>OZ024751.1:36294492-36319492 GCA_964016885.1 Eledone cirrhosa
TTGATGATGTAATTGCTATTTTTGATGATATTTTTGTTGTAGTCGTTGATATTGATGTTGTTGTTGTTTTTGACCTCTGACCTATTTTTTCTGCTTCACTGCGATTGGTTAATAAAGAGAATAAGAACAGATCTGACCTTGCTTACCTCCCTTCCTTCCTTCCTTTTCATTTTCATTTTCAGAGACATCCGAATGTCTCTGAAGCAGTTGCATATAATTTCTTCTTCTTCTTCTTCTTCTTCTTCTTCTTCTTCTTCTTCTTCTTCTTCTTCTCTCTTCTTCTTCTTCTTCTTCTTCTTCTTCTTCTTCTTCTTCTTCTTCTTCTTCTTCTCCTCCTCCTCCTCCTCCTCTTCTTCTTCTTCTTCTTCTTCTTCTTCTTCTTCTCCTCCTCCTCCTCCTCTTCTTCTTCTTCTTCTTCTTCTTCTTCTTCTTCTTCTTCTTCTTCTTCTCTTTCTTCTTTTTCTTCTCCCCCCCCCCCACATTATGTATTTGATACCTGATAAGAATAGCCAGCTACAACAAAAGTCTACAGATCGACAATATAACTATCAGAATGATGCTGCTGATGATGATAGTATTAATAATAGTAGTAGTAGTAGTAGTAGTAGTAGTAGTAGTAGTAGTAGTAGTAGTAGTAGTAGTAGTAGTTGTGGTGGTTGTGGTGGTGGTTGTGGTGGCGGTCGTGGTAGTGTTGGTGGTAGTTGTAAAACAACCATCAACAACGACTACCACAGCACCAACATCACTATTAACCCCAACACCACCACCATACAAGCACTGCCCCCACCACCACCATAGAAGAACCGCTACCACGACCACCATACAAGCACCGCCACCTCCACCACCATTCAAGCACCACCACCACCACCACCATACAAGCACCACCACCACAACCATCATACAACCACCACCACCACCACCACCACCATACAAGCACCACCACCACCACCACCACTATACAAGCACCCCCACCACCATCATCGCCACCAACAACAACAACCACAGAAATAACCATAACAACCTACAATAGAGTATGTGATAGCAAATAGGTGAAAAAATGTCTGATTAAATCTGTTGAAAATAACTTTCTTTTTATCATTTTCTTATTCTTTATATTTTAATATCGTCTATTCCCTTGGCTTTTTTTTTACTTGTTATTAAGGAGCAGGATTTAGTAAGGTTTTATTTAGAAGACAAAAGATACCTCAGTGTTTACGTGCATGTGTGTGTGCGTGTGTGTGTGTGTGAATGTGTGTTTGTGTGTCTATGTGTGTGTTTGTTTGTGTGTATGTGTGTGTGTGTGAGTGTGTTTGTGTGTGTATTTGTGTGTGTATGTGTGAGTGCGTGTGTGTGTGTTTGTGTGTGTGTATGTGTGAGTGTGTGTGTGTGTGTGTTTGTGTGTGTGTGTGAGTGTGTGTTTGAGTGTGAGTGTGTGTGAGGGTGTGTGTGTGTGTGTCAGTGTGTGTGTGAGGGTGTGTATGTGTGAGTGTGTGTGGAGATTATTATTTAGAAGGCTTCGTGGAAATTGTCTTGGAGATGTGTTATGTAGAGGATAGACATAAAATACCGTAAAATACGAGGAATAGCGATGTATATGTGTATGTGCATATATATATATATATATATATATATATATATATATATATATATATATATACATACATATATACAATATATACATACATATATACATACATATATACATACATATATACAAATACATATATATATGTGTGTATATACATATATATATATATACACGCATGTACATATATACATGTATATATGTACACATTTATATATATATATATTTATATATACACGTATACACACATCTATATCTATATATATGTGGGTGTGTGTGTGTGTGTGTGTGAGAGAGAATAAAATGCAGCAAAGCTTAGTGTAATATTGTTTGGAAAGAAACTTTTCTTCTGAGAAAAAAATTGAAGCCAAAAGATTTAGACAAATATAAATAATAATAATAAAAAATAATAAAAATAAATATAATAAAATGGTAAAATAATTGGTTTATTGGTAGTTATGGCACATTAGATTTATAGAATTAAACATAGTAATAGTAAGGAAATGTGTGTGAGAGGAGGGCGTAGGAATTTATCATATGCATGCCTTTCCTCCACAAAAGAACGCTCTTCAATGAAGCTGTTTCGTTCTATACTTAAAAGTGACGGATAGACGTGGCATTAGCTACATAAGCGACCTTGCGACTGGGTGGTAAACGGGTGCGGAATACAGCAACTACGACAAATAAAATGAATGATTGAGAGGAGAAAAAAACATGGAAATGAGAAATTTTACGAGTATATATATACACACACACACACACTTAATATTTCTTGATTCAGTATATATATATATATATATATATATATATATATATATATATATATATTAGATATATATATATATATATATATATATATATATATATATATATATATATATATATATATATATATATATATTATATATATATATATATATATATACAAACCTTATAATTCTTGATTCAGGTTTTTTTCTTCACTTTTTTTGGAAAATGTAATTTATATATTTAAATTATTTTGTATGATTTTTGTATGATTTATTTTTTTTTGCCTATTGTGTGGAATATAAAAGATAATGAGCTTGTGTATGTGTGTGTATATGTGACTATGTGTGTGCGTGTGTATGTGTGTGTATATGTGACTATGCATGACTGTGTGTGTGCGTGTGTATGTGTGTGTATATGTGACTATGCATGACTGTGTGTGTGCGTGTGTATGTGTGTGTATATGTGACTATGCATGACTGTGTGTATGCGTGTGTATGTTTGTGTATGTGTGACTATGCATGACTGTGTGTGTGCGTGTGTATGTGTGTGTATGTGTATGAATGTGCATATGTGACTGTGGCTGACTGTGTGTATGCGTGTGTATGTCTGTGTGTGTTTGTATCTCGGATGCATGATTGCATTCAATCGGCTGGCAGAGCGGGTGTGCATGTGTATCTGTACGCCTGTGTATGTGTGTGTGTGTGTGTGTGTGTGTGTGTGTGTGTGTGTGTGTGTGTGTATGTGTGTGTGTGTGTGTGTATACAAGGAGGAGGAGTTAATGGTGGTGTTGGTGGTGATGGTGGTAGTGGTGATTGTGGAGGTGGTGGTGATGGTAGGAGTGGTGGTGACGGTGGTATTGATGGTGTTGGTGGTGGAAATGGAGGTGGATGTGGTGGCGGTGGTGGTGGTGGGGGTAATGTCGTGGTGGTGGTGGTGGTGTATGTGATCTGTGATGGTGGCGCTAGAGGTGGCGGTGGTGGTGGCAGTGGTGGTGGTGGTGTATTTGATCTGTGATGGTGGCGCTAGAAGTGGCAGCGGTGGTGGTGGTGGTGGTGGTGGTGGTGGTGTTGTGATCTGTGATGGTGGCGCTATATGTGGCGGTGGTGGTGGTGGTAATGTGGTGGTGGTGGTGGTGGTGTATGTGATCTGTGATGGTGGCGCTAGAGGTGGCGGTGGTGGTGGTGGTGGTGGTGGTGGTGTATGTGATCACAGACGGCGTGTGACATTAAGAGATAGAGGACATGAAAAGGGTTAAATAAGTTGTGATTAAGGTAGATAGGGGCTAGGACATATCATAACAGAGTCGAGATCACTAACAAAGAAAGGAAAGGAAGGGTGTGGTGGCGTGGGGTGGGATTTGGTGTGTGGTGGGGCGGGGTTGTGTTATGGGGTCGGTGGAGGGTTAATGTCTACACACAGATATAAACATAAAAAAATTCAGACGTAATTAGCTATAGAGATATGGGTGCGAGAAAGGGTGGAAAGGGGTGGGTAGGTGGGCTGGCTAGACGGTCCGGTCGATATTAACGGGGGCCAATGTCCTTGTAAATGGGAGGTGTCTGGCTGGATAGGTGGGGGGTCTGCATGTATGTGTGTATGTATGTATGTGTGTGTGTGTATGTGTGTATGTGTCTCAATGTGTGTCTGTGTGGATGTGTGGATGTCTGCATGTATTCGTGAATGTGTCTGTGTATATATATGTGTGTGTGTGCGTGAGAGAGAGATAGGGATATGGGTGGTGGGGTTGAATGATGGTTAGAGGGATCAATAGATGAATTAATGGCGGAGGTTTGATGGTTGATGTTTGTGGGTTGGCAGTGGTGGTGGTGGTGGTGGTGGTGGTGGTGGTGGTGGTGGTGGTGGTGGTGGTGGTGGTGGTGGTGGTGGTGGTGATGGTGATGGTTGTAGTGGTGGTGGAGGGAAAATGAGCGATAAATATGTATAATCATGGATTATTGGATTGTCAGAGAATGTTTAAAATAAAAAATGGTTTCATATGTGTGCATATATATATGTATATATGTATGTATGCATATATATATATATATACATATATCTGTAAGTATATGTATGTATATGTGTCTATGTATGTATTTTATATGCATATATACACATATATACATATGTGCACGTATATATATATATATATAAATATATATATATATGACATGCCAGGATCTATTCACTCTTTACCCTCATCAATCCCAAAACCCAGGATTATGATTGCTGTAATCGACATAATATATTGAGAACTCTACTTTCATAATATGACATTCACATATCGGAAAGCATGCAGAATGTTAAGAATTTGTCATTATTTGGGGAAAATTCCTTTTCTGTTAAAAAATCCTGGAAATATATATTTTTATATACAACCAGGGGTCGCTACCATATATGTACAGATTTCATGCTTGGTGGTTAGAGCATTGGGCTTGTAATCGAAAGGTTGTGAGTTCAATTCTCGGACCCGGGTGATGTGTTGTTTCATTGAGCAAGACATTTTATTTCACGTTGCTCCAGTTTACTCAGCTGTCGAACTGAGATGATAGGACTGGGGTCCCTATCATTAAATTACCCAAGACACCTCCAACGAGATATACCTTGGAGGAGGCCAGCTAAACCTGCATAGGTGTAAGCTGTCACACACACATGTACAGATTTGAATATATTTCAACTGTATATCTTATATACATTGAAAAATAGATCGATATTGATAAAATTTACAGAGAAGACTGTCTCTTCGTATCCCATAGGTTTAATAAGCAAGACATGGAGAAAACGTAGAAAGGTATAAAATTATATTTTTAAAGAGTTTGATTTAAAACTACAACAAATTCAAACCTCAAATGTATTTCCTCGATGTTGCATTAAACTAAAACGCATACAAAGATAGTCTCTATCGTAAACGATCCGAAGAAACTATATACATGAATAGAAGTACCAATCAGTTGTCCACTAGTTCGTATACAGCAATGTTAAAGCGGGGGGGGGGCGGGGGGAACAAGGTGACGGATTGTCAAAATCGTTAGAGCTCCGAATAAAATGGTTGGCGAGCTTGAGATATCTTCTGAATACAATCTCGCCGAAATCATCTCTGAATTTCATCTTTGTCTGGTCGATAAAATATAGTACCAGTTAAGTACTGGTCGATATAATTGCCCCCCCCCCCCAAAAAAAAAAAAAAAACTACTGGCTTTGTACCTAAATTAAAAATGTTATAATGTAAATAATTGTTTCTACATTTGGCACAAGGCCAGCAATTATTCCAGTGCATTACTGGTACTTTATTTTATCGACCCCGTAAGGATGAAAGGCAAAGTTAACCTCGGCGGGATTTGAACTCAGATCATAAAGGGCCATAACTCTATGCTCCAAAGCATGGCGCCCGACCCTCTACCGATACTGCCAATCCAGATAAATAATACGAGCTAAAGTTTAACTGATACTCATATCTTTTCACGAATGATCGAAGATATTGAAATGTATTAATCAAAAATAGAAAAGAAAAAAAAAAGAAAAAAAAGAAGAAAGAAAGGCGAAGGAATTCTACCGTACTGGCACTTGAAACCTGAACAGTTGTGTAGGGTATAGAGTTTCTATGGTGATAGCTTGTTAGTTGTAGTGTAAGAGAAGGTAACAGGGATGTACCAGGTTGGGTACACGAGAGAGGGGGAAGAAGGGTGGTATGGAGGAGAGGATGAGGAGAGAGAGACAGAGAGAGAGACAGGGAGTGGATACTGTATAGAGGAAAGATTTACCTAGAGAGAGAGAGAGAGAGAGAGAGAGAGAGAGAGAGAGAGAGAGAGAGAGAGAGAGAGAGAGAGAGAGAGAGAGAGAGAGCTGGTGGGAGAGAGGGGGGAGAGAGTGGTATTGTGTGGAGAAGAGAATGAGGTGTGTATATATATATATATAGAGAGAGAGAGAGAGAGAGAGAGGGAGAGAGTGTGTGAGAGAGGGAGAATGGAAGAAAGTGAGAGAGGGTGTGGTGGGGGGGGATGAGGTAGAGAAAGGTAGTGTTGATGAGAGAGAGAGAATAAGAGAGTGTGAGAAAAGGTGAGAAGAAAAGGTACAACAGAAGAAATAGAGAGAGATAACGAAGAGGAAAGCGAAAGAGAGAAAGGGAAAGAAACGGGTAGAATGAGAGAGAGAGAGAGAGAGAGGGGGGGTGCAGCTACCCAGAGAGAGAGAGAGAGAGAGAGAGAGAGAGAGACCAGAGAAATAGAGAGGGAGAGAAAGAGAAAGAGAGAGAAAGAGAGAGAGAGAGAGAGCCAGATACCCAGAGAAAGAGAGAGAGAGAGAGCCAGATACCCAGAGAAAAAGAGAGAGAGAGAGAGAGAGAGAGAGAGAGAGAGAGAGAGAGAGAGAGAGAGATGAGATACAGAGAGAGAAAAAGAGAGAGAGAGAGAGAGATATGAAGAACGGTGAAGAAAATATTGAAAAGAAAGAAACAAAGATAGGAAGGAAAAAGGAGTGAAAGAAATCTCTGTAGAGAGAGAAAAGTGCCAGAAAAAGAAAATGAAGGAAGGTGAGGAGGAAGAAGAGAAGAGAGAGAGAGAAATAGAAGAGGGGAAGGAAGAGGTTTAGTGATCGATAATTCCCTGTCGAGCTGTCTGATCACGTGATCCATCGTTCCGCTTTGATATCGAAGCGACATGCATGTAATGATAGCTTTGAAATGTTCGACCTATTCTGAACATCTTCTTCCGAATTTATTCTTCATGTCATCTTCACCTCTTCACCTCTCACACCCGCCTCCCAACGCCCCCACCACACATACATACTTCCTTCACTCTCTCTCTCTCTCTCCCTCTCTCTTTACCTCTTTCTCGCTTTCTCTCTCTCTATCTTGCTCACTTTCTCTCTTCTCTCTCTATCTTTCTCATCTTTCTCTCTCTCTCTCTCTATCTTTCTAACTTTCTCTCTCTATCTCTCTATCTTTCTCACTTTCTCTCTCTCTCTCATAACTTCTATCTCTCTCTCTCTAACTTTCTCACTTTCTCTCTCTCTCTATCTTTCTCACTTTCTCTACTTTCTCTTCTACTCTTTCTTTTATTTATGTATCTTTCTTTTCTTTCTCTTTCTCTCTCGCTCTCTCTCGCTCTCTCGCTCTACCTCTTTCTCGCTTTCTCTCTCTATCTTTCTCACTTTCTCTCTCTCTCTATCTTTCTCGCTTTCTCTCTCCATCTTTCTCACTTTCTCTCTCTCTATCTTTCTCACTTTCTCTCTCTCTCTCTCTCTCTCTCTCTCTCTCTCTCTCTCTCTCTCTCTCTCTCTCTCTCTCTAACTTTCTCTCTCTCTCTCTCTCTCTAACTTTCTCACTTTCTCTCTCTCTCTATCTTTCTCACTTTCTCTACTTTCTCTTCTACTCTTTCTTTTATTTATCTATCTTTCTTTTCTTTCTCTTTCTCTCTCTCGCTCTCTCTCGCTCTCTCGCTCTACCTCTCTCTCTCTCTCGCTCTCTCTCGCTCTCTCGCTCTACCTCTCTCTCTATCTTTCCCACTTTCTCTACATTCTCTACTTTCTCTTCTCTTCCTCTCTTTCATTTATATCTCTTTCTTTTCTTTCTCTTTCTCCCCCCCCCCCCCTTCTCTCACACACGCTTTCGTTTTTTCTCTTCTCTCTATCTATCTTTCTCACTTTCTCTACTTTCTCTTCTACTCTTTATTTTATTTATATATCTTTCTTGTCTCTCTCTGTCTCTCTCACTCACTTTCGTTTTTTCTTTTCTTTTCCTATCTTTCTTTTCTTTCTCTCTCTCTCTCTCTCACTCACTCTCTCTCTCTCACTCTCTCAGTCTTTTAACTTTTCTCTCTCATTTTCTATCTCTTCACCCTTCCACTCTCTAATTCTCTCTCCTCCACTCTTTGTCTTCTTTCTCTTCTATATCATTCTCTCCCCACATCTCTCTCTATCATGTTTCCCTCATACACGCCCTCTCTATCCTATCTTATAACCCACACTCCTTCATGTTCTATGTATCTATCAATTTCTATTATTTCTACTCTCGCAACCGTTAGATAACTTTCTGAATAACACTGTCCCTCCCCCCTCTCTCTCTCTCATTCTTGCTTTTTCTCTCGCTGTCTCTCTCCCTCTCACCCCCCCCCCCTCTCTCTCTCTCTCTCTCTCTCTCTCTCTATATATATATATATATATATATATATATATATATATATATATATATATACAGATATATATATATATATACAGATATATATATATATATATATATATATATATACAGATATATATATACAGATATATATATACATATATATATATATGTATATATATATATGTACATATATATATGTACATATATATATATATATATATATATATATATATATATATATATATATATATATATATATATATATATATATATACATACATGCATACAATTGCACATGTATGCATATATATATATATTTATATATTTGTACTGTTGTATATAAATAAATACAACGACACATATTCATTTGGACAAACACACATTCACTCATACACATGCGTGCCCTCTAAATGTCTCACTAATATATATATATATATATATATATATATATATATATATATATATATATATATATATATATATATACGATATTAAATAAATGGAAACTATATTTATAAAACCATATTTATTTCATTATATATATTTCAGGGATATCATATTAAAAATATGGTATGCCTTCATCAGACAAAATACAATATAAACAGTCTTATAAATAGATAGATTCGACATACCTTTCAACTTCGACTTCTATTTGAAAAGTTGATATATATATATGCTACATAAATGTTTGCATATACATACACATACATGCACAAAACTCCACAATTCAATGCAATGCCTGAACGTGTACATGTAATACATATATTTACACACAGTCATGACACATCCCATATATACACACACATACTAATATATTAACATACACATATGCTGAAATACACGTAGACGTGCGTGCGCACAAACGGTACAATCATATACACACATTCGTACGGGGACACAAAGACTTACATAACACACACACAAACACTTACATAACACACACACAAACACTTACATAACACACACACAAACACTTACATAATACAGACACAAACACTTACATAATACACACACAAACACTTACATAATACAGACACAAACACTTACATAATACACACACAAACACTTACATAATACAGACACAAACACTTACATAATACACACACAAACACTTACATAATACAGACACAAACACTTACATAATACAGACACAAACACTTACATAATACAGACACAAACACTTACATAACACACACAAACACTTACATAATACAGACACAAACACTTACATAATACACACACAAACACTTACATAATACACACACAAACACTTACATAATACACACACAAACATTTACATCCACTGACACAAACACATAATACAGACACAAACATTTACATACATTGACACAAACACTTACATCCACAGACACAAACACTTACATAACACACACACAAACACTTACATAATACAGACACAAACACTTACATAATACACACACAAACATTTACATAATACACACACAAACATTTACATAATACACACACAAACATTTACATAATACACACACAAACATTTACATAATACACACACAAACATTTACATCCACTGACACAAACACATAATACAGACACAAACATTTACATACATTGACACAAACACTTACATAACACTGACACAAACACTTACATCCACTGACACAAACACTTTCATAATACACACACACATTTACATCCACTGACACAAACACTTACATAATACACACACACATTTACATCCACTGACACAAACACTTACATAATACACACACACATTTACATCCACTGACACAAACATTTACATAATACAGACACAAACATTTACACACACTGACACAAACACTGACATAACACTGACACAAACACTTACATAATACACACACAAACACTTACATAATACAAACACAAACATTTACACACACTGACAAAAACATTTATATAACACACACACAAACATTTACACACACACTGACACAAACACTTACATAACAGACACACAAACATTTACACACACACTGACACAAACACTTACATAATACACACACAAACATTTACACAAACACTTACATAATACACACAGAAACATTTACACACATACACACACAGATCCCTTCCCCCCACCCTCACTACCCACACCAACGGAGCTCAATTGGCGCATGTATTCACATAGTGAGCGTCATTTAGCTTTCTCCGTTCACTACGGAAACATGTTCATCACATTTTCAATCTTTAGTACTCTGTATCACTGCAACTCCTGTGATGAGTGCTTCCGGTACATATCTCTGTTTAACACGACAAAGGATGGTTTTATCTTTTGTTTTAAGAAATCTATCTTTAAAAGAAAGGACCAGAGGTTTCTCTATTCATCCTTTCATTCTTCTCTTATCTCGGCTTGTCTTCTCTACTGTTTCTGTATTGTATGATATACCATGTACAGTGTACGATATACCATGTACCGTGTATGATATACCATGTACGGTGTATGATATACCATGTACGGTGTATGATATACCATGTACGGTGTATGATATACCAAGTACGGTGTACGATATACCATGTACCGTGTATGATATACCAAGTACGGTGTACGATATACCATGTACCGTGTATGATATACCATATATGGTCTATGATATACCATGTACCGTGTATGATATACCATATATGGTGTATGATATAGCATGTACCGTGTATGATATACCGTGTACCATGTATGATATAGCATGTACCGTGTATGATACACCATATATGGTGTATGATATACCATGTACCGTGTAAGATATACCATGTACCGTGTACGATATACCATGTACTGTGTACGATGTATGATATGTATATCTATCTATCTATCTATCTATCTATCTATCTATCTATCTATCTATCTATCAAGCTATATATTTGTCTATGGATGAAGGTCTTTGTATGTACATATGTGTATGTACGTTTGCATGCAAGCATGTATGTATATATATATACATATATATACATATATGTGTCTGTATATATATATATATATATATATATATATATATATATATATATATATATATATATATATATGTGTGTGTGTGTGTGTATAGGTGTGTGTGTGTGTGTGTACGTGTGCGTGTGTGTGTTTGTGTGTGTGTGTGTGTGTGCGTGTGTGTGTGTGTGTGTGTGTGCAAATTTATTGATGAATCTAATTCAGTTTCTTTGAGTTAAGGTATTTGAAAGTTAATTGATCGTTGGTCAGTCTCACGACAGTCAACGGAGATTTGATCGCTGTTTTTAGTCCCATTTCAGCTGTGATCGAGCAGATCTATAATAGAAATTGTCCTTTGTGAATTCGGAACAAGATTGTGAAATGTATGCTTCTTTTAGAAGTTAGGCTGTGAATTGATTCAGCTTTGGTTGTTATTTCTAGGTGGTCGAATGATCATGAAAGAACTTCGGGCTTCTGTGTTGGCTCATAAAGAATAATCTGGGTCCATCGTGACTTTGAATCGATGGTCTACAAATGAACATTAAATTACTATTAATGGATTTCAAATATCGCTCTTTACTCTTCTCCTCTCCTCGCTTCTCAGCCAATTCTCAGGCCCTTATGATAGAAATCAATAACAAATTGAAGATCAATCATCTCAGACTAGTACTCCTGATTTTAAAATGTATTGAATCACCTGGCCAAGCTTTTCATCATTCGCTATTGTTATCATTTCTGCTGGTTCGTTTGTGTGTGTCACGTCTTTTAATTTTATTACCATAATTATTCGGTTGACAGTACAAAAAGAGAATGGTGGAAATCATTTAATTTTTATATCATTAAAAAGTGAATGTCGCTTATTCTCTCGTTTTTTCCTCGGAGGACAATTATTCAAAGAAGATTTGTGACGTTAACTGGGCACTGGGAATACACAATAATTTCAACCAATCCTGGGATCTCGTCTTTGATGTTTAGAACTCATTCAGCCACCATATCAAGTCAGAGGGATTGACAACAAAGAGAAGGGGTGAAGAGGGTGATAGGGACAAGAAGAAGAAGAAGAAGAAGAAGAAGAAGAAGAAGAAGAAGAAGAAGAAGAAGAAGAAGAAGAAGAAGAAGAAGAAGAAGAAGAAGAAGAAGGGGGAGGGGGAGGAGGGGGACTGTTTGCTTTCTTTTGTATCTTTTGTGTTTCGTTATTGTAATGCTTTTGTATTCTTCATATCTCAAGAACATTAGGACAACTGCGATTAAAAAGCATTGTTAAGAGAAAAAATTCATCATATTGGTGAACTACTTTCTGTGATCCATTGATCCAAAGAAACCAATACACGTATGCAATCTTCTTGTCCTTGTTCTTCTTCTTTTTCTTCTTCATCTGGGCACCAGTATCGGTGGAACATCCACCTCGGCGTTCTATAGAGGACTAGTGGAGGGGAAGAGCGACGACGTTCTCGGAGAGATCCTGGGCGTCGAAGAAGATCAGCTGTTTGCTCTCTTCCGGAGAACTTTCAGCCCAGGGCCTATGGATAACTTCCCAAAATCCCTGGCCTGGCAGTGCTACCAGGGAACGTTGCCGGTTCGAGATAAGTTCTACAGGCACAGAAGTGCCGTCAGCCGAGCCTGTCCGAGATGCGCGCAGAGCAACGAAACCGTCGCGCACGCACTCGTTCAGTGCCCGTGCATTGCTGACTTGTGGAGCTATGTCGAACAGTTGCTGTCGCGTGTAGGACTGATCCGGCTATCGACTGAGTCCATTGTGTAGATGGTCTCGCTGTCTTCCTTCGAGAAGGAAGGGCGGGCGGTTTTCATCTGCCTGGTGGCCATGGCGAAAGAGATTGTGTGGTGGACATGGTTGAAAGGGTTAAAGACAGACACTTTCCTCTTCGGCGAATCCCTAATTAACTTTTTCAAATTTCACTTGAAGAGGAAAATCAGGGTGGAGAGGCAAGTGCTGCCTTCTAGCAAGTTTGTTGAAAGTGGGGTGAATGTAGCGAGAATGGTCCGAGTGAACGGGTCCGCTCCGAATATACGCCAGTAGTTTGAGAAATGGAAAAATTGAGAGAGGGCGCTTGCCCTGGTGGTCAGGGTGGCCGTGGTCTTTTGTGTGGTTTTCGCCACGAGTAACCCTCGGTGGTTTCCCCCCTATTGGGGAATTTTTCATTGTTTCAATTTTCATTTTTATTGTTTATATATATATATATATGTTTCTACGTCTTTTTTTCTTTTCTTATATAAATAATAAAAAATCTTTACACGCACAAAATCCACATCGTACCGTCCTGTACCGTCCTGTGTGGTCTGTAATGTTTTTCTTGATGTCAGCCCTTGTGGCCAATAAAAAAAAATCATTATTATTATTATTATTATTATTGTTCTTTGAGTCTCTGTCATTGATGTTAGTTAACCGGAAAGTTTGTTGAAATGAATATCAAGCCACTACCTGCAGCCTCAGATGTTCAGGACGTATCGGAGGGTTCTTGCAAGCATGCCTTTTGAAGCGTTCTAAAAAGCGTGAAGGGGCCAATTTTCTTTAACCATCCCTGGAAACTTTTTGAGATAGTCCCTAGTGCGCCTATGACAATCGGGATCACTTTGACTTCATGGCAGTTCCAAATCTTTTTTAACCTCCCACTATAAGTCCTGGTATCGGTTAATTTTCTCCCTCTCCTTCTCTTGCACTCTCGTGTCGAATGGGCAGGCCACATCCACAATCAGGCACGATCTTTTTTCTTTGTCCAAAACCACCAGGTCGGTCTATTGTGTTCCAGTTTCTTGTTTTATTATTATTATTATTATTATTATTGTTATTGTTATTCCTTGAATCTCAGTCATTGATGTTGGTTAACTGGAAAGTCCGTTGGATTGAATATCAAGCCACTACCTGCAGCCTCAGATATTGAGGACGTATCGGAGGGTTCTTGCTGTTCCAAGCAAGCATGCCTTTTGAAGCGTTCCAAAAAGCGTGAAGGGGCCGATTTTCTTTAACCATCCCTGGAAACCTTTGGAGATAGTCCCCAGTGCGCCTATGACAATCGGGATCACTTTGACTTCATGGCAGTTCCAAATCCTTTTCACCTCCCACTTTAGGTCCTGGTATCGGTTAATTTTCTCCCTCTCCTTCTCTTGCACTCTCGTGTCGAACGGGCAGGCCACATCCACAATCAGGCACGATCTTTTTTCTTTGTCCACAACCACCAGGTCAGGTCTATTGTGTTCCAGTTTTTTGTCCGTCTGTATCCTAAAATCCCACAGCACCTTCACCTGACTGTTCTCCATCACCGCCTCTGGCCTATGCTCATACCATTTCTCAGAATGTGGTAGATTGTTTACTTAGCACAGGTGCCAGTGGATCACCCTGCCCATCACATCGTGTCTCCAGCCCTTATAGTGGGTCTGGGCTAGGTGTTTACACTCGGACACAATGTGAGCCACAGTCTCCTCTCTCTCTCCACAGATCCTGCACAGTGGGCTAGCCTCCTCCTTGTAGATATGGTGCTTCAACCACTTCGTTTTGAGGGCCTGCTCCTGCGCAGCCATTAGCATTCCTTCTGTAGCCTTTTTGAGGTCTCCTCTTCTCAACCAGTTCCATGTCTGTGGATCTCTAAATTCATTTTTCTCAAAGAAGGTACTATGAAGGGATTTTCCCTTAAGGCTGCTCTTCGTCCTTGGTGTTATTTCCTCCTTGGATATCCCCTGGCCTACTGTCCCCTCCTTCAGTACAGTTCTGAGCATTGGCTCCTTACTATAGGTCACGTATTTGTATAGGTTGTTTTTCTCCATCTGAACACAGTCCTCTATGCTGATAAGACCTCTTCCACCCTCAGATCTCCTTAGGTAGAGTCTATCGACATCACTCCTCTTGTGGAACATGTTGTAGATAGTCAATAGCTTCCTAGTCTTCCTATCCATTTCTTTTTGTTCAGCAACATTCCATCTCAGAATTCCCGCACTGTACCTAATAATAGACACAGCTCGGGAATTTACTGCGCTTATGGCATTTCTGCTGTTCAAATGTGACTTCAATACGCTCCTTACTCTCCGAATGTATTCAGTTCTTAACAATTCCTTCATTTTTTTGTTCTTTATGCCATCAGCCTCCAGAACGCCCAAATACTTGTATCCTTCCTCAGAGTCAATTTCCTTTATCATCTCACCTGTTGGTATCTGGATCCCGTTACTTCTGCTCAACCTACCCCTCTTCATCACAATGACTCCACATTTACCAATACCAAACTGCATACATATATCACTGCTGAAAATACGGACAGTGTCAACAAGCACATCCAACTCCTTCTCACTTTTCCCGAAGAGCTTAAGATCGTCCATGAAGAGGAGGTGATTGATGGTAAGCTCTCCCCTTCCCAACTTGTATCCTGCTCTCACTTTTCGCAGCATAATGGTCAAGGGCATCAGGGCAAGGACAAACAACAGAGGGGACAGGCTATCTCCCTGGAAGATACCTCTCTTGATCTTCACGCTTCCCAAGGATACTCCAGTTGATGTCAACTCTGTCTCCCAGGACCCCATACTCCTGCCCAGCAACTGTCTGATGTTATCTGCCACCCTGAAGATCTCCAGGCTTTTGGTGATCCAGGAATGAGGCACCATGTCAAATGCCTTTCTGTAGTCTATCCATCCCATGGCAAGATCAGTGTGTCTCCTCCTGCAATTCCCCATTACCATCTTATCAATAAGCAACTGGTCCTTTGTACCACGTGACTTCTTTCGGCATCCTTTCTGTTCGTCCGGTAACAAGTTGTTTGTGTGGAGGTGATGGTAGATTTCCTCAGACACAATGCTCGTCAACAGTTTCCACATTACGGGCAGACATGTGATAGGTCTATAGTTGGTAACATCATTACCCTTGATTCGGTCTTTCATTATCAGAACTGTGGTACCTTTTGTCAACCACTCTGGCACCTCACCCGACACCAAGCAGTCATTGAACATGGCCGTCAGCTTCGGGTGGAGGGATGTTAAATGTTTAATCCAATACCCCTGCACACCATCTGGGCCTGGTGATTTCCAGTTGGTTAGTTTTTTGGCTTGCCCCTTAAGAGTTTCAACTGTGATACTCAAATCAGTCTGTTGTTGTGCCTGCTCACCGATCTCCCTCTGTACTGTCTCAATCCACCCTGCCTGGGCATTGTGTCTAACATCCTGCTCCCATATTCCTCTCCAGAATGTTTTAGCTTGTTCCGCCCCAGGGATCAAGTCGTTGCCTCTTTCTTTCCCCTCAAGCTGTCCAAACAGCATCTTCTGGTTGTTGTCGAACATGCGGTTCTGTTTATACTGACTGACTCTGTTCTCGTATCGCCTGATTTTGGCACTCTTTGCTACAATGCGTTGCTTCAATTCCTCTATGATAATATTTAGCTTTTTACTCCTAGTTTTGTATTTTATTTCCAGTCTATTTTTAGTGCCTATGTTTTTTAGTGTCCCATTCAGTAGTGACTCAAGCTTTCCTATGTCATTTCTCATTTCCCCGATTTGCCCACTCAGTCGCTTCTTCCACCACGGCTCTGCTCTTTCTTGTCTGTTGTTTCCTCTCGCTTTTATACCAAGTAGTTTCCTCACCGTATTTGCTGTTGCTTTGAGGATATTGTTGCACTGGTGAAGACTCCTCGCCTCAAGGTATGGGATGACTTTGTTTACCTTAGCTGTTGTTTCTTTTAACTTTTTCCTGTCTACAAATCTTAGGTTCATAGGTCTCCCACTATCATTGTTCAACTCATCTACCACTAAATTTAGGATGTCAACCGAATCTTGTCCTAGCCCGTCAGCATTCATCTCCTCAGTGGCCGTATCTCTGTTCCAGGTATTATTTATCTCAGTATTCAGATCATTGTCTGCTTCGGGTGGTTCCTCCGTTCTCAGGACCTCCTCACCTTCATTTCCCGCCGGCTCGCTTGTCTGGCATACTACACCCGCCATCTCCAAGCCATTCTCTCTGCTCAGTTCCTCCAGTTCCAGCTCGCTTATCCACCCATTAGTTCTTATTACCCGAGCCTGCCCGGCCAATTTTTGTTCATCTAATTTAAATAAACCAATCTCGTTCCAGATGTTATGCATCCGTCTCCTGTAGCCCCTCTCCTTGGGGTTACTTTTCAGGTAGCATTGCATAACAGTTCTATTCAATTCTTTCGTCCAGTTGGTTCTGGCCCCTTTCCTTCTTCTTCTTCCTCCAACATCAGCAGTATTTGGTTGACAGTCAGGTTCCTGCTGCTGAGCCAGGGGGCACCTGTTGGGTGAGAGTCTGTCACATGACGTTCTAGTCTCCATTTCACCGTTATTCGAACTGTTTATGTTCGATATTTAAACACTCTTATCGAGGATTGGCGAATGTATGTTTACATAGCCATCTGTGGATCCGCCATCCCACTTGGCCCTTGTGTGGCATTATCACCACGCTGTATACGAACACACATAAACAAACAAACATACGGGCAGAAAGGGCCCCAAAAATGAATAAGCATAAGTTTCATTGTAATGTAGTATTCGAATGTCTGACTTAGTTTTTGTTTTTTAAGTTTTACTTTTTCCCCCCTCTTCTCTGTCCGTCCGCCTGCTTCTCTCTTCATTCTTATTTTCTTTACGTTTTTGGGGTTTCTTTTTTGTTTTTTGTTTTTCTCTGTTTGTTTTTCTCGTTTTTTGCTGTTGTTGCTGTGCTGCTTTGGTTTTGTTGTTTGTTTTTTTCTTTTTTCTTTTGAGTCTATCTATATATTTTGATGCCTTCCTCTTTGTTAGTAGTAGGAATTCTATAATGTGGAAGTGGCAGCCAGCAGGGAGAAGTGGGAGACTGGCGGCGTTGACGATACTGAGACAGTGGTGGTGGTGATGTCGATACCGAGGCAGTGGTGGCGGTGATGCGACCGTATTACTGTAGTGATGGTGCTGTAGCGGTGGCAGCAGCAGTGAAGGAGTCAAGGGGTGGTGGCGGCGGTGATGGGATAGTGGTGGTAATGATGGCCGTAGTGAGCGGTGGCGGTGAAGGTGAAAATGCTGTTGTGTTTAGTGTACACAGATGATGGGGGGGGGTGGTGTATCTAGTTTCTGGTGTTGGTGAGTTTAGCTGTCCTATATAGTGTAGCCAGAGGAGAGGAGGGGGGGGGTCTTCTTCTTCCATTTATAGCCATTTTTTTTTGGATATACAGTGTACAATACAAAGTTGAATATTTGAATATTTGAGCCTTATAACAATATATTTTGGGTCCGAATTTTTTGGGGCTCAAGCCGGGTGCTTTACGTAGCATTTGTACTAAGAGTTGTTATTTCACAAATGATTTAAATATGTTAAAAATTCAAAACTTACGGGAGCGATTTCATGACCTCCGTCACCTCGTGCGTCTTTTATTATTATTATTATTATTATTATTATTATTATAGTTGTTGTTGTTGTTGTTCCTGAGAGGGCCCTGTCACACGCACCGTCCCCAGCGGGAGACCAGACGAGCTCATGGATACTATCCAAACATCTTTCTCTGGGGTCTCTACCCCTGGGGTCTCCTTCCAGCTGATTTTTTTTTTCCCACATAATCTGTCCATCGATTTTTTGTGAAAACATTCTAACTCCATGTCGGTAATATCATAGCTGTGGTCTCTCCCTTCGGAGAAATAACGGCACTACCTGGAGTAATACTCTCATATCCGGAGAAATAACGGCACTACCTGGAGTAATACTCTCATATCCGGAGAAATAACGGCACTACCTGGAGTAATACTCTCATATCCGGAGAAATAACGGCACTACCTGGAGTAATACTCTCATATCCGGAGAAATAACGGCACTACCTGGAGTAATACTCTCATATCCGGAGAAATAACGGCACTACCTGGAGTAATACTCTCACTTCGGAGAAATAACGGCACTACCTGGAGTAATACTCTCATATCCGGAGAAATAACGGCACTACCTGGAGTAATACTCTCATATCCGGAGAAATAACGGCACTACCTGGAGTAATACTCTCATATCCGGAGAAATAACGGCACTACCTGGAGTAATACTCTCATATCCGGAGAAATAACGGCACTACCTGGAGTAATACTCTCATATCCGGAGAAATAACGGCACTACCTGGAGTAATACTCTCATATCCGAGCTACACATTCTATCCTGTAATATTATTCCAAATACCTTTCTAAGGAACCATATTTCGGTTGCTTGTCTTCGCGATTGTATTCTTTCAGTCATTTGAAGACACTTAGAATAGACTTCACTCAATTAAGTGAGAGAAAAGAATTTCATACATACATAGATACACACATATGAATATGTGTGTGAATACATGTGTATGTAAACATGTATGTATACATGTATGTATGCATGTAAAAAAAAAAATATATATATATAATTACATACATGCACACATCACACACACAAGTATATATACGTGTGTATATATATATATATATATATATATATATATATATATATATATATATATCTGTGTGTGTAAGTATATATATATATATATACATATCTGTGTGCGTGCGTGTGTGTACCAATGCAGAGCCATCAATTTCTACACCTTGCGCATATCTTTTTGATATTTTATCAAATCTTTATCAACAGTTACCATCAACATATAGCGTTCTTTCCATATTTAGACACACACACACACATACACACGCACACATATGTATATATATACACACACACACATATATATATGTATATATATATATATATATATTAATAAGATTATTTATTTGCAATCTTATGGTTGCGAGCTATTTTTTTCTGTTATAATCTTGCCTTACGCCCACGCATTTGACTTCCTTCCTGGCATGCCATGCTGCTCTATTTTATTTTCATTTTTTTAACCTAATCATTTTTTTCCTTTTGTTATTTACTGTTGATCTCTGCTTTTTGTTTAAGCTTCTTTTTATCGATTTAATATTATTTATTTTCTTCTCTTTCTCCCTCCTTATATTTTCATATTCCTGTCTCTTGTTCTTGTTTTTTGGTTTTTTTTCTATTTACTCTTTCATTGCCAACCTTGTTTTTTTCTTCGCATTGTTCCATATTCTTATGTTGGTGAAAATGGCGTAGCGAGTTCAGTGTCGACAAATTTGAACAAGATGGAGGATTTATTTTTTGTTGTTAAATATTTGAAAGCGATATAGAACTTTACTAATACATAAAATTCTCTATAACAGATTTCAAACGTTTCTCATTCTATGAAGCAGAGATCGAGCTTCAATCCATTACCTACCATATGTTCATTTGGCTTTCACTACATGATTGTGTGTGTAAAACTTGGGATAAATTTTTTTTTGGGGGGGGGGGGGGGGGGGTACTGAAGCGTCTAAGTAATTGAGTTAAGCAACAAACGCCGTGAGACATTAAGCAATTAACCTACTGACGCTTGTCTCTTTCAACCTCAATTGTATGGCACAGCCCAAAGATCATTTTAATATTTCTGCTTGCAATTGCTCTGTTGATATTTCCTTTAAGTTTGAAACACTTACAGCCCGGAGCGAGAGTATTTCCTTTCCTAATTTTATCAAGTTATAAACAGTATGATTTCATTGACGTAAGAAATTATTTGAAATTATAGTTTGGCGATTTTCGTATGTGTGTGTATATTATATATATATATTTATATATATATATATATATATATATATATATATATATATATATATATATATATGTGTGTGTGTGTGTGTGTGTGTGTGTGTGTGTGTGTGTGTGTGTGTGTGTGTGTGTGTGTGTACGTGTGTGTGTGAATGCGTGAGGGCTAGTCTGAAGTTTTTTGTGCGTTTATGGTATGTGAATATGTATTTAAATATGTATAATGCATGTGTATATTTATATACTCATTGAATCTTGTTTAACTATTTAAAATATATATATATATATATATATATATATATATATATATATATATATATATATATATATATATATGCGTGTGTGCGTGTGTGCGTGTGTGCGTGTGTGTATGTGCGTGCGTTCGTATAAGTTTGTCTGTGTATGTGCGTCCATGTGTCTGTCTGTCTTTATATTTGTGTCTTTGTCCGTGCTTACATCCCGACAAAATGAAACCGATGAAATAAGTGCCAGAAATAAAAAGAATAAGTACTGGGTTCATTATGATAGAGAAAATCCTTTTAAGGCGGTGCCCCAGAATGACCGTAGTCTAATGACTTAAACCAATAAATATATAAAAGAGTAGAACAATAAAAATCAATTCGTATTAGGCAGTCTTTTTTAGAAAAAAAAATTTCTAGAGCCTAAAAATGAGGGCTGCAATTAACTTAATGAGGATTTTGTGGCAGTTTTGTAATTAGTAGTAGAAGTGCCTGTCCTAAATATTAGATATTCCTTGATTGTAATTAGTAGCTGTAACTCTCCTAAATTTTAGGTATTGCTTGCCTTTCCTTAACCAGATTTTTGTTTTATGACTCAGTCTAACTAATTGATATATGTATAGAATAGTTGTGATGTCAAGTTTCTATAATGGCTTCGAACGCATAATTTTGCACGTTTCTCTATTTATAGTATATTTATAGTAAACCCAGACAATTTGAATGAATGTTTGAGTTGCACATCTAGTTGGCTATCGTGAAACAAAACCATAAAAGTAGCAGTGAATCAATTGTTGTCGTCTTATTAATGAGTATCAAATCTTTATCTGGAGACGAGATCAGTTAACGATGGAGGTGAATAAAATGTTAATCACCTCTCATTTAAACTATCGATTGTTAATTTTGTCATGGATACAAGAAGAGTAACATAAATGATTTAATTCAACATAGTTTGTAGCTAGACGTGTCACACTGTCTCTGCTCCTCTCTCCCCGAACACAATCCCCTACTTCCTTAAACGGTGGTTAGAAACTGAATCTTTTATTCACAGTATTATCTGAATATTATCTCATTACTGTAAGAGCAGGTTTAGCTGGCCTCCGCCAAGGTATAACTCATTGGGGGTGTTTTGGGTGATTTAAGGATATGGACCCCAGTCCTATCATCACATTTTTACAGCTGAGTAAACTGGAGCAACGTGAAATAAAGTGTCTTGCTCAAGGAAACAACTCATCACCCGGTCCTAGAATTGAACTCACATCCTTTCGACTGCAAGCCCAATTCTCTAACCACTAAACCATGCGCCTTCACTGTAAGAGTAGAGGAGACACTGAATATATACATGGGGACACTAGGCAGCTATCCGAGAGTACACCGACTCCTGGAATCGAAAGCTAAACTTGGTATGCTGTGGCTGCGTATGTAGTGCTATAGTCCATTGCTTTGTCAGGAAGGAACAGCGAGTTTAGGGATTGCAATGCTTGTATATGTTTAGAGCATCAATTCTTGTGTATGTTGAAGCCCTGGAGCACTGCTTTGTTAGGGTGGTGAAGCAGGTTAAAAGATCCAAAATTAATTTAGGTATTTATGGTTGTATATGTTGGGGCTTTAATGCATTGCTTTGCATAGGGACCCACAAAGGTTAGGCTTCTACTACTAATATAAGTGCGATGTGGCTGTGGTTGTAGAAGTTTCAATACATTGTTTAAGACTGTTAAGACGACCCTGAGTAAGAAACTAACACCAAGCACCACATTTTATTCATATCCTCAACAGTTCTTTTCCTTTTATTTTATGTGATCCGGTCTTCTTCCATAAACACCTTGTTATCTATGTGGAACGACGTAAAAATTAATTGATCTTAGTATTCTGTCACGCTAGTAAGTTTAGATCTCCACATAACAGTTTGTTTATTTTTTTGTTTTTGTTTTTATTTGTTTAGTATTTGGTTTTCTATTTTACTTGTTTAGTAATACTTCCCTTTTCTTCGATTCATCCAGCTGTTCAGAGAAGCTTGTATATAAGGATGGTTTAACATGAATGCACTCTGTTAGGTTAAGGATGGCAAAACCTTCTCAAAATGAGCTTCGGATATACGCCCATGTATCATATAAGGGATGTAAGAAAGATCTGGCTCACAAGGTATTCGCTGATGTTGCTTATGAACATTCAAACTGAAGTTATCGTTGCTGAAATTACTTCTATATTCTTGGTTTCAGTAGTTACTTTTCTCAATAAACTTATTTCTATTATTTCATATATTTTCTTTACGTTTCTTCCTAGATTTTTAGACAGAAAACCTTGAAGTGAACAAAATATCTACAATTTATTTCGGTTGTGTTATTTCTACCTTTTTTCTTCTACCTTCACAAGGAAAAAAAATCATCTTACTTTACTATAAAACTTTAGTAAATAAATATCTTTGAACGTAAGATCCAGATTGCAGTTGGCATTAATGTTTATTTTACCATAACCGCACGGAAAAAGTTTTTCTTTTTTTGGCTTTTTTCTTCACATGAACAACATAAATATATATCTAAATAAAACAAAATAAACAGAAGCAAAAACAATGAAACCAATTTGATTGAGATAGCGTTTCCGGCACTGAGACTATATTCTGATGCAATAACGGAAATCTTAGATCGCTTAATATTCTTCAAGACTTTGATATATTTTTTCCCTTGGATTGATTTATTATTAGTAGTATTATCATTATTATTATTGTTGTTGTTGATGCTCTTCTTGTTGTTGTTGTTGTTATTGTTGGTACTGCTGGTGTTGTTGTTGTTGTCGTCGTCGTTGTTGTGAATAATGTTTTCGTGTGTAGCTACTTGTATTTATGTGTGATTGTGTGTATATGTTGTGTGAGATGTGTGATGTTTGTGAGTTAGTGATTATACCTAGAGATGTGTGTTGCTTTCTTACATCTCCAGTGAATATGTAAAAAAAATAGAAATCCAAATACTATTTTTCCTTCAGCACTCGTGTATTTGAAATCTATATACAAGTTCATGCGTCTGTGTCACACACACACACACACATACATATATATATATATATATATATATATATACACACACACACACACACACACACACACACACACATATATATATATATATATATATATATATATATATATTTATATACATATATGCATATATATATATACATGTGTGTTTGTGTGCGTGAGTGTGCGTACATTTATATATATATACACACACACATATATATATATATGTATATATCCATCAAAATACATCAGTGTAGATATTTACAGTCATATATATACAAACTGAGGAAATACATTGACATACATGTGTGTGTTTGAATGTGTTTATATGTAGAGAACTTTAGCTGTACATTCTAAGAAAAATCCAAAACTGATGAAAGCGTGGAAACGAAGAAATAATCTGTTAAGGAAGATAAAGAAAATAGTGTTGTCAGAATTCTCTGAAAAATGGAAATCATTTCCTTATAGTTGAATTGTGAAGAATCATAATAAAAACATTGAAAGCATTCTCTGAAGCATGCCAAACCGACTACTAAATTGTTTAAGAACTGGGTAGGAAAATTGTAATAAGGAAGACATCATGAAAGACTCAGCGGATGGAAATTTGGAAATATGTTTTTTCATTTAACTTTTAACGTCCTATAAGGATTTAGCAGAAAATATCTAAAAATTATTTAGTTAATTCAAATATTTATAATATCCTTACTAGTGTACAGATTATAGTAAACATTTGCAAATTTAAAGAAAAAAAATAACTTGTACTTTTTACGAATTTCTTGT
>OZ024751.1:36329492-36331992 GCA_964016885.1 Eledone cirrhosa
TTTATATTTTCTAATATTTGTCTTCTCATTATATTTCATTATTTTTTAATTATCTTCATTTTATTTATATTTTTATTTTATTTTTTTTTCCTAGAATTCATCAAAACGAAAGTTTCTTTTCCTGTGTTTTGATGTTGTTGTTTTTTTAAATATATCTGAGATAAAGCACTACATATCTAATTAAGTGTTGTTAGTAGTAGCAGTAGTGATTACTTATATACAAATGAATCTGGAGTTATTTAGGAGAAATAAATCTGAAAGAAATTGATGTTATCAAATATTTTATCAACGGGGTGCCTGTCTGTATATGCTAGATAGACATGCTAGAAATAACAGCTATATATCTATCAAATCACTCAGATTATCTAAAGGGTTTTAGATAAGCTCAGTGGGATTTCAGTCAGACCTTAACAATAAAGTTTAAACACAAGCTCGGAAGCTCATCAGTCTGGTGCCTATCCCAGTTTCTGTGGCATGGAGTGAGAGTACAAGACTCCTCCCTGGACAGGACGCCAGTCCATTGCATTGTTGAACTCCCCCACTACTACTGGGACTCATTTTCAGTTCAGTATAAGTTCATTTTTAATGTGATATATATTTCTCCTCTTCAAATAGTGTCCTTATTTCGAAACTATTTATATGAAACACTATGCTAATAACTTGATGTGTGGAATTCAGTGTATTTATGATGGTATATTTATATGAATATTTGTATTATACACCTAGTAGCGGTTTCACAGGGTTAGATATCAAAAGGGTTAAATTATAATCATAAAGGAGCCATATATGTTAATCTCATTCATTTTAAATCCTTGACGATACAATCATCGACACTACTTTTGTTATTCACTACTCTCATATGAAGAAACATCACTTCCCATCATTACTTCAAGTTACTTCAGTGATTCCATTGTTAAAGATGTTATGATCTACATTGGTTTTCTTATCAGTCATTTCTCTCGCACTGTGAAGAATTATTTTGCAACATTAGCCAAATTCTTCTCAATGATTCCCACATTAAAGTTCTTATACTTTACACTACTTTTGTTTATATTTTTCCCTTATATCAAGACGAAGCAATTTTCTAACATTACTTGAAAATAATCTCTGTGAATTCCACATTAAAGTTGCTATGATCAACACATTTTTCTTACTAATTTCTCTCTTATCATGAAAAAGGTGTTTGCCCAACATTACCTGTAAATAGTCTCAGAAACTCCAACATGGTATTAGAAGAACAATTACCATCCGTGGCACCAATATTTAATTTATAGATTGAAACAAAACAACACGACTGATACATTTCCCTTTATCCAACGAAATGTAACTAAACTAGATTAATGTAATTTTCAAGCGAAAAACATCAATGTATTATTTTCTACATAGTTTCCATAGAAAATATTTTCCATTTCCTACTCGGAACCTACGGTAAACATCACCGTAGGTCGGCTTTTTAAATCACTTGAATAAAGCACTTCAAATGAAACGAATCCTTCTCGTTGCTGAATCAAAATAAATAAATAAAAAAAAAAGAAAAGAAAAGAAAAGATAAAAAAAATCTTATTTATATCATGAAGAATCCATTATCACATAAATGGAATTCAAACACTTTCAGAATTTCTTTTCAAAAACGACTCTATTGCTTCTTTCATACATGATGTTTGGCACGAATTAGCAGAAATCACAGAATTTCTTTCAGGGAGGAAATCGTGAACAAATCTTAGAATCTGAAGACTTTCACTTATTTATTTACTTATTTATTTATTTTGAATTTTATTTTTATTTTTAGACGTCATCAATCTCCTGATGTATTGTAATACTATTATTGTATCTTCAAAGTTGCATTCTTGCTTTTCCTTATTCTTAATTACCAAACTCGATTTCTCCTTTCCCAAAATATTATGATCGGGTGTGTGTCATAGAGAGAAGTAACTAAATCTTGGCAATCCTGTTTATTCTAGTAATTCTTTAGAAAGACACACATTGTGTGGTGTTTTACTAAACCTATGATCCTATATTGAATCATTGTTGTTTTGTCTCAGATCAACCAGGAACAAGCAAGTCTAATTAGACTAATTTTAAGCATCGAGTATTTTCGACTAAAGTCTTTAAGATGTTTCGCCGCCGTTTTAAGACGGTGGAGAATAAAATGATGATGTTTTGACTGCCAATTCTAGCATGTTTATTGACGGCTTCGAGGTTCAAGTTTCGTCCCGATGGTTTTTAATTTAACCAGATGTTGTGCCTGGGAAGTTAAAAAGACACTTATATTGACTAAACTGGAAACGGTTAAGTACGTTGGTGAAGGCTATGTATTCCACAGGCACGTATACCCAAACCGAAATTACCTGGACCTACAAATTACAGGTACAATCCAGCGGATGGGCTCTCACAGTTTCTATTAACAAAATTTCATTCACAAGAGACATTTTTCGGAAATGGTTGAGAGGGGGGGGGGGGGGTCTATCCCAAAGTTGTGATAAAAACACTTTTCAAAAAT
>OZ024751.1:36344492-36346992 GCA_964016885.1 Eledone cirrhosa
ACGCCATGCTTTCCAGCATAGTTACGCTCCTTTACGGTCTGAGTTCAAATCTCACTGAGGTTAACTTTACCTTTCATCCTTACGGGATCGATAAATAAAGTACCAGTAATGCACTGGGATATTTGCTGGCCTTGTGCCAGAAAAAATAGAGGTCTTATTAAAAATATCTGTCCATTTTGGGGGTTGATACTTCCTTTATATCTCTTTCTCTAGCGACATTCCTAAATGTATTTTAGTCGGCGAATTAGCATTGAATCTAATGGTTTATAATTTATGCACAAGGCCAACAATTTGGGGGAAGGTGAAAGCCGATTTAATCGACCCCAATAAGTTGCTGGTACTTTATTTTAGCGACACCTTAAGGATGAGAAGCAAAGCTAACCTCGGCGGGATTTAAACTTAGAACGTAAAGGGCCGTAACTATATGCCGCAAAGCATGTTGTCCGATGCTCTCCCGATACTAGCAATCGACAGCACTTAACATTGGATATAATGTCATGTCATATTTGTTCAGGCATCAATAGAGTGTAATTTATTTTATGTAGTTTTAAATCTTTCATATCGTGTCAATGTTGGGCAAAGAAAGAAAGGTTGTAAAGAGAATTATCTCTCATATTGTGGATATTAGAAAGATTGTTATTTTTATTTACATATTTTTTACAACACTATGATCTTCTATTACTTGTTCATGGTTGCTCAATTTTGGACTAGGCTTTTCCAGAAAGATAATATTTTAAAAGAAAATACACTGGATAACACAATTTTTACTGATATATCTGAAACATATTTGAACTAAATTTATGACACTGCACCCACTTATGCTATGACGTCAATCTTGTATCTATGATGTCAAATTGCCAACAAGTTCGTTAACACATATGATGGTACAGTTCCCGGATACACGGTCTTAAATCAAAGGATTGGGAATAGATAGAATGCATTTAGTCATAGGTTTGATCAATCATCTCTGAACTGGGATAAAAGCCACGCCGGTACCACCACCACCACCACAACAACAACAACAACAACATAAACGACAACAACAATGACATGGACTCAAATAAAACCTGGTATATGTTATCAAATACTCAATTGCATGATGAGGGCCACAGTTGTTTTTCAAAATATTATTTACCTTTTGCAGTCACATTTAGTATGTTCTGCTTGATCAGAAACCTGTCTATATCTGCTCGTGTTTATATCATTAATAGCATGGTAGATATCACCAACTCATACACGATTGTGAATGACGGGCGTAATGTTTTTATTGTAATATATTTTGTTTTACTTTCTATAAAAAGTATGTCAAATTACACTGTGTCTCAGAAGTCCCCTCGGTATTAGGAAATCTATTATGATAGTTGATTTTCAAATACGTTGCTGACTTTTGGGGGCACTCTGTATATTTATATAGAGCTATAAAGTACACAATGAGTAAGAATAAGATCCCGGGACTTCACTGGTCTAGACGTAAGCTTATTAATCATTGCTCAGGTATCTCTACAATTGTTCTCAGCTCACCTTTTGTTATGCAGACAAATTATATGTGTCGTTCAACTTCCCACTATATCCGCCTTCGTTTTTGTTTTTTTCTGACCAATAACTATAGTGTTGTTTTGTTTTTCTATGTTTTATGTATGTTATTATGTTAACGTGTGTCACGTGGTACACTCCGTTTAGAGATATGGGTCATGTTCCAGCCTGATCTAACATTTGTTGTTGTTGTTATTGCTGTAGTCGTTGATGCTGTCAATGTAGTTGTCGTTTTTATTACTGCTGTTGTTGTCGTCGCTTTTGTTATTGTAGTTGATAGTATTGTTGTCGTTGATGTTGTTAATGTTGTTATTGTTGTTGACTACGGTATTGTTGTTGTTATTGCTGGTGTTCTTGCTGTAATTGTTGCAGTAATTATTGCAGTTTTTGTTCTTGTTGTTGTTATTGTTGTTATTAATGTTCTTGTTGATCTCCTTATTCTATCCCCACCCTCAAAGTTTCTTTCCCTACCTCACTCATTCACCTCTCCTTATTCTATCCCCACCCTCAAAGATTTGTTCCCTACCTCACTCATTCAACTCTCCTTATTCTATCCCCACCCTCAAAGTTTCTTTCCCTACCTCACTCATTCACCTCTCCTTATTCTATCCCCACCCTCAAAGTTTCTTTCCCTACCTCACTCATTCACCTCTCCTTATTCTATCCCCACCCTCAAAGATTTGTTCCCTACATACCTCATTCACCTCTCCTTATTCTATCCCCACCCTCAAAGTTTCTTTCCCTACCTCACTCATTCACCTCTCCTTATTCTATCCCCACCCTCAAAGTTTCTTTCCCTACCTCACTCATTCACCTCTCCTTATTCTATCCCCACCCTCAAAGATTATTTCCCTACCTCACTCATTCAACTCTCCTTATTCTATCCCCACCCTCAAAGTTTCTTTCCCTACCTCACTCATTCAACTCTCCTTATTCTATCCCCACCCGCAAAGTTTCTTTCCCTACC
>OZ024751.1:36356992-36361992 GCA_964016885.1 Eledone cirrhosa
CTCACCTTTATCGTTAAACTACCTCCACTTATCCAGTTTATTCATCAAATTTCGAAGATTTGTGAAATGAAATTTTTGTGAGATATTGCAACTATTTTATAAGAAGTTCTGCGACAGACGTTGGTGGATTAGTAGAATCGTTAGAACCTCGGCCGAAATAATATGAGGTGTTTCATCGGGTTCTTTGTGTTCTGAGGTCAAATTTGTCTGAAGTCAAATGTAACTTTCATCATTCTGGGGCCAATAAACTAAAGTACCAATGAATCACTGGGTCGATATAATATATAAATCGGGGGAGGGGTGTTCATATATAAATATATGAATATATGTACGTACATATATATATATATATATATATATATATATGTGTGTGTGTGTGTATTTGTGAGTTATAATATATACAAATATATATATATAAATATATATGTAAAGTGCATTAATGCTATATAGTTCTTTTAGGCTATACAATAACAGAAACAACAATACCAATATTGATTTCATGTTTTTCAGCTTTTCAATAAAAGTTCACTTTATTTACTTATTTGTATATTGTAATTTTCATTGTTCAATTTTTAAGCAACATTGAATTATATTACAAATTTAATGTCACTCTCTCTCTCTCTCTCTCTCTATATATATATATATATATATATATATATATATATATATATATATATATATATATATATATATATATATATATATATATATATATATATATATATATATATGTATATATATATATAATATATATATATATATATATGTGTATATACATACATATATATATATATATATATATATATATATATATATATATATATATATATATATATATATATATATATATATATATATATATATATACATATATATATATATATATAAAATGAGAGAATGACCATCGTGAAAAATGTATATAAATACATTCATGCATATATTTATATGTATACATAGATAAATATATATATAGGTATATATAGATATGTATTTATATATGTATATATATAAATATGTATATGTATATATGTATATGTATATATATATATATATATATATATATATATATATATATATATATATATATATATATATATATATATATATATATATATATATATATATATATATATATATATGTATATATATGCATATATATATATATATATATATATATATATATATATATATATATATATATATATATATATATATATATATACAGTATATATGTGTGTGTGTCTGTATGTGGGTAAAGCTTGCATAATGGAAGATTTGTTTTCGTCAAAGCCATACAATTTGTAAATCGCATGAGTTGTATTTTTTCTCTCATTTTTCCTGTTTTCCAATTGTTCTTTCCACCGTGTTTCCATTATTAAGTATTATTTTGATTCTCATCTCACTGAAAACACAACAAACTTACTTCTCACTGATTTATTTTACTTCTTTCTCTTTTTCCTTCTCCTGGCGTTTGGTCTCGGCAGAAAGCAAACTTCTTTTATATGTATATATATATATATATATATATATATATATATATATATATATATATATATATACGTATATATATATATATATGAATATAAATATATAGAGATATTTAAATATATATGAATATATTTATGTATATACGTATATATATATATATATATATACGTATATATATATATATATATATATATATATATATATATATATATATATATATATATATATATATATATATGCATGCATGCGTCTATGTGCTTTCCATGTTTACTTATTTGCTTATTTGCTTATGGAGTAGCCACAAAAAATTCACCAAAAAGGAATTTCGTAGGATATGTTTTTTTTAAATCCATAACTTTGAAACTTCATTGTTTTAATCTAAAATCGCCGAATAGATGAAAGAACTGCCAGTATTTGCAACATACATACATACATTCATACATACACACATACAAAGATATATATATATATATATATATATATATATATACATACGTACGTACATACATATGGATATATACAATATATATATATAAATATGTATATATATATATATATATATATATATATATATGTGTGTGTGTGTGTGTGTGTGTGTGTGTGTGTGTGTGTGTGTGTGTGTGTGTATCTATATATCTATATATATATATATATTTATATATATATATGTGTGTGTATGTAGAGAGAGACTGTTTGTGTGTGGAAAAGAGAGAGAGGAGGATTTCAGGCACATACGGTAGTATTTAGGAAACAGCTTTAACTTTGTTACTGTTGAAATATATAAACTTCTAAAAAAAATATATTTCGAACGGTTGTCATCACTGAGTGATTTATTATTTCTATCACAAATATTATCTCGACTCTGTTCATTTTGTTTCATTCTGTCGTCACGTGATACACCTCTCCTGGTTAGACAACCCCTCTCTGTATTAATGGTAACATTCCTGGATTGGCATTATCGGTAGAGGCTTGGACGCCATGCTTTCTAGCATAGTTACGTCCCTTTGCAGTCTGAGTTCAAATCCCGCCGAGGTTAACTTTGCCTTTCATCCTTACGAGGTCGATAAAATAAAGTACGAGTAATGTACTGGGTAATTGTTAGCCTTGTGCCTAAAGTAGAAACAATTATTGCGTAAGTATTTCTTTAAAATTATTCGTCATATATTCACATACATAAACACAGGGGCGATGGAAGCATTTCTGATTTAAAGGGGCCAAATTTGGACAATTTAGTTGTGATTAGTTTAGCTCTTTGCACTCTAAAATGGTCAGAAAACTTCGATATGTGATAAACATAACATGTACATAAATTGTAGCGCATGTCCAAATATTTGTGCTTTGGTAGATTGGGGAGAAAAATAGAGCACCAAACTCTCACCCTCTCTATATATATCTACTACACGGAACTCTCTTCTAATACCCCTCTCTATCACAATTAGAACCAAACTCTCCCACTCTCTATATATCTACTACATGGAACTCTCTTTCAATACCCCTCTCTATATCAATTAGCACCAAACTCACCCCCTCTCTATATGTACCATACAACAGTTTCCCCCTTTCAAAATAAAATTATACTTTTATTTTAACTATATGTTTATATTTTTATTATTTTATTATTTTAAAAAAAATAATTTCAGGGGAAACATCTTTCGTTATGCTGTATGAATTTACATAATTAATCTAAATTAATTATTCGCTAATCAGTAACTTTTTTCAAATGTTGATTGTAGTACTTCAGGGCATACAACAGTTTTAAGTTTCTATTTTTTATTATTATTATTATTATTATTATTATTATTATTCTTTAGAAAGAATCAGAAAGTGTCATATGACTTGTGGCCTACTTCTACTAAATGTATGACCACGTTAGGACTATCGAGGCTATATACACATACATATATAGTCTGGCATACACATACATATATATTCTGGCACACACATACATATATAGTCTGGCATACACATATATATATATTCTGACATACAAATACATATATATATTCTGACATACACATATATATATATTCTGACATACACATACATATATATTCTGACATACATATATATATATATTCTGGCATACACATACATATATATTCTGACATACATACATATATATATTCTGGCATACACATACATATATATTCTGACATACACATACATATATATTCTGACATACATACATATATATATTCTGACATACATATATATATATATTCTGGCATACACATACATATATATTCTGACATACATACATATATATATTCTGACATACATACATATATATATTCTGACATACACATACATATATATTCTGACATACACATACATATATATTCTGGCATACACATACATATATATTCTGGCATACACATACATATATATTCTGACATACACATACATATATATTCTGACATACATACATATATATATTCTGACATACACATACATATATATTCTGGCATACACATACATATATATTCTGACATACACATACATATATATTCTGGCATACACATACATATATATTCTGACATACACATACATATATATTCTGGCACACACATACATATATATTCTGGCATACACATACATATATATTCTAGCATACACATACATATATAGTCTGGCATACACATATATATATATTCTGACATACAAATACATATATATTCTGGCACACACATACATATATATTCTGACATACACATACATATATATTCTGGCATACACATACATATATATTCTGGCATACACATACATATATATTCTGGCATACACATACATATATATTCTGACATACACATACATATATATTCTAGCATACACATACATATATAGTCTGAAGAGAAATGTGACATTGGCTTAAAAGTTTCCACTAATGATGCCTCATATAATTATTTCTACTTTTGGCACAAGGGCAGCAATTATCCAGTACATTACTGGTACTTTATTTTATCAACCCCATAAGGATGAAAGGCAAGGTTAAACTCGACGGGATCTGAACTCAGACCGTATCTTGATGCCTCATGTAATGAGTGTTCATTCTATTAATGCTTGAATGTTTAATGCTCACGTGTTTGAACCTGGAAGATTTGCGCGAAAGTGATAGCTGGTCAATTTCTTTTTATTTGTGTGTGGTAGACCACTAACAGCAATGTATAGCAACCTCACCCCGCCCCCCTCTATCTCTCCACACCACTAATGTTGTCCAAGAGAAAAACAAAGCCAGGCCGATAGAACTTGGCAACAGTGGCGTTGTAACTAAAGTAGAATGAAGGAACATTAATAAAAGTATCTTGCTGAAGGTCACAACTATTCGCTAGTGAACGAACTTGGTCTGGTGGCTAGATTATATTGCTAAGAGTGTAGGATCATGAGTTCGATTCCTGAACTTTGTGTGTATGCATGTTTATATATATATAGGAAATTAGTCAAGACCCCGACGGCTGAGCTCCGGCCGTTTCGACAGCTAGATCGGATCAAGCTGTCCAAACGGCCGGAGCTCA
>OZ024751.1:36369492-36371992 GCA_964016885.1 Eledone cirrhosa
GATAGAATTGACTGCAGTACTTAAACGGTACTATATTTATCAACCACGAATATATAAAAGGTAAGGTTGACCTGAGCGAGATTAGATCTCAGAACGCATGCTGCTGGCACGATTACCACAAAACTTTCTATCCGACGTTCTAACAACTCAACCAATTCAACGTATTTCTCTTGTATAAAACGCTGCTAAAATATTCACTTTAAATAACTTGCTCTGTGTGGCTTATTCTCCATTTTGTTAAACTGAGTCAAAGTAAAAGTAAATTTAAAGTGTCTCGCCTCGAGTGACAAAAACGCCTTCAAATGGCTCCACTGATCAGCATATTGTGAGCAATGTAACAATCCCAGATGGAAGCCATTATACCAGTAGCTACACCAGCTTTTTCTTCTATATGCCATCCAAATGGCACTCGTATAACTTTATAGTAGCGAATCGTAATGATAGCAATGGCTGAAAAGAACGAAATATATATTTATATAGTCTTCCTTTTCTGATTACAATCATGGGAAAACGATTGCTGCTTCTTACCTCCTGCGGCAGTCAGAATTGGAGAGACAAGAAATATAATGGAACATCTATAGAGGATTTCATTTCAAGTACTTCTTCCTTGCCTGTGGTGCTTTAAAATGTCTATCACGTGAACGGTAACCTTGGTAATGTAAGGAGATGTGAGGTGTGAGGTGATGTGAAAAGCTATATTTTCTGATAATACAATGTCTACCTAGAAGACAGAAATAACAGGATTGGCTTTAACTTAACGAACTGTCTGGGGTGCAGTCATTTTCTCTTTACCTTTTTTTTTTGTTTGTTTGTTTTGTTTTTGATTGTTTGTAGCAAAAAAAGTAAGATAGAGTATTTCTCGTATAGAATCGGCAAAAACCATATAAGTTTTGTTGTGTTTGATAGAGAGCAATTGAGGCAAATGAGACTTTTAAAATTATTTCATTTATTTATCTCACATACATATACTCAGTGGATTAAAAGACTCGTTAGAGCATCGCACCAATTATCTTTCGGCTCGTTTATCTCAGGGTTCAAATCTTGCCGAAATCAGCTTTGCCATTGCTAATGAAACTGAGGAAACGAAATCTTGCAATTAAAATGGTCAGCTTCTTCCCATACTGCGTCATATTGAATCTCTTTTTGAAAGTTACATCAAGGGTCCATATGCTTTGGAATAACTAGCCACTTACACGTAAATCTAAGGGGTAGAATGTTCCGTTAGTCGAGCAACTGATGCACGCATCGTCGTAACGGATGTTGGTTCATTTACACTTGCAAAGAGATCTTCTTAACCATTCAGTCATGTTTTTATATTTATCTACGTGTAGAGTCATTGACTGGCGATATCGATAGAGCGTCGGATAACATGATTTGTAGTTCAGAGTTGCTCCCCTCTTAACGTTCTGAGTTCAAATCCCGCCGACGTTAGCTTAACCTTTCACCATTACGTAGTCGATAAAGTAAAGTACCAGTAATGCACTAGGGTCGATTTAATCAACTTCCTCCTCTTCTAAAATTGTTGGCCTTGTGCCTAAATCTGACTCTATATTTATATATGTGAAATATTATACACTACCAATGTAATAGGGATCGTGTCAAGATGAGGCCACTCAGCCCTTACAGAAATAAAAGAATTTATTTTATTTTATTTTCATTTACGCTAAGTAAAGACAGCAACATTAATATTCACTTCCTGTGTAATTTTTTCCTTATTTTTTTCTCATTGGCAACGGATCTGTTCTAAAATGTTCTGTCAAAACAGATGGTACAGATATAGCAGTTTGCCAATTTTCCAAATGTTTAAAACATGTCCCATTAATAACTGACATCTATATTATATACTTTGCATACAATGTTGTTTACACCCAAATGCTGTTCAATTTAGACGTAGGTTGTTGTCGCATGTCTCATGGCTCAGTAATAAGAACACTCAGCTACAATTTTAAAGATATGGAGTTCGGTACATCGTAGCGGTCGTTGGCCACTTTTCTGTCGTCCATAGGTCTATTTTACTCGATTTTCAAAGCCATCGACTCTGTTACAGATATTTTCTTTGTCCGGGACTCCTACATTTTCTATGAATTTATGTTATATGTTTTAGTTTGTTGTTCTTTTTGGTATTTGTTTTTAGTAATTAGTCTAGAAGAGACAGGACGTCCCTGTGTCTCAGATCAGTGTGTCTGTGCCTCTGAGACTGATAGAAAAGAAGGACGGAAAGGTGCATGATGAAACTGGAGACCTGCTCTAAATGTTTACAATGGAGTGGCCTAGCAGTAACGGTGTTGGACTTAAGATCTTTTGTCGCGGGTTCGATTCATGGGCTGGCTTGTGTTTTCTTCTTGAGCCGACCACTTCATTTCAGGTTGCTCCAGTATACAACTGAAAATGAATACCAGCAATAAGTGGGGGCTTAAGCCTGCGATGGACTGGCGTCCTGTCCAAGGAAGGGGTCTTGTGCTCTCAGCCACTTAACACCACAGAAACGTGGATAAGTTTC
>OZ024751.1:36376992-36379492 GCA_964016885.1 Eledone cirrhosa
TAAAATAACAGATTAAAGTTTAAGCAAAGAATCGCTGCTTTCACCCTTAATGGGATCTTCTGTAACTAAAAAAATCAATTTGTGAACGCAGAAGTAATTTTGTTGTGTGGTTTTCTTGGTGTCACATTTTATAACTACGGTATTAACTCTGGACTTAATGTTTGTTTTTGACTTTCGCTCCATTGAACCCTTTGTGATTGCGTCAAACAAATCAAATAGTTCTTGCTGTACTGCAGGTAAAGTTCGATTTACAAATATTATATATATATATATATATATATATATATATATATATATATATATATATATATAAATCCGTCGAAACAGTATATACACATATATATGAAACCAGCTTCTTCAGTTTCCGTCTGAATAATTTCATTCAAAAGGCATCGTTTAAACTAAAGGTTCTCAACGGGGGGCATATGCACCCCGGGGGCGTTTCGGAACTCCAGGGGGGCGTTTGGGAGCAAGGTCGCGTTAGGGGGGGGGGGGCTGGAAGGCTCTTTAATTTGGTAAGTTTTATAAGCCATATTTGTATGTCTTTGAGACAGCAAGTGTGAATGCATTTGAATGAGCTTGCAGACAGCATAACTATAGTCTGACCGCAGGTGTGAGCAGGTGTGCAGACATGTCCGGTAATTGAGACGTTAACCGGTAATTGAGATCATAAAAATGGAAAAACCCACAGTCAACTGGGTCAAAGATACTTTGAGCGCAGCCAGTTAGAATCTTATCTTTCCTTCACTGATAACAATGTATTTCATGTCTGAAATTATTGACTCAACAGTAACAAGTTAACACTATGTAGATTTATTTTATTCCCTATTGTATAAATAATATTACAAATAAAAAAAAGAAAAGAAAAAACAGAAGCGGGTAGCACCCACATCTAGGTAGCAACACATAATCAGATAATACACACATCTTTGGAATATTGTTAATCAATTTTTTAGTAATCTACTGATATAAAAATCAGTAATATATTGAAAAATGGAAAAATAGGGGTGGGGGCGTTTCGTGATTTCGAGGGACAAAAGGGGGCGTTTGGCCTAAATGTGTTGAGAACCTGTGGTTTAAACGAAGGTTATTGCAGAAACAATTGTCTGGTTGGTCAAGCGCTATAACATGTGACAGATCCCTAAACTTTGTAATTGAGGTGCGGATGACTGAACCTTACAACCATGCCAGCGCCTGTATTTACCATAGTCTATGTTATATATTAGAGATAGCAACCCAATGTAAGGATACTTTCCATATTTATTCCTACTATATTCCTATTTCTGAGGCTCTGAAAATATTACGAATGCTGCAAAATGGTTGCAAAATGGTTGCAAACTGACGTTTGGAATTATATTGAGCCTTTTTACCTCCTTCTTCTTCCCACCATCACTCTGTCTCTCTCTCCCCCTTCTCTCTTTATCTAATCTTCTCTATACCTCACTCTCAACCCTCTTTCTATCCTCCCTATCTGTCTACCCCTCCCTCTTATTACCACCATCACACTCTTTCTCCCCTTCACTCCCTATCTCATCTTTTCTATACCTCACTCTCGACCCTTTTTCTATTCTCTATATCTTTCTACCCCTCTCTCTTCTTACCACCATCATACTCTCTCGCCTTCTCTCTCTATCTTATCTTCTCAATATCTCACTCTCTCCCCTTCTATTCACCTCCATCTTTCTACTTCTCCTTCTTCTTCCCGCCATCACTCTCTCTCTCTCCTTCTCTCCCTCTCTCTCTCATCTTTTCTATACCTCACTCTCCCCCCTTCTCTTCACCTCCATCTTTCTACCCCTCCCTCTTCTTACCACCATCACACTCTCTCCCTTTCTCTCTCTCTCTCTCATCTCTTCTATACCTCACTCTCCCCCCTTCTCTTCACCTCCATCTTTCTACCCCTCCCTCTTCTTACCACCATCACACTCTCTCCCTTTCTCTCTCTCTCTCTCTCATCTCTTCTATACCTCACTCTCCCCCCTTCTCTTCACCTCCATCTTTCTACCCCTCCCTCTTCTTACCACCATCACACTCTCTCCCTTTTTCTCTCTCTCTCATCTCTTCTATACCTCACTCTCCCCCCTTCTCTTCACCTCCATCTTTCTACCCCTCCCTCTTCTTACCACCATCACACTCTCTCCCTTTCTCTCTCTCTCTCTCATCTCTTCTATACCTCACTCTCCCCCCTTCTCTTCACCCCCCCCCCCCTATGTTCTCCACCTTCTGGTATATTTGCCAAACAGCTGGGCTTTTTTTGTTTTAATAGTAATCTTTGTTTAAAGAACTTTTGACGTTAAGTTTTCATTTTAATTTAACTTTTTCTTTCTTTTAGTTTTCCAACAAAAACCATTTCTCGTACATCAATCATTAGTTGTTAATAGATGTTATCGTTGTTATTATTACTGTTGTGGTGGTGGTGGTGGCGGTGGCGGTGGTGGTGGTGGCGCTAGTGGTGGTAGCGGTGGTGGCGGTGGTGGTGGTGGTGGCGCTAGTAGTGGTG
>OZ024751.1:36404492-36409492 GCA_964016885.1 Eledone cirrhosa
ATAGCTTCCTCTCCGCCCATTTCTGGGTGAGAGAAGCCACCCTGCTCGTCACCTCGTCCCAGTTTTTGTCCGTCTGGAGGTCCGGACCGAACCAGACCCCTAGCAATTTAACCGGTCCGTCCGTCCAGCGCCCGACGACGCTGTTGGACGGCATGGACCTGCCTCTCCAGGTGCCGAGCTGCAGGCCCACTGACTTTTCCTGGTTGATCATTGCTCCTGTCACCGCTTCGTATTCTCTTAGTGTAGTGCCGATCGCCTCGATGTGTTTGGCGTTCGACACCACTACGGTGACATCGTCCGCATATGCTGACACGGATCTTCCGCATCCTAGTTCGCGCGGGACTCCCCTCAACGTCTCCAGTTTGTGCAGTAATGGCTCGAGAGTCAATACGTACAAGAGGGACGAGAGGGGACATCCTTGGCGGACCGAGCGCATGATGTTGAACGGTTCCGACAGGTGACCGTTCACTCTCACCACAGAGCAGATGTCGCTGTGCATGGCAGCGATCCAGCCTCTGAAGACGGGCCCAAAGCCAGCCGCCCTCAGGACTGCCGCTAGGTAACGATGGTCGACCCTATCGAAAGCTTTCGACTGATCTAAATTGATCAAGGACCCACCCGTGCCAGGTTCCCTAGCTACCCTCTCTACGATGTATCGCATGAGGTGGAGGTTGTCGTGGATGGATCTGTCGGGAATGGCGCATGTCTGCGCCTCTCCCACCAGACCACCAACGACAAGCGCCAACCTCTTTGCTAGCACCTTGGCCAAAATCTTAAACTCTGTGTTTAGCAGAGTTATGGGCCGGAAATTGTCTATGTTATCCCCCTTGTTCGGATCCTTTCTCAGCAGTGCCACCGCTCCTCGGCTCACAGAACTGGGAATTCTCCCGTTCTGTTGCCAGTTGCAGTAGACGTCCGCCAAGAGGCCTCCGAACAAGTCTGGCATCTGTACGTAAAGTTCATAGGGCAGACCATCCAAACCAGGCGATTTACCCCTTGTGCAGCCAGTCATTGCCTCCCGTACTTCAGCGGCTGTTATCGGCTTTTCGCAACACCTCGCCTCAGTGGCCGAGAGCCGCGGCAGCCCGTCGAGGTAGACACTAAAGTCCATCCCTCTACCCGGCCCCCCGCTGCCCCCGAACAGCTGAGCGAAGTGTCGCTGAAAAGCTTCACACATTTGCCCGGGATCGAGTAGCATGCGCCCGTCGTGGTCCACCAAAGACCGGATCGTGGCTTTGTTGCCACGACGCGCCTCCGCCACTCGGGCCCATTGAACGGCTTTCGTCCCCTCGTGTCTGAGAGCACGCACCCTAGCTCTGACAACGCAGCCTTCGTGCTTTGCATTGAAGAATTGGTCAAGGGCCAATTTCGCCGCAAGCACGTCGGTCGCAATGCCTTTGCTAAGCGCCTCGTCTAATTTTCTAACTAGTTCTCCCTCTGCTCTATTTTTCTCTATTGCTAAAGCCTTACTAAACCTAATCGATTCTATTCTAATCGCTCTTTTCAGAGCAAACCACCACTTGTTGTTGACGATGGCCCCCGTCAACGCCCGCTTAACTAGTTCGCTAATCCGGTCTCTGTAGGCCTTGCGCGCTGGTAAGGACGCGTTTAGCTTCCAGTAGCCGGGTCCTCGTCTATGAAGCCTATCTAAGTCAAGCACACAGATCACGAATTTGTGGTCCGTGTAGCTGACTATCTTGAATTGTGGACAGCCTATGCTAGACCTATCTATTTCCCTACAAAATACTCTATCTAGATATGATCTGGATGACCCTATGCGGTTTGTCCAAGTCCACATTGGCACATTCGGGAAATCCAATCGGTACCTGTCAGACAGTTCAAAACGCCTGAGCAGGTTGGTGAGGCTCTTGCACCCTCCACCCCTATCCGCTAATCCCACACAGTCCCAGCGTGCATCTAAGATCCCGTTCCAGTCGCCCACTAACACTAAAGAGCGGGACGTTCCAAGAAAGGTCTCCAGACGCCGGAAGAAATCAGGCCGCCCTGCTCCTGTCGGGGCATAGACGGCCACTAGCCTGAAAGCTTGCCCGTCTCCGCTGGTCACGTCCAGCACCACCAGCTTACCCTCTGGGTCCAGGAAGATGGCCCGTATGGCGAGATCCAAACCTCTCCGAAAAAGTACAGCAACTCCTCCACCGGATCCAGGACGGCTGGGAGATGCGTACACATCGTAGCCGCCGAAGATCGGTGCGAAGGCCCGTGCTTCGGAGATTCTGGTCTCGCTGATGGCCACTACATCTATGTTTAGTGACCTGAGGTCGTTGAGCAGGTGACCCTGCTTCCATGACGACCCCAAGCCACGCGCATTTATGCTGCCTATTCTGAGTGAGGTCATGTTTAAAATAGAGTGGAAAAGATGGGAAAGACCACTTACCGTATTTTTGGTAGAGGAGGGATGGTTTTTACATCCCTTTTCACTTGATCGTCTGGTGAAGGGACCGTTGAATCGTCCCTTCGGCTGGTCGTCGGCTCTTCTAAGAGAATGTCTGAATATACTCTTCGATTAATGGTTCCTCCTAGGTCCCTGAAATCACCAACTGCGTTGGGAAATTTCGTTTTAATGTTTGTGTATTGTTTCTGTGCTATTTTTAGCAGTCTTATGTTAGTTGGCGTTTTGATTGGTGCTGGTATTATGTAGTCCTGTTGTGAAATGTCTGTGTGTTCAATTATGTAAGTCATTAGTTTCTTGTTGTGTGTGTTTATTGCCGTGCATTTGTTTTTCTGGGGGTGGGGTGTGGTTCTGCTATTTTCTTGTCGTTGTTGCTGGGTGTGTGTGTTTTGTTGTTGTGTTTGCGATGTTGGTGCTTGTGGTGGTGGTGTTGAAGGTGTTGTTGGCGGTGGGGTTGTCGCCGGTGGTGATGGTGGTGCTGGTGTGGGTGGTGATGGTGTTGGTGGTGTTGCTGCTGTGGGTCTCTTTGCAGTAGACTTTACCCTTTTCTCATTTCTTTCCTCCCTTTTCAAAGGCGACGATGCGCTGCTTCTGCGTTTGTGCCTTCTTGAGACCTTTTGCCATCCCTCTCCCACCTCACACTCCATGTCTGATTCTGTAAGGTCGGGGAGGGGTACCAGCTCCACTCTTTCACTTGTTGTTGTTGGTGATGTTTGCACTGGAGTCTCTGTTGCAGCTGCATTTGGTATTGCTGTTGTTGTTGTTAATATTTCCACTGCTGCTGCTGTCTTTGATTTCCGTGGAGTGGGTATGGGTGCCACGGACCTATCGTTCCTGGTTGCCGCTTGTCCTGTTGCTGGTAGCCGTGGAACCGGATTCGGGAGGAGGGGGGTTTTCTCCTTTCTCAGGGTCTTCTCGTTGCAGAAGGCCCTGAGGTGAGTCTTCGATCCACAGCGAAAGCATTTCGGGCGTTTGCCCTCAACACTTATGGGCAGTTGAGTGCCGTTATCGAAGTCTATCACATCCGGGATAGCTTCGATGCACTCCTGGTTGGTTTGGATTAGCATCTCAATGGAGGAGCCGACCCAATCTTCTCTTACTTTTTTCTGTACTTGCAGTACAGTTGTTTTGTCCTCGATTCCGACGAGGACAGACGCGGCCAGCCAAGAAGGGGTCATTCCGGGGGGGACGTGGGTCAGTTTGACCCTCACAATTTTTTGCCCGCAGTAGGAGGGCACCAACACCATTTCCTCGCTCCTTAGGGTCACTACTGATTGGGCCTTTGCCTCCTGGGGTGTGGCAAAAAGTACGTCTACGGTGGCGTATTTTTTGCCTCGGGTGATGTGCGTTTTCCTCTGCCACACAGACCCCAAGGCTTTTTGTATTTGGGCCTCTGTGGCTCTTTCCACCCTACGGGATTTTGTACTTACTGTACGGTACGTGACCGTACAGTGCTCTTGGGTTTCGAAAAAATTTTTCGCTGCCTTGCAGATTGCTCGGTGTCCGTTCTTTGTCACCATCTTCTTCGCTTCCTCTAATTCCTCATTTGTTATGAGGATTGTTTCCAGGTTTTTCGCAATACCTGCAAATGAGATTGGTTTTTCTCTGCTGTTGTTGTTGTCGTCAGAGCTGCTGGTACTTTTGTTGTTGCTGCAGGTACTACGACTACTGCCTCCGCCGCTGTTGCTGTGGTTGTTGTTGGTGTTGCTGCTGCTAATGCTGTTGTTGTTTATGCTGCTGGTGATGCTGTTGCGGCTGCTACTGTTGTTTTCATTGTCACTGTTGCTGTTGTTATTACGGCTGCTACTGCTATTATTCCTGACGTCAGACGAATGAACTGGGTTTTCGTATTTCCCGCACACCTGTTTCGTCGCTGTCGTCGTCGTCGTGGAGAAACCTTGCACGCTTTGCACGAGACTTTTCTTTTCTTTCGTCGCTTGCGAAAGAGAAGGTAGGGAGAGAGACACATTTAAAGAAGGGAGGGAGAGAGACAATCTTCTCTCTCCTGTAGTGATGATTGAGGAAGAAGAAGACGGAATGAGTGGGAGTGACGTATGAAATTTTTTTTTTTTGGTAGCCATGTTTTTTTGCTTAAAATGAAATTTTGGGTACAAAACCCCAATAACTGATTATTTAACCCCGAAGGGCCAAATAACGGACAGAAAGACCCCTCTCACGAGGAGGAGGGTGTCTTTATCAACAATTTGGTTCAAGTTTTAAACAATTTACAATTGTTTTAACGGTTAAAAATTACTATACCTTACAGAGCCGAGCCTCCGTCAACCATGGCATTCAATAATAATAATAATAATGATAAATGTGTGTGTAATGTTGAAATGAAATAAAATATAATTTTTTGGAATTATAAAATGAATTAAATAGAAACGTGTCTGGATAGTCGTTAGTGATTAAATTAACGTTGGTGTGACAACTACAGCAATAGAATAGTAATGGCAACTACTACTACTACTACTACTACTACTACTACTACTACTACTACTACTACTACTTCTACTACTACTACTACTACTACTACTACTACTACTACTACTACTACTACAGCAATAGAATAGTAATGGCAACTACTACT
>OZ024751.1:36416992-36421992 GCA_964016885.1 Eledone cirrhosa
ATGTTGGTACTGGTGATGGTGTTGGTGTTGGTGTTGGTGTTGGTGTGATTGGTGATGGTGTTGGTGATGGTGTTGGTGATTGGTGATAGTGTTGGTGATAGTGTTGGTGATGATGTTGGTATTGGTGATGGTGTTGGTGTTGCTGTTGGTGTTGGTGATAGTGTTGGTGATGGTGTTGGTGATGGTGTTGGTGTGATTGGTGATAGTGTTGGTGATGGTGTTGGTGATGATGTTGGTATTGGTGATGGTGTTGCTGTTGCTGTTGGTGTTGGTGATAGTGTTGGTGATGGTGTTGGTGTTGGTAGGTATTATTGTTGGTGTTGGTGATGATGTTGGTATTGATGGAGGTATTGTTGGTGGTGTTATTGGTGGTATCGATGTTGGTTGTTGTTGATTACATCACAATCAATCCGTACATCTGACTTCATGTGTCATGCAAGACATCAATACTTACAACACACAATTGTCGTTTGTCGTCACTGAATTTCACGGGAACGACTTGACTTTCTTATTGACATTCATGCTACTACTACTACTACTACTACTACTACTACTACTACTACCACTACTACTACTACTACTACTACTACTACTACTAATACTACTGCTGCTGCTGCTGCTGCTGCTGATGCTACTACTACTAGTGCTACCACTACCACTACTACTACAACTACTACTAGTGGTGCTGCTAGTGATTAAACAGAAAGTGTCGCTTTATAACCGCCATTGTTTGGGGTGCGGGGGTTATTGATGCCTCTTTTGCGTCCCATTGACCTTCTCTTTCTTACTCTTTCTCTGTCTGTATTTATTTCTGTATGTCTGTATGACTCTCTCTCTCTCTCTCTCTCTCTCTCTCTCTCTCTCTCTCTCTCTCTCTCTCTCTCTCTCTCTCTCTCTCTCTCTCTCTCTCTCTCTCTCTCTCTATGTGTATATATATATATATATATATGTTTCAAAACATACTTACATATACATGTATCTACATATATATATGTCTATCTATCTATCTATCTATCTATCTATCTATCTATCTATCTCTCTTGTTTTTTCTTAATTGTAAAGTCTACTTACAAACCTCCCCTAGTCTGCCTTAGGTTACTAGCTCTATACGGACGTTTAGATTGATTAAAAACACACGTATATATATGTATATATATATATTATATATATATATATATATATATATATATATATATGCATCTATGTATGCACAAACATACATACACACATACACACAGACACCCCCCACACACACACATTTCATACATCTAATATAGTAACAATGTTAATATGTAATAATATAAAGTAGGTTGTTGAGAAAACGTCTTAATGCACTTTTACTCTTCTCTTTACAATCCACATTTAACTTTCTATTATAATAACTCTTTCCATCTTCTCAAATATCTGTCCGCCATTTTTTAAAGCTGCTGTTTTCATTTTTCTGTTTCGTTTTACCTTTATTTATACATTTATTTAATTGTTTGTTTATTTATGCATTTATTTATTTGTTTGTTTGTTTATTTATGCATTTATTTATTTATTTGTTTGTTTATTTATGCATTTATTTATTTATTTATAAATTTATTTATTTATTTATTTGTAAAGTTATCTATCTATTTATTTATTTATATCTTATACTTACTTTTCGCTTCATTTATTTTATATATATATGTTTTTTGTAAATTCATTTATTTTATATATATATTTTTTTTTTAAATTCTTCTATTCGTTTTTTTAACTTATTTCAGTCATTTGACTGCGGCCATGCTGGTACATCATATATATTTATTTGTTATATTTATTTTTTAGATACTATTCTATTGTTTTACTCTTTTGCTGGATTCATTTATTAGACAGCGACCATGCTTTATAATTTGTTATATTCCATTTTAGTTTTTAGTTTCTATTTTGTCATTGGATTAGCATTATCAGTAGAGCGTCGGATATCCTGCTTTGTAGCATCGAGTTAAAACCCTTTACCTTTACCCGAGTCCAAATCTCGCCGAGGTTAGCTTTACCTTTTTTCCTTAATATGTCGATAAAATAAAGTACCAGTAATGCACTAGTAATTGCTGGCCTTGTGCCTAAAGTAGAAACAATTATTATTATTGTTGGTAGTAGTAGTAGTAGTAGTAGTAGTAGTAGTAGTAGTAGTAGTAGTAGTAATTATTGACATTGTTGTTTACTTTCATGGTAAGGTTTTAATCATTTGTTCTTAGCATTGAACACGGTTAAATGAACTCAAAACAAACAAACGTTGTATGTGTGTATATATATAAGTATATATGTAAATATGTTTCTATGTATGTATGTTAGATACATATATACATACATATATCTTTATAACTCACCCTCTTTCTCTCACTCTAACAATATATGTGTATATATGTATGTGTGTGTGTGTGTGTGTGTGTGTGTGTGTGTGTGTGTGTGTGTGTGTGTGTGTGTGTGTGTGTGTGTGTGTGTGTGTGTGTGTGTGAAGGAAACAAAAAAACGAACAAACAAGAGGATGCAATAACAGGAGGTTGTATTAGTTTTTGAAGCAAAGGGGAGAGGCAGATTGAGTACTGGGTGCAGAAAAAGGGGAGAGGTGAGGAAGACTTTTAGAGAGGAGTGGAGGTGACGTATGAAGGATTTCTGGTTGGGCATGGTGGCGGGATGTGTAGAGGTATAGGTGAGCAGATGAAAACTAGAGGGAGAGCAAAGTAAGTAGTGTGTCGAAAGAGATTGTTGTGGCAAAGGCCGTAGAAAACGTCCGAAGAATCGGAGTCCTTTCTAATGAAAGACTAACATCCAAAACGCAAATTCATATTGCCTGCTATATCAAGCGTGAAACTAATATATATCTTCATTGTAATTTATCTTTCACTTCTGTTGTTATTTCGTTTCATATCGTATATGAGAAATAGATTAACAGAAGTAAGCTCCACGATTTTAAATGACTATTTCAACGCGTCTCCCTTGCTATACTCCTAGGTAACGCTTTCTCTATTCTGTCTGCCGAGGCTGCATGTACCTTGCAAGCTGAATGACAAGAAACGTTCTCACACATATTACCTCGGCTGGGACCAATGTAGTAGCAATGGCTGAATAGTCTTCCTCGTGTTTTATAAGCTATTTCTTATTCATACTTACACACTCGACTTCATATAGGAGCAATGACATGAATTTATCATCTTTACACAAACTCACTTACAACGGAAAACGAAAGGTAAAATGTCAGCTGTAAAATTTCAAACGAAATCGTAAAAGTTACGTTTTATTTTTAAAAAAATTGCTACATTAATGAAGTAGCATTTAAGCATGCTGTATGTTGGAAAACCTGACAGATTTATGACGTAAAACGTACGACAATGTGTGCATTTACGTAATACATACATACATACGTACATATATATATATATATATATATATATATATATATATATATTATTTATATATATATATATATATTTATTTATTTATATATATATATATATATATTTACACACACGCAAACTCATATATATTGGTTTAAAATGTGTTGCTTTAATTTTTAGACTTAGATGCGTTGTAATGTCGGCGTATCACTAAACAGCATTTTTTTTTTCTATATCGCGTACGCACACAAATACATTGATGACAACACGAATTACTACTACTACTACTACAACTTCTACTACTACTATTGCTGCTACTATTACTACTACTACTATTACTGCCTCTGCTACTACTACTACTCCTACTACTACTACTACTACTACTACTACTACTACTACTACGACTACTACAACTACTACCATTACTACTACTACTACTACTACTACTACTACTACTACTACTACCACTACTAGCACTACTACCATTACTACTACTACTACTACTACTACTACTACTACTACTACTACTACTACTACTGCTACTGCTACTGCTGCTGCTGCTGCTGCTGCTGCTGCTGCAATACACTATGTGATCAATAGTGCTGAGTAATCAAAGGTTGCAGTGACATCACTGCTCTAGATAATACTGTTACGTAATCAGAACAATACTAGCAGCAGTAGCATCATCATCATCATCATCATCATCATCATCATCATCATCATCATCATCATCATCATCATCATCATCATCATCATCATCATCGTCATCATCATCATTATCGTCATTAACATCATTAACATCATTATCATCATCATCATTATGATCATCATTATCGTCATCATCATCATTATCATCATCACCATTATCATGCTCAACAATACCAGCGTCAGCAACAGCAGCAGCAGCAACAGCAGCACCAGCAACAACAGCAGCAAAGCAGCAGCAGTAGGTTACAAATTACAAAAAATATTTGATGATAAATTTGGTGTCTAATGATGGCGCTGGGAGTCATTATGTAAGTTAGATGTTATAATGGTGGGGTGGGGTGAAAATAGTAATGTGAGGGAGAAATAATGTATGTGAGAGAGAGGGGGAGAGGGGGAGACTGTGTGTGTGTTTGAGAGAGAAAGACAAAGGGAGAGGGGGAGAGGACGAGAGGGAGACTGTGCACGTATGAGAGAGATAGGGAGAGAGAGTGTGTGTGTGTGTGTCTGTGTGTGTGAGAGAGAGGGGAGAGAGAGAGTGTGTGTGTGTGTGTGATGAAGAGAGAGGCAGAAAGAGGAGAAAGGCAGAGAGGAAAGAAGAGAAAAGAAATAGAGGCAGAGTGTGTAAGAGTGATAGAGGAGACTCTGGAAGAGAGAGAGGGAGAGAGAGAGAGAGAGAGAGAGAGAGAGAGAAACAGTGTGTGTGTGTGTGAGTGTATGAATGTATGATAGAGATGGCAGAAGTCTGGTTGAAATATTGGAAACAGAAAACCATCGAGAATTTCAGTGAGTTCAAATCACCCCCAACACTACCACCACTACCACCACTACCACCACCTCCAACACCACCGCCACTACTACTACTACTACTACTACTACTACTACTACTACTACTACTACTACCACTACCACCACCTTCAACACCACCACCACTAC
>OZ024751.1:36436992-36444492 GCA_964016885.1 Eledone cirrhosa
ATAAATAAGTCAAATGTTTAAAATTTAGCTTCGTTTATTACTGCTATATATATTTCGGTGACAGCCAAAGATGGCTGTCACCGAAATATATATAGCAGTAATAAACGAAGCTAAATTTTAAACATTTGACTTATTTATTTTATTTTATTTTACATTACTCCGGAGTAACCAAACCAACCTGCGCACTTCGTCGAGTGCTCCAATCTGCATACTGAGGTGTTGGTATACAATCAACATATACTCAATATATATATATATATATATATATATATATATATATATCAGTGCTTCGAAAACTGAGATACTCGTTCTCTCAAAGAAGCCAACGCAATAATGCACTCTGCATGTGAATGGAGTTCCTCTGAAGCAGGAGGCTGAATTAAGTGCAAGTATTTCAGGAGATGGTGCAGTATTGCGCGAGCTTAAATAAAATATATAGTCGACATGAGGAAATATAAGTACTTAGGTCAGAATGTTCGCGTAAAATCCAGTCTATTAACTGGAACCAATAAAACTTTGAATAATAAAATAATACAAGAATAATAACCATATGCCAAACCTCTCTGTCTAGTTGTCGCCATAACATCGACCTGGTCGTTTGGTAAATAACATTAATATAATATAGATGGCGGCTGGTCATTAAATAGTTCCGAAATCTCGTTCCATAAGTCTCCACTGTTTGCTGGTAATCTGGGAAAAGCAAGGAAAATAAGGTGATGATAATGATAATGGTGGTAATGATGATGATACTAATAGTAGTAGTAGTAGTAGTAGTAGTAGTAGTAGTAGTAGTAGTAGTAGTAGTAGTAGTAGTAGTAGTAGTAGTAGTAGTAGTAGTAGTAGTAGTAGTAATAATAATAGTAATAATAATAATAATAATTGTTTCTACTAATAATAATAATAATGGCTTTCTTTATTAACCACAAGGGTTTACATAAAGTAGACATTAAGGACAGTACAGGACAATACAGGACGGTACAAATAGGCATTTCTGCGTGTAAAAAAAAACAGAGGATGTAATAACAAATAATAAAAAAATAACAATGAAAAATAATAATAATAATAATAATAATAAAATAAATAATAATAATAACCAGAACAATATCCACAATGGTATTCGATATGCTCAATTCCATGTAGGGGAGAAAAAAATATTGTCTGTGGATCATTTTTGCCTCCTTGGCACCTAGACATCAAAGGGTGTATATAGTCAGAGAAATACTCCAATAATAGTAATAACCCTAAATATTTACTATACACAACATGTCGGAGTCTGATAGACAGAAATCTTCTCTGATGTCGGCAACAGACAAACTACAATAATAACCACAACAACAATAACTATATCAAAACAAAGGTGATTACAACAAAATAAATAGAAGAGTGAAGACAACAACAACAACAACAACAACAACAACAACAACAACAACAACAACAACAATAATAAGAAGAAGAATAAGAAGAATAATAATAAGAAGAAGATGAATAATAATAATAGGAGAGTAATTCCAGTTAATTTAATAAGTCGTAATCAGGAAGGAGAGACGGGGGGGGGGGGGTAGATCGATAAAAAGTATGTAAATGAAATTATTTTTAAAATAAAATAAAATGAATAACAAAAACAAACAAATAAAATCAGAAAATATTATTACTGCTTTTACATTCTCTTTCATTCTTCCTTTATATATGAATGTGTGTGTGTGTGTGTATATATATATATATATATATATTTATATATATATATATATATATAGAGAGAGAGAGAGAGAGAGAGAGAGAGAGAGAGAGAGAGAGATGGATAGATGGATAGATATGTGTGTGTGTGTATTTGTGTGAGACTATATATATATATTCGTATATGTTTATGTGTGTAAGTGTCCGCTATATATATATGTGTGTGTGTGTGTATATGTATGTATCTATGTATGCATATGTATATATATATGTGTGTATATATATATATGTATGTATATATATATATATATATATATATATATATATGTGTGTGTGTGTGTGTGTATATATATATATATATATATATATGTGTGTGTGTGTGTGTGTGAGTGTGTGTGTGTGTGTGTGTGTGTGTATATATATATATATATATATATATATATATATATATATATATATATATATATATCCGGCTCCTTTGACTTTTACCTTCCGCAGACTCTATCTCTCTCCCACATATCCCTCCTTACTCTCCTCCCACCTCACTACTACCATCTGTTGCCCCACCCTCCCTCTCTTGTAATATCTCCCAGGTCTACTATAAAATCATTCCTTATTGCCAGATCGAATATGTTTTTCTACGCCAGAGGAGATCAGACCGATCTTTGGTTAATCAACTATGTTTTATTACACCACACAGCACAATACACCAAACACAACGCCTTTCCTTGACCTTACCTCCATTGTATGTGTGTGTATTTTATACATACATACACACATACACACACACATAGCGAAATCTTATTTCCTTTATATATATATATAGATCTTTTTTTTTTTATGTATGTATTACATATGTATGTGTTTATTATATATGTATGTGTGTTTATATATATATATATATATATATATATAATGGCTTTGTGGTTAGGGTATTCGTCTGACAATCGTAAGGTCGTGAGTTAGATTCCAGGCAGCACGTTGTTCCTTGAGCAAGACACTTTATTTCACATACTACCAATGCAACGCCCTTGTAAATAACTATTAATAATTGTTTCTTCTTTGGCAACAAGGCCAGCAAATACCCACAGTGTATTACTGGTACTTTATTTTATCGACCCTGTAAGGATGAAAGGCAAAGTTAACCTCGGTGGGATTTGAACTGTGAACGCAAAGGGACAAATTCTATGCTGAAAAGCATGTTGTCTGATGCTCTACCAATGCTGCCATCATAGTCGTTCACCATAAGTAATATTTCAAAATATGAGGCAGCTGCACCATGACAACACCCCGACTCATTCGTCACAGATGGTTTAAGATATCTAGGAGAAAAAAAAACAAAACATTTCGCACATTCATCGGGCTCCCTACTCTCCGGAAAAGGATCCCTCCGGCTTTGGGTTGTCCATGTAAATGAAGATACCACACCTCTAAAAGATGTGCTGTTTGAGAGGTGAGCGGACATGGGGTGGAGTACGATGCTGGAGCTATGAACCATTCCAAAGGAAGTTTTTCAGACGTGCTTCAAATACTGAAGGAATCACTGGGCTCAGTATGTGGAAACATAAGGGGCTTCCTTCCTATGAACCCCATCAAGTATGTAATGACTATCCCAGCCTAAGGTTGGATACCTTTCACGGCAAACCTCCTGTGTGATATGTGTGTATATATGTATATATATATGTGTGTGTGTGTGTGTGTATGGTGTGTTGTGTGTGTGTGTGTGTGTGTGTGTGTGTGTGTGTGTGTGTGTGTGTGTGTGTGTGTGTGTGTGTGTGTGTGTGTGTGCTATATATATATATATATATGGACGGTCAATTATGAAAAGAAACGGAAAACAATAAAAATTTATTAGATCAACGCTTGTATGAAAAGGAAAAAATATTTTTTTCAACGTTTTTGTATATATATATATATATATGTTTGTGTGTGTGTGTGTGTGTGTGCGTGAGTGTGTGAGTTCATGTGTGTGTGTTTGTGCATGTGCGTCTATATATGAGTTGTTGTTGCTGTTGTTATCTCAAAGATAAGGCCGCATGAAAAACCTCGTAAAAAACACAATGAATGAAACCTTCAAGATGAAACAAACTGAAGTTGCCGTTAATACGTTGCTGATAACCCTGAACTTTACTGTTCACTATTCTTTTATTACCTCGAATTTCTCTTTTGAGATTTGTGTTTATATATATATAATATGTATATATAATATATATGATTATATATATTATATATGTACATAAATACTATATGTATATATAGTTATATTTATATACATATATATATAGCCATATAAACATATACATATATACCCGCTTTATATATATATAGTTATATATATAAATATACATATATAAACCCACTCTCTCTCTCTCTCTCTCTATATATATATATATATATATATATATATATATATATATGAAAACAGGGAGAAAGAGACGATTATTAGGAAGAAAAATATATATATATATATTTTATATATAGTGTACTACACGGCACACGGCGACAAATCTCTTCTGACATCTAATTCTCTTGTATACTTTAAAAACATATTTAAAATACCAAGCCACATTTCGTCCATTAATTCACGTGTATACTACACATGAAATTAACGGAGTGTAAAATATAAAAAGCAGGGGCGGTAGAAGCATTTCTGAATTGGGGAGGGGACCATATTAGGTCAATTTAATTGTAGTGATTAGTTTAGCCCTTTGCACTCTAAAATGGCCAGAAAACATGTGATAAACATAACATGTGCATAAATGTTAGCGCATATACAAACAGATGTGTGTTTTCGTATTTTGGGGAGCATTGGAGGGGAGCATACCGCGCCAACACTTCTACCGCCATTGTATACATAGAATTAAAAAGGGATTATGATTTGTGCTCTTTCCTAAGGGGTTCATATATCGAGCTTCTTCGCATTTGTTCAGAAACTGGTATTATACCCAATTTATTCATCTCCTATATATTTAGCGTGGCCCTTAACAATAGATAATTTTCCGAAAGTTAACCACTCATATATGTTTATACCACTGCTTTTAATGAACCACGGTTCATTAAAATCAGTGGTATAACATATATGAGAGAGTATGTGAGCTAAAGTGCACGTATATATATATAATTAGGGTGGCCCTTAGCAATAGGTAAGTTTCCGAAAAGTTGTGTTCCCACCCCCTTATCCTCTTCCAATCTAGAAAAAACGGAGTGTGCAAAATTTCAGCTCAATTGGACAACTGTTAGGCGACCCTCAAACGCCTTGAAGTTGGAACATAGTATTCTTGTGAAGCTAAACTCCGCCAGTTGCAGAATGCGCATAAACATATGATATCTCTCTTCACAAAGTTCGATCACCAGCAGCAGAGTTCAAAGAGCAAAGATCAAGTCCTGTCCATAAGTTAACATTGTCAACCCATTGTTTTGGCTGCTGGCCTCTGCTTCTCTTACCAGTCAACCTTCCTTCCAGACATAACCTACTCAGACTACAAGTTGATCTTTTTATATGGCCGTATAGTTTGATGTAATTGGTCTAAGTTTGGTAATGTTGAGCAGCTCACTGATACGGTCGCTGAGCCGCTTGCCAGTCATAACATCTCATGATGTTGGGCAGCTTTCAACAAGAACAAGGAAGTGCTAACATCAAAACTAGTTTCCTATCATTTGAGGGATAAGATCTTTGATACTTACACCCTACCAGTTATCTTATATGGTCTTGACTGTGTCAATTGGACGAGAAGGTCACTTCAGAAGCTCTCTACATTCCGGAACATAGTATACGCAACGATTAATTCTGATCAAAAGCGAAATACTGTTCTCTATCTCGACCATTGTCTTTTTTCTTCTTAGAGAAATATATGTGGACACATCCAGGCAATTCCAGAGAATGTATATATATACATTGCATATATATATATAACCACATACTGATATATGTATATATGCTACTCTCCTCCTCATCATCCAATGTGTGTGTATATATATTTATTTATATATGTATATGTATCTATCTATCTATAGATATCTATATATGTATATATATATATATATATATATATATATATATATATATATATATATATATATATATATGTGTGTGTGTGTGTGTGTGTGTGTGTGTGTGTGTGTGTGTGTGTGTGTGTGTGTATATATGAGAGAGAGAGAGAGAAAGAGAGAGAAAGAGAGGTAGGGACAAAGACATATATATACATATACATACATATACATACATATACACACACACACACATATATATATATATATATATATATATATATATATATATATATATATATATATATGTGTGTGCTGTATGTACTGTGTACTCTGTGATGATTTAGAGACCAAAAAATTTCCAAAAGAATGAAAAAAGAAGCTGGACTGGATAGAGGGAAGATGGGGAATTAAACATAGATAAAGAGAGCATTGTTTGAAAATAAATCTAAAAGAAAATCATGGTAAATAATAACCCCCTCAAAATATTAAATAAACGCCATATCCGAGATATTCCCTACAGACTCCATTCCTATCGCAAATGGACGCTCCCTACTTATAGCATTGCTAAACAGCAAGATTAGGTTATTAAAGGAATATGATTGGTCGGCATTACAACAGATATATTACAGCTTTCTATCAAGATACTCTAGGGTTCTGCAACTAATTCCAACGCTACGTTGTCTTCACTGGACGCCACAAGCTTGTTTATCGCCATACTTTATACTTATCAGCATTAATCTTCATGCTTCCGTTTTTTTGTTGTTGTTGTTGTTTTTATGTTATATGTGTATGGGCGTATACACACATACACATACACACATACACACTCATATATATATACACAATACATATTTTCTCTTGTTGTCTCTCTCTCTCTATCTATCTCTCTCTCTATATATATATATATATGTGTGTGTGTGTGTGTGTGTGTGTATTCATATGTGTGTGTGTATGTATATATATATAAACAATTAGACACACACACGATTATATATGCATATATGTATTGGTTTGTGTACATAAAGATATAGAGTGTACCAGGATGATAATGAAATATGTTGGTGTATATTGTAATGTTTTTTTGTATTGTTGGTGTGTACTGTAATGTTTTGCTGTATTGTTGGTGTGTACTGTAGTGTTTTGCTGTATTGTTGGTGTGTACTGTAATGTTTTGCTGTATTGTTGGTGTGTACTGTAATGTTTTGCTGTATTGTTGGTGTGTACTGTAATGTTTTGCTGTATTGTTGGTGTGTACTGTAATGTTTTGCTGTATTGTTGGTGTGTACTGTAATGTTTTGATGTATTGTTGGTGTGTACTGTAGTGTTTTGCTGTTTTGTTGGTGTGTACTGTAGTGTTTTGCTGTATTGTTGGTGTGTACTGTAGTGTTTTGCTGTATTGTTGGTGTGTACTGTAGTGTTTTGCTGTTTTGTTGGTGTGTACTGTAGTGTTTTGCTGTATTGTTGGTGTGTACTGTAGTGTTTTGCTGTTTTGTTGGTGTGTACTGTAATGTTTTGCTGTGTATCTTCAAGTCTGCATGTTCATAGAAGATAATCCCAACTCTCTATTTCTACATGAATACTTACGTCTGTTGAGCTGCATGCTTATTCCTGCCGAAAATATCTGTTAGTCTTACATAGAGATCTATCTCGTATTATATATGTATATATATATATATATATATATATATATATATATATATATATATATATATATATATATATATATATACTATTTATTTATTATATTATACTAGTATGCAACCCGGTACCGGATACTTTTACAGCAATAAACTCCCCCTTAATCATTGACCAACCACCAATATCTAGCTGTAGAGA
>OZ024751.1:36469573-36474573 GCA_964016885.1 Eledone cirrhosa
GGGAGTAGTGTATATACATACATATTTACTTCTGAGAGTGTGGGAGTGCGGATGTGTGGGTGTGTGGGCTAGTGGGCGTGCGTGGTTATATGAGAGGGACGGGAAATCATTTAATTTCATGTCATATAAATAGATATACAAACCAATCAAATATTTATACATATATATATATATATATATATATATATATATATATATATATATATATATATATATATATATATGCATACATTCATACATATATTCATGCATACTTACGTATATATTTACTTACATACATACAAACATAAATACACACAAACATACATACATATATACTACATACATACATACACACAAACATACATACATATACATATACATAGAAATATTTCTTTCTATATATCTATGTTGTAATTTTAATAAAATATCTCACAAAAATTTTCCCTTTGTCTGTTAAACAGTTTAGGCGTAAAAATTATAAAGAAAAATTTCGTGTTGAAGAACAGAATCTAAACAGACGGATGGTTCCTCTTTAAAATATTAGATTAAAGACGTGAATAAGCAAAACGACGTATAGGTCATTGTTAATAAATCGTTGGAAAACTGGTTGTTCTATTGAAATTAATGAAAAAATGTCTCGCTTGGCGGTATTTTTATTTTACTTTAGCACTTTGTTTTTACGAAACCCACACACTGACAGAGGCGAGCAAATATTGTGAATGAATTTTTGTGGGTGTAACTGCATCTTCCATTTCTATGTGTTTGTGTATATATATATATATGTGTGTTTATATGTGTTTAGGCGTATGAATATAAGACAAAGTAAATGTGTGTATATATATATATGTTTATGTGTGTGTGTGTTTTTGTGTCTGTGAATATAAGACAAAGTGTGCCTATGTCTATCTGGGTGAGTGAATGTAAGACAAATTGTGTGTATGTGTCTATGTATGCATATATATATATGTGTGTGTGTGTGTGTGCGTGTGTGTGTGTAGGAGAAAGTGTAGAGAAATAGATAATGATCTATATTTCAGTTGAATAAATTGACTGAAAAAAAAAGCAAGAACTTCTGTTTTATTGTATATGCATCTTTATGTGTATCCGTCCATCTCTCTCTCTATCTATTTCACTCCCTCACTCACTCTCTCTCTCTCTCTCTCTCTCTCTCTCTCTCTCTCTCTCTCTCTCTCTCTCTCTCTCTCTCTCCCTCTCTCTCTCTCTCTCTCTCTCTCTCTCTCTCTCTCTCTCGCTCTCTCTCTCTCTCATAACTGCATATATACGTACATACATATATATATATATATATATATATATATATATATATACAGAGAGAGAGGGGGGCATATATATAGATATAGATATAGATATAGATATTCATATATATATATATGTGTGTGTATGTGTGTGTATGTGTGTGTGTGTTTGTACTTCAAAATTCATCTGAACACAAGAGAAGAGTGGTAGAGAGGAAGTTCAAAGGAGATATGGAAGAGAATCAGCTCCAATTCTGGATTGATACTGTTATTTATTGACCTTGAAAGAAGGAAAGGTAGAATTTACCTCGCTGAGATTTGAACTCAGAGTCTAATGAGACAGAACATATAATTGTTTCTACTTTTGGCACAAGGCCAGAAATTACCCCAGTGCATTACTGGTACTTTATTTTAATACATGTATATAAGCTGAGATTGTTTCACTGTAATATAAAACAGTAACTTTGTTGTACACGGGTCCTCGTGTATTTTCTTCTATTTTTTCTGCAATTAATTAGGGAAATTATGGTAGCACCCATGACTCTTTATATTTTTAGGAACTACAAAACACGTGAGAATGTTGAGGAGGTTTTCCTCAAACAAGAAGCCTGGCTCGATAGCTTGAAGCAGTGTGATGAACAACACAACCATGAGCAAGGTGTTGGTGTTAGACTGAACCACAGATTTATGTCTATCTACCCAAGAATACGGTATGTATGAGGCAGTACTAATATTACAACGCCTACTGTCCGACATTCTAATCCAACCAATTCGCCACCCTTATCTGGTTCATTATTTTCTCAAACCCGAAATGATAAAAGGGTAATTCGGCTTCGGATACATTTGAATTCTGAACGCAGCAAACCAGAACAAATTCTACGAATAATTTGTACTAACGACTCTGACAACTCTTAAAGCCTTAAAACTTAAATAATTTTCAATCATATATTTGTAAATATATAAATAAACTGTTCCTACTTTAGACAGCTTATTTCCATCTTCATGTAGACACTAAAATCAAAGATGTCAAACGAAGTGACTGTAACTTACTATTTAACTAATAGATTAATATAAATGCGTTATATTAACTTCTAACTAGAATGGACGAAGTTTTGTTGAAATGGCTAAATTAATTACAACACATAAAACAAGATTCAGGGGAAAACTTGACGTTTAGATGTCGCTTACGCTCAAAATAATACCATCAATGGCCGCCATCTTTACATATAATACATCACATTGATTTATCATATGTCGCTTGTGTGCATAATAGTTTCACAAACTGAGATATATTTCTACATTTTTAAATACATTATTATGATTTAGGATGATAATCAAATGCCGCTTGTGTTCATAATAATATCGCAATCCAAAGTAACATTATTTATTTATGTTCCTTAGCAATGATTTACGAAGACATATAGAAGTAGCTTTCGTGCGTAAACAATATCACAGTCAAAACTGCAACACTGCTGCTGCGATGATGGCGGCTCCTACTGTATAATGCATTATTGATTTCATATATATGGACACACGGGACGACAGATTTATAAGAAAGGTGGTATATATTGTAGTGATGTTCATGCATTTACCGAAGGTTATTTAGCAACGTCACGTAAGAGCTAAATATATACATTTACCTCAAGACACAATATTTCAAATAAATAACCCAAATCAAGTGTTATTTATCATAAACACTATATTTTGCTATAAGACGATCGATTGACAACTTTATTCAGTGCCACATCCTCATTGAAACTCAGTATCATCTTATCAAATGTCATTTTTATTCATTGTTAATCAAAACTAACCAAACTGTCTTAAACCGCCCTTGGTTCTATAATACAAAGCTGTTTCTATTAAAGTGTTTATACTTATCTAAACACCTTCCATCATAATTTTATGGAAGAAGCTTTGTTAAATTATGCTCCAAACATTAGTTTAAGAACGAGAAAATTAGTCATTTTACTTCATCATTTTATATTCTTAATTATATTCAAAATTATTTGTAAACCATAAGCAATGTCTTTCAATAGAAATATATGGCAACAAAATGGTTAAATAAAATATGTATTCCTGCGTGCCCTGTTTCTGTACTGCAAGCAAAGTTAAGGGGTGTACGGTGCAATCACAAGATTACAATTAGAATACACAACAAACCAAACCAATTTTACATATTAGAGTTAGCTTGATGCAAGTAATTGGAATTGAAAAGTTATACATACAGGTATTACATTCAAAAATGCTAACTACCCTGAAGCTAAAAGCCCAGCTGGGGGTACAAATAGATTCCTACAGCCATTGTTTGTGGGGCCCCCCACTGCAGGGATAGTTTAGGAACTACATTAAATACACAGATATATGTGGAATACTCACCCACATACATGCTGCCAGCGGGTAAAAAACATTGTGACTTCTGAGTGAAATACATGTGACGTCGTAAATTGTAAGGGGAGGTAAGCCTTGAAAAGAAATATTTTGTTGTTTAATTTTTAATTATAGCACTAAATTATTTTTTTCCTTTCTGATGAAATAAAATCAAAGCAAATTAATCCTTGCATATTTGTGGGAAATCAGAGAATATTTGAATAATTCTAATAACTAAAATAAAAATGTATCTATGGAATTGAAAATTAAATTGAATTCTAAAGAACGCAAAACACGGATTCTCCGATAGATGAACATCGTTAGGATTCTTCAAAGGAATTTGTGTATGTGATGAAGTGAAAGAGAGAGAGATAGAGCGAGAGAAAGAGATAAAGAGAGAGAGCGAGAGAGAGAGAGAGAGAGAGGGAGAGAGAGAGAGAGAGAGAGAGAGTGAGAGAGAGAGAGAGAGAGAGAGAGAGAGAGAGAGAGAGAGAGAGAGAGAGAGAGAGAAAGAGGATTCTTCAAAGAAACTGTGTATGTGATCGAGTGAAAAATAGAGTGAAAGGGAACGAGAGAGAGGATGAGGAGGGGGTTAGTGAGATAAAGAGTGTGAGAAAAGTACAAAAATAAACGGAATAGAATGAAATGAGTAGAAATTTAGATGCATGAGTTTAAAGAGCGTAAATTGCAATCGCCATATTATTTTTTTAACTTTTAACGGCAAGGTAGGGTACTACAGCAACACATAAAAAGAAAATTATAGCGATTCATTAAAGTAATTAGTTCCATCAAATCCACGTGTAACATGAATATAAAATCTCACTACTAACTAAAGTCTGATATTTTGTTAAATAAAATAATGTTAAATTAGAAATCTTTAAGAAAAGAATCACTGGACAGATTTTATGAGCAAAGCCAACTGAAATAAGACCCAGAGGTAGACCATGAGTAAGATGGTTGGATAACATCCATGAGAATTGTTGATCTCGCTGTGGGGATCCAGCAGGAAGGAGTGTTTGAGGACTCTGACCCCACAACCCAAACCTTCCAGAAGAAGAAGAAGAAGAAGAAGAAGAAGAAGAAGAAGAAGAAGAAGAAGAAGAAGAAGAAGAAGAAGAAGAAGTAGTGTTTGGCAGGGGTTAGGCAACATACTTCTAGTGTGCCATGTCACGGGTGCTGTGCATATTGAAAACTCATTCATAGTTTGAAAAATAAATCTTATTTTGCTCAACATAAATCCTGTTTAGTTTCATTTGTCTAGACTCTGTAGTTACTCAGATATTTCCATCTCAGATGATATCAAATTTATTGAAAAACGCTTTATATATTTTGAAAATTTTGAAAGTAGGTTTATAAGTATGAATTTTTAGTAGACTTTCGTAGTTGTCTCAGTGG
>OZ024751.1:36484573-36489573 GCA_964016885.1 Eledone cirrhosa
TAATAGATAGAGTAGAAGAGGCAATTAGAAGCGGCGACGTGGCCAGAGTGCTAGCGTCGAGAACGGCTTTGAGCCAGTTTTTCGACGCGAAGCACGAAGGCTGCGTTGTCCGAAGTAAAATACGTGCTCTAGGGAACGAGGGGACCAAAGCTGTTAGCTGGGCCCGCGTGACAGAGGCCAACAGTGGAACTAAATCCACCATCCGGTCTTTGCGAGACCTGGATGGACGGGCGATTCTTGAGCCTAAGCAGATGTGTGAGGCCTTTCAAAGGCACTTTGCCCGACTGTTCGGGAGGGGCGGGGAGCCGGTTGGGAACGTGGACTTCGGTCCATACCTCGACGGCCTGCCGCGCCTCTCGGACAGGGAGGCGAAGTCCTGCGAGGAGCCGATTTCGGCCGCTGAGATAGAGGACGTGCTGAGCCAATGCGGCAAACGCAAATCCCCGGGTCTCGATGGTCTTCCTTACGAATTATATCTAGCTATGCCGGACTTGTTCCCCGATCTCCTCGAGGCGGTCTACTGCAACTGGCAACAGAACGGGAGAATTCCCTGTACTGTGACCAAGGGCGTAGTCACGCTAGTGAGGAAGGACGAGAACAAGGGGGACGAAATAAGTAACTTCAGGCCCATAACACTGCTAAATACAGAGTTACAGATTTTGGCCAAGGTGCTAGCAAAGAGGTTGGCGCTTGTCGTGGGCAACCTGGTGGGAGATGCGCAGACATGCGCTATCCCGTCCAGGTCCATCCATGACAACCTCCACCTCATGCGATACATCATAGAGAGGGTTGGGAACGAACCCGGCTTTGGTGGGGCTCTGATCAACTTGGATCAATCTAAGGCGTTCGATAGGGTCGACCATGGTTACCTGGATGCGGTGCTAGCGGCGGCAGGCTTCGGACCCGTTTTCAGGGGCTGGATCACTGCTATGCACAGCAGCCGCATCTGCTCTAGGGTCAAGGTGAACGGCTACCTCTCGGAGCCGTTCAAAATCGCGCGGTCCATCCGACAAGGGTGCCCTCTCTCCTCCCTTCTGTATGTATTGACTCTCGAGCCACTACTGCGGAAGTTGGAGTTGTTGCAGGGCATCCCTTTGGAACCGGGATTGCGGAAAGCGGTGTCGGCCTACGCCGATGACGTGACAGTAATGGTGTCGACGGCCTCCGAAATCGAGGCGGTCGGCACCTTACTGGAGGAGTACGAAAAGTTCACAGGGGCTAAGCTGAACCGGGACAAGTCGATCGGTTTGCAACTCGGCACGTGGAGGGGCAGACCGATGCCCTCCGATAGCGTCGTCGGACGCTGGACGGAGGGCCCGGTGAAGTTGCTCGGGGTCTGGTTCGGACCGGACCTCCAGGTGGAGAAAAACTGGGCGGAGGTTACGAACAGAGTGTTTGCACTGACCCAGAAGTGGGCCAGTTGCAAACTATCCCTGAAAGGTCGGGCGGAGGTGGCGAACACCTACATAGCGTCCGTCATCTACTACCGCCTGACCGTAGTGCCCTGCCCAAGGGAAACCCTCACCAAGATGGAGCGCGCGCTCTTCCAATTCCTTTGGAAGAGGCGGGCTCCTATGGTGAGGAGATCCATCTGCTGTCAACACCCTTCGAAAGGAGGGCTGGGGATGCCGTGGCTAATGATGCGTAAACACGCATTAAGGCTACGGCACCTCTACGTATTCCTCACCGGACAACCGGTGTGGGCCTCGTTTGTGAGACGAACCTTTCCCAGACTCGTCTCACTCACCGAGCTGCAATCCTGGGTCAAGCAAAGACCGAGAAAACTGGGCGCCTGGCACACTGAGTGTGCCCAGGCGCTCACCGCCCTCTGGCAGGCGGATCCGGTTATCAGTGGAGACTCCACCGCAACATTCTATAGAGGGCTGGTACGCAGCAGGTGCGACGACGCCCTCGGAGAAGCCCTAGACATGGAGGAGGACGAACTGGCCAGCCTTTTCGGTAGGACATTCAGCCCGGGACCTATGGACAACTTCCAGAAGTCCCTGGCCTGGCAGTGCTACCGAGGGGCTTTACCCGTTCGAGAAAGGCTCTACAGACACGGGCGCCCGGGTAGGGACCCCGCCAAAAAGATCTGTCCCAGATGCGTGTGCGACGAGGAAACCGTTGCACACGCATTAGTACACTGCTCGGGCGTAGCCGATCTGTGGGGCTATGTCGAACAACTGCTGTCAAGGGTGGGACCGATCCGGTTGACCACCGAGTCTATTGTAATGATCAAGCCGCCTCCCCCCTTCAAAGATGAAGCAGAGGCGGTGTTTCTGTGCGTAATAGCCATGGCGAAAGAGGTTGTATGGTGGACGCGTCTGAAAGGACTGAGGTCGGGCACCTTTCTCTCTGGCCAACAACTGGTCCGTTTCTTCCGATATCATTTCGGAAGAAGGATCAGGATGGAGAGAGAGGTGCTGCACCCCAGCCGTTTCTATGAAAGATGGGTGAAAGTGGCGAGAATGGCCCGTGTGAATGGGCCTTCACTCTACATCAGACTATAGGTGAGGAAGATGAAAGACCAAGGGAGCACCCCTTCTCTGTGCTCCTGAGGAGAAGGGTTGCACACTTTTTTCGGGGGTGTGTGCGACCCCCCAAGGCGCCTCCTCTCTATTGAGGATTTTGTTAAAAATTTTATTTTTTGTTATATCTTATTTTATTTTTATATTTTGTTATTGCCTCCTCCTTATTGAGGACGCCTTTTTGTGTAAACTCCCCCCTTTGTACTTGTCCCACTTTTGATGCCCTAGTGGCAAATAAAAGAAATATATCTATCTATCTAAAATGCTTCTGGATCTGAGGGTTGTTCTATCTACGGGGTATAAAACAGCCCATTTGTAACGCCTCCCCCCCCCCCTATTGGGGTTTTCGATTGTTGAATTTGTATGTTAAACTTTTTTTACACGACTGTATGTAAAATCCACGCCATATGTCTTTGTATTGTCCCCTTGTGGCAAATAAAGAAATATATCTATCTGTTTGTCTGTCTGTCCGTCTGTCTCTCTATCTATCTATCAACCTAACTATATATCTATTTATCTATCTATCTACATATATATATATATATATATATATATATATATATATATATATATATATATGTCTGTCTATCTGTCTTTCTTCCGAATCTATCCATCGAGGATTCTATTTATCTATGTCTGTCTGACTACACTTTTTTCGGGGGTATGTGCGACCCCCCCAAGGCGCCTCCTCTCTATTGAGGATTTTGTTATATATTATATTTTATTCTGTTATATTTTATTTTATTTTTATCTTTTGTTATTGCCTCCTCCTTATTAAGGACGCCTTGTTTTGTAAACTCCCCCCCATTGTACTTGTCCCACTTTTGATGCCCTGGTGGCAAATAAAAGAAACATATCTATATATCTATCTCTTTATCTCTTTATCTATCTATCTATCTGGAATTTTTACGAAGTTTTATTTACAATAATTTATAACTTTACCGGTTTCACAAGTTTCATGATTTTCACATGTCTTCATCTCTGTTAACGTTTGAAAATCACGAAAGTTGTGAAACCGGTAAAGTTCTGAATTATTGTAAAGACTCCAAATGCATGTTCAACATCTTTTTCATATATATATATATATAAACGTGTACGAATATACGTATATATGTATATATATATTTACATGTGTGTATGCATGTGTATATGTGCGTGCATACATGGGAGATTATAGATCCGTGGTTGTCTTTGTTTCCGTAATATTTATGATATTATATATTATTATATCGTTCAATAAGTATTTGTAACATTTCTTCTCGGTTTATTATAGACGACAGAGAGAAGGGTGGGAGGGGATAGGGGAAAGAAGTGAAAGAGGTGGAAGGAGTGAGAGAGAGTGAGAGAGTGAGAGAGAGAGAGTAAGAGAGAGTGAGAGAGGGTGTGGTGGAGAGTGAGACGAGAAAGGAAAGTCACTGATGGCTTATTTCTCTAGTTCTGACATACGGTTATATATATGTATATATATATATATATGTATGTATGTGTGTATGTTTGTATATATGTATGTATGTTTGAACTGTATATATATATATATATATATATACGTATGTATATATGTATATATATATATATATGTATATATATAGGTATATATATACATATATATATATATATACATATATATATATATATATATGCATATATATAGATATATATATGTGTATATATACATATATATATATATATATATGTATATATATATACATATATATTTATGTATATATATATATATATGTATGTATATATATTTCTGAATTTGTTTAGCAAGATTCTTTATCTGAAATCGTGTGTTGAAACCGATATTGTTATACTTTGGGAGGGTCATGTTGCCAATAAGAAACACACGCACCAGTTGCTTTCACTTCAATTTATTATATATTTATAAATTTATAAATTTACAAATTTACAAACTTATAAATTTCTGGTTGGTTGTAAATTTGTAAATTTATAAATTTATAAATATATAATAAATTGAAGTGAAAGCAACTGGTGCGTGTGTTTCTTATTGGCAACATGACCCTCCCAAAGTATAACAATATGTATATATATATATATACACATACGTAGGATATACAAAAACGTCACATTATCTTTCTCCTCTCTGATTCTCTCTCTCTCTCTCTCTCTCTCTATATATATATATATATATATATATATATATATATATATATATATATATATATATATATATATATATATATATATATATATATATATATATATATATACATATATATATACATATATATATATTTCTTATATTTCATATATATATATATATAGATATATACAATATATTAACAAATGGAAACTATATTTATAAAACCATATTTATTTCATTATACATATTTCAAGGGCCACCAGAGCAAACTATGGTGCGCTTTCATCAGATAAAATATAATATAGGTTAGTTTTATAAATAAATATTGACATACCCTTAAAAAATGCAACCATTCTGGTTGGAATCTC
>OZ024751.1:36497073-36502073 GCA_964016885.1 Eledone cirrhosa
AGCGTAGAGGAAGATGAACTGGCCAGTCTGTTCGGTAGGACCTTCCTCCCGGGACCGATGGACAACTTCCAAAAGTCCCTGGCCTGGCAGTGCTACCGAGGAGCTCTACCGGTTCAAGACAAGCTCTACAGACATGGGCGCCCGGGAAGGGACCCTGCAAAAAAGATCTGTCCGAGGTGCGTGCAAGACGAAGAAACCGTCGCGCACACATTCATACACTGCCCGGGCGTCACCGACCTGTGGGGCTATGTAGAACGACTATTGTCGCGGGTGGGACCAATTCGGTTGACCACCGAGTCCATTGTCATGATCAAACCGCCACCCTCCTTCAAACACGAAGGAGAGGCGGTTTTCCTTTGTGTGATATCTATGGCGAAAGAGGTTGTATGGTGGACAAGGTTGAAAGGGCTGAGGTCAGACACCTTTCTCTCCGGCCTACAACTGATTCTTTTTTTCAAATACCAATTTGGAAGAAGAATCAGGATGGAGAGAGAGGTGCTGTACCCCAGCAAGTTTTATGAAAGGTGGGTGAAAGTGGCGAGAATGGCCCGAGTGAATGGGCCTTCTCTCTATATCAGCCTGTAGGTTGAGGAAAAGGAAGAGGAGAGGAAAGGAGTACAAACTCTTCGTACTCCTGGAGATGAGGGTTACACATTTTTTCGGGAGGATGTGTTACCCATATGAACTGTGTCCCCCTATTGGGGAAAATCGACTAATTTTTAAATTGCATTTGTGATAATATTTTACACGTTTTTATTGTATGTAAACTTCCCCGTTTGTATTTGTCCCCTTCTTTTGTGCCCCTGTGGCTAATAAAGAAACATATCTATCTATCTGTCTGTCTATATATCCGTCTGTCTATGTATCTGTCTGTTTGTTTATCTGTCTCTCTTTCTATCTGTCTATCTATCTATCCATTCATCTATCTATCTATTATTCTATCTATATCTATATATCTGTCCGAAACATTGAACCCTCCTTCAATTCCTCTAAGCGTGCACCTAATATAACTGTGTACTTTTACATTCTATATATGTATATATACATATTTATTAAGGCAAAGTTTGAGTCATGTTACTGTGTAGTTTCGACTCACGGTGCCAACAGAATAATTAGCTAAAACGCCAAAATAACAAGATTGAAACCTGGCATTAATAAAGTAAATATTAACCTCAACTATTGTATTGAGTACTCATGTTCGTGACTATCAATATTACGTCCCTATACGTGTGTATATAGAGGTTCGATCGACTTTCGTCAAATCGGACCGAAGAAACAATGTTTCCGTTGGTCTTTCCAGTTGCTAGTACTATCTATCGGTCGCAACTCCAGGTAGAAGGAGCAACGTGAAATAAAGTGTCCTGCTCAAGGACATAACGCATCGCCCGGGAATCGAACTCACAACCTCAAGATTGTGAATCCAATTCTCTAACCACTCAGCCACACGCTTTCACATAAACGTGTGTATATATGTGTATATATCTATATCTATGTGTGTATATATATATATATATATATGTGAGGGGTGGGTGGGGGTGCATGTGTGTATATATGGGGGAGGGGTCTGTGTGTGCATATGAGGGGGGAGGAGGCTGCGTGGAGGTGTCTGTGTGTGCACGTGTACTATATGTCATCTGTATCTTGCTTGTACTCACGGTGAAAACATCAAACGATGCCAAGGTTTGGTCCATTATTAAATAATAATTATCAAGCATAGAGTTACGGCCGTTTACAGTCTGAGTTCAATTCCCGCCGAGGTTAACTTTGCCTTTCATCCTTACGGGGTCAATAAAATAAAGTACCAGTAATGCACTGAGTAATTGCTGGCTTTGTGCCAACAGTAGAAACAATTATTATTTATTTTTATTTTTTTTTTTTTTTTTTATTTTATTTTTTTTTATAATAATTATAATAATGAATAAATAAATATATATTGTTATTACTATTATTGTTGTTGTTGTGGAAGGATCTATTTTCCTCCTTTTATCTAAATTATGTTTATCTTAATTGAAATAATGATATTTATGTAAAATATTTATTTGGTTCTCTGTCTTTATTTATTTATACATTTATTCAATTATTTTTAAATGTGAGTAAATGAGAACATTGCGTCGAGGGACATTGATTTGTGGAAAGGAACCAAGAACAATACGTGCCTGAAAGTCCCTATGGTACATGAGAGGGAAGATCTGAAGATGGTAAGTACAGGCTCCATTCCCACCCGTCGTGTTCGTGGCACGCACGCACCTGCCTTCTGCCTCCCATCGACCGACATCCCCCTCCATCACCACTGATATGCTGTCCCCTGTTACACCTACCCCCAGACACTATCCCTCATCAATGTTATTCACTGCATTCATTACGTCCACGGCACCGATCCCCCCTTGTTATTCCCAGTCTGATCTGGTGACATTCGTTCCATTTCTATGCCGCCTCCCTATCCTTGCTCTTCTTCTTCTTCTTCATATCTCTTCCAGTAGACATTGTTGTTGCTGTTGCTATTGTTGTTGCTGGTGGTGTTGGTGGTGTTGGTGGTGTTGGTGGTGTTGGTTGTGTTGGTAGTGTTGGTGGTGTTGGTGGTGTTGGTGGTGTTGGTGGCGTTGTTGGTGTTGGTGGTGTTGGTGGTGTTGGTGGTGTTGGTGGTGGTGGTGGTGTTGGTGTTGTTGGTAGTGTTGGTGTTGTTGGTAGTGTTGGTTGTGTTGGTGGTGTTGTTGGTGTTGGTTGTGTTGGTGGCGTTGTTGGTGTTGGTGGTGTTGGTGGTGTTGGTGGTGTTGGTGGTGTTGGTGGTGTTGCTATTGTTGTTGCTGGTGGTGGTGGTGGTGTTGGTGGTGTTGGTGGTGTTGGTGGTGTTGGTGGTGTTGGTGGTGTTGATGGTGTTGGTTGTGTTGGTGGTGTTGGTGGTGTTGGTGGTGGTGGTGGTGTTGTTGGTAGTGTTGGTGTTGTTGGTAGTGTTGGTTGTGTTGGTGGTGTTGTTGGTGTTGGTTGTGTTGGTGGCGTTGTTGGTGTTGGTGGTGTTGGTGGTGTTGGTGGTGTTGGTGGTGTTGGTGGTGTTGCTATTGTTGTTGCTGGTGGTGGTGGTGGTGTTGGTGGTGTTGTTGGTGTTGGTGTTGTTTGTGGTGTTGGTTGTGTTGGTGGTGTTGTTGTTGTTGGTTGTGTTGGTGGTGTTGTTGGTGTTGGTTGTGTTGGTGGTGGTAGTTGTGTTGGTGGTGTTGGTGGTGTTGGTGTTGTTGGTGGTGTTGCTATTGTTGTTGCTGGTGGTGGTGTTGGTGTTGGTGGTGTTGGTGGTGGTAGTTGTGTTGGTGGTGTTGGTGGTGTTGGTGGTGTTGGTGTTGTTGGTGGTGTTGGTTGTGTTGGTGGTGTTGGTGGTGTTGGTTGTGTTGTTGGTGTTGATGGTGTTGGTGGTGTTGGTGTTGTTGTTGCTGGTGGTGTTGGTGGTGTTGGTGATGTTGGTAGTGTTGGTTGTGTTGGTGGAGTTGTTGGTGTTGGTTGTGTTGTTGGTGTTGATGGTGTTGGTGGTGTTGGTGTTGTTGGTGGTGTTGCTATTGTTGTTGCTGGTGGTGGTGTTGGTGTTGGTGGTGTTGGTGGTGTTGGTGATGTTGGTAGTGTTGGTTGTGTTGGTGGAGTTGTTGGTGTTGGTTGTGTTGTTGGTGTTGATGGTGTTGGTGGTGTTGGTGGTGTTGGTGTTGTTGGTGGTGTTGGTGGTGTTGGTTGCGTTGGTGGTGTTGGTGGTGTTGATGGTGTTGGTGGTGTTGGGGGTGTTGGTTGTGTTGGTGGTGTTGGTGTTGTTGGTAGTGTTGGTTGTGTTGGTGGAATTGTTGGTGTTGGTTGTGTTGGTGGTGTTGTTGGTGTTGGTGGTGTTGTTGGGTTGGTAGTGTTGGTGGTGTTGTTGGTGTTGGTGGTGGTGGTGGTGTTGGTGGTGTTGGTGGTGGTAGTGGTATTGGTGGCGTTGTTGGTGTTGGTGGTGTTGGTGTTGGTGTTGGTGGTGTTGGTGGTGTTGGTGGTGTTGGTGGTGTTGGTGGTGGTGTTGGTAGTGTTGGTGCTGTTGGTGGTGTTGGTGGTGTTGGTGGTGTTGGTGTTGGTGGTGTTGGTGGTGTTGGTGGTGTTGGTGTTTGTGTTGGTGTTGTTGGTGGTGTTGGTGTTGGTGGTGTTGGTAGTGTTGGTGTTGGTGGTGTTGGTGGTGTTGGTGTTGGTGGTGTTGGTAGTGTTGGTGTTGGTGGTGTTGGTGGTGTTGGTGGTGTTGGTGTTGGTTTTGGTGGTGTTGGTGGTTTTAATGGTGTTGGAGTTGGTGTTGGTGTTGGTGGTGTTGGTGGTGTTGGTGATGTTGGAGTTGGTGTTGGTGTTGGTGGTGTTGGTGGTGTTGGTGGTGTTGGTGATGTTGGAGTTGGTGTTGGTATTGGTGTTGTTGGTGGTGTTGGTGTTGGTGGTGTTGGTAGTGTTGGTGTTGGTGGTGTTGGTGGTGTTGGTGGTGTTGGTGTTGGTTTTGGTGGTGTTGGTGGTTTTAATGGTGTTGGAGTTGGTGTTGGTGTTGGTGGTGTTGGTGGTGTTGGTGATGTTGGAGTTGGTGTTGGTGTTGGTGGTGTTGGTGGTGTTGGTGGTGTTGGTGATATTGTTGAAATGATTGTTGTTGTTGTTAGTGGTGGTGGTGTTGGTGGCGTTGGTGGTGCTATTATTGAGATAATTTGTGTTGCTGTTGTTGTTGTTGTTGTTGTTGTTGTTGGGGAGGGGGGGGGGGGTATTATTGAGTTGACTTTGTTGTTTTTGTTGTGGTTAAAATGAATAAATAAATAAAATTTAGAAAATAATTAATAAAACAAACCATTACTGTTAAAAACATATATAAGTCCGTGGATTGGCAGAATCAGTAGAACGTCGGACATCCTGCTTCGCGGCATCGAGTTACGGCCTTTTATGTTCTGAGTTCAAATCCCGCTGTGGTTAGCTTTGCCATTCATCCCTACGGGGTCGATAATATAAAGTACCAGTAGCATACTGGAGTCAAT
>OZ024751.1:36517073-36562073 GCA_964016885.1 Eledone cirrhosa
AAAACCCACTTTCTAATATATATATATATATATATATATATATTTATACATATAGATATTATATATATATATATATATATACGTATAGATATTATATATATATATATACGTATAGATATTATATATATATATATATATATATATATATATATATATATAGGTCTATATAATATATATATATATACATACTAATAATACACTTGTACGGCTACAACATATAACAAACATATACAATTATACTACCAATATGTAATCTAAATAATAGTAAAAACTTTAAAGAAGAATAAAATAAACACAGCAACTCATTTTAATGCAAAGGATTTACTCTTTTTCTTTTATTATTGTTATTATTATTATTGATGTTTGTTCTTGCAATTATTATCTCTCATTATTGACGTGGAAGCACTCTTGGCCTCCTCTTCTCTCACTTCCTCTCTCTCTCTCTTTCATGCAGTATATATATAATATATACATATACATATATATACGTATATTATTTATATATATAATATAATATATATGTAGATATATATATATATATAATATAATATATATGTAGATATATATATATATATATATATATATATATACATATATATATATATACACACACACACATATATATATATACATATATATATATATATACATACATATATATACATATACATATATTTTGATATATATAGTTTTCACGTATATTTACATTTTCAGTGTATTATAACTTCGTTTCCATATTGTTTTCTTTTTCTTCTTTTAGATAATACAGAAAGGATAAAAGTCTTTTCTTTCTTCGATACCATACTCATCATCATCATCATCATCTTCATCTTCGTTATTATATTTGTGAACATTATTACTATCACTGCCACCACCAACACCAACACCAACACCACCACGGATCTTAAATTCTCAACATTAATATTATTATTATTTTTCGTATATTTTTATTTTATTTTTTCATTATTATTATTATCATTATTATTATTATTATTATTATTAATTTTCTTTTCGTTTATTTGCTTGACACCATCGAGTTGGTTCTGAAATACAGGAAAAAACAACAACAAAACAAACTGGAATGAAACCCTGCTAGTAGAATGGTAGTCCATACCTAGAATCCTGAGTAGCGAATTTGGACATGGCTCACAGAACTTAATATCACGTTATGTTTGTTTGTTGGCTTGATATTCTTTCTGTTGTGTTTCTTCTTAGATTAGATTCAGATGATTTTTTTCGTTTTTTTTTTAAATAATTCACATTTTGGAATAAGAAGTGGAGCAGAGCTGAGAATTACTAATAATCCAATGACTTTATATATATATATATATATATATATATACATATATATATATATATATATGTATATATATATATGTATATATATATACATATATATATATACATATACATACATATATATATATATATATATATACACACATACATATATATATATTGCGTGTACATATATATATATATATATATCTTATATATAAGTTATATATATATATATACATATATATATATATATACATATATATATAATATATATATATATGTATATATATGTATATATACATATATATATAATATATATATATATGTATATATATGTATATATATATATAAATATATATATGTATATATATATATATATATATATGTATATATATATATATATATATGTAATATACGATATTAACATTTTAAAAATATTTTTTGTTAATAGTTAATATGTGATTTACCATCTCTTGACAATGCTAATGTTCAGTTTCACTAACATATATATATATACATATATATATATATATACATACATATATATAAACATATATATACATATATATATACACAAGCACATATATATACTTTTATATATATATATGCATATATATAAAAATACAAATATATTTTTATATACATATTTATGCAAAATATGTATATATATGCCTATAAATATATAATGTGTGTATAAATATATTGTAATATATATATATATATATATATATATGCACACACATAAATATATAGACACATCCACTCAAGTGTCACAGACTCATTTGCATATATAAAAATTGTGAACATTTCCATGAATAATAATTTCATAAAATGTCTTTTATTATTATTATTGATTTTGTTTTCGTTACACTTTGCATTTAATGGTTGTTTATTTTATTTGTTTTAAATTTTTTTTTTTTTTTTCTTTTTACAATTATCATTTAAATTTCATTTAGAAATAATAATATTAAACTGTATTCCATCAGACAGCTAAATTATAATTAAGAATCATAATAAAAATAATTAAAAGTCCATATTAACAAAGGGCAGATAACCAGTGCAAGTATAACAAGAAGCAGATTTTTTAAAAATCTGTGTTTATTAAGCCCGAGGCCGTCATTTTGATTTTGTATTTTATTATTTTTTTTAAGTAAATGGGTTTTTAGTCGACTGAACCAACCACAGTGTATTACTGGTATTTTATATTATCGACTTTCCCTGAAGGGTTGTGAAAATATAAGTCAACACTACCCTGGCAGGATTATGAACTCAGAACAGTGAGATAAGAGGGGTAGATGCATTAAACCTTCGTTATTCTGTATATATCCCATTGTTCTTGAAACAAGCTTCGTAAATCAGTTTTAATGCCAATTCTTTTTTTACTCTTCATATTATCATTATTATTACTATTATAACCATCATTACATTATTATTATTATTATTCATTTCCCGACCCAATACTGTGTACATAGATTTTTTTTTACCGGGAACGGTAAAGTGAAAATATTTAAAAAAAATAATTAAAAAAACAAAAAGAAAAAAAAAAAATCACGTGCACTCTCCCAAACATTCATGGTGAAAAAATATCCTGACTACACCCAAAATTATTTGCTTGTTTATTGGAATGGTGCAAAAACCTAATCCACCCAGCCAAACAGAATGGTTCTGTTATTACAGAAGATTTGTTATTGGTGTATTGTTAAATTCTGCTTGATACAAACATTTTCAAAGAGAATATGAGCAATTCTATTCACATCATAGAAATATATATATGTTATATACATACACAACACACGGAAACACACAATCTTCGATGTCTTTTGCTAATCTAGATTCCACCAAATGAAGAGAAAAAAAAAGAAAAATGTCTCCTACAATGAACTCTCCATGAGGTATTCTCATTATTTGAAAGGAAACGAAGTGTGTTTCAGTTATGCTCTCATACAATGTACCCATTTGCCAAATGAAACAATATATATGTATATATCATATATACTCGAGTGTGTGTGTGTGAATGCATGTAAGTCCTCCCTGAGACTGAACTCTTTTCAGGTGGTCCACCCCAATTACTTTCTAAACATGAGTAATGCTACATCGTTTTCAAAATACATTTGGTTTTTATAAGACAAAGAAATCATGAAGCGTGAAATACTATGGAAAAATACAATTGTAGCATTGTATATTCACACATACACATATGTATTATATGCATGGAAATCACAGATGATGTTAAGAGCTCATGGTTTATGTTTAACGTCAGGGGTTCTACCGCACCCCCTAAAAAGACAAATAATCAAAATAAGAAAGACACGGAATATTCAATGGTTCAAAACCACCCAGTTCTAAATGGTGGAGAGATACAATACACTGCAGTAAGCAGCAGAAGGGGCCCTGGGTAATCATAGTGTTTGTTTTGTCCATTTATATTAGTAAGATTAAAGTCTATCTTTAGAGACAATAGGACATTTCGTCATTGTATTTTATTTCTAAAATCCTGCATCTATCTGCAAAATAGCAAGAACTAATTCAGCATGGACTTGGTAAGTGCTATGTAGAGAACATTTTGTTACAAGTATGTCTGTAAAATAAATATATATATATATATATATATATACATACATATATATATATGTATAGATTTAAAAAATTGCCTTGGTGATGCTAAAATATCAACTATTCTCATTCTTCAGCGGGGATGAGGAAGATTTTCATTTCAGTATTTAAAAATGTTTACAGTTTTAAATATATTTGATATAATAAGTTCTATAATTATTGATCACTACATTTTCAGAAAAATATATTAACAAAAATAACAAAGAAACTGGTATGAGATGCTTAAGAAAACAGTGAATATATACATTATCATGTGTGTATACATATATGCAAACATATACACATACGTGTATATCGTGTGTATGTTTACTTTGTATTTTAAGAAAGTAGTTAAGTTGGAGTTTACTTTATGATCAACCATAAGGGTTGATGATGTAGTAAATATGATTTTAATGATATTTTCTAAGGAGTCATTATGAAGCTTTTAAAATATAGTGAATAAAAATATTTTACTTTTTGTGTCACGAATGAAAGATGTCTTTTTAAAAATGCTTATACAGAGATAGATATATGTGTCTATATATTACATATGAAACACTTAAATAAGGGACCCTTCCAGTTGCATCAACAATGTATTTTTGGTATCTATACCCCTCTACCTAGTTTGACCTGCTCAGGAAAATCATAAATACAAACACACATGCAAATATATTACTAATATATATTATATATATATATATATATACATACATACTGGATGTCTCAAAAGTTACTTAATAAGCATATTTGACTTCTCAATAGCCAGATAACGTTTGAAACGCTTATTATATATATAGTCTTCCATAAATTTCCTGCTCTTTCTGTTTTATCAATTTAAACCATTTCGGTTGACTTTATTCAGTTCGTTTTTTTTTTAAAATTAATTATCTTCCTTGTACAAATCACTCAACTGATTTTATGCTTCTTCCCCTCCGCCCCGCCCTAATTGCTTTTATTCCCATTGCAGCCTTCAGATTGAATTTTGAAAATTTTTAGGACGGCAAACATTGAAGTCTCCCACACAACCAACCTACCAACAATAAAATAAAAATTATAAAAGGAAAGGAAGGAGTCCAGTCCATCATCAGATCGGACCAAAGAGATTATGTTCTCGTTGGTCTTTCCATTGTTATTATATGCCTATCACAACTCCTGACAATGCACCACCGCTTTTCCGGCGTCAGGAAGCGGAATTTGAACTCAGAACGCACAGAACCTTAAGAGATACTGCAAAACATCTGGCCTGAGACTTTTACAATTCCGTCACTTCCTCTCTACTTGGATGATACTTTATCGACCCCTAAAAGATGAAAGGCAAAGTCGACCTCGGCAGGATTAGAATTCAGAGTGTAGAGAGCTGAGGTATTTATCGAAGCATAGATAACCAGCATTCTAACAATTCTGCCAATTCACCACCAAAAGTAATTAAGATTAATTAATTTAAAAACAAAAACTTTTTTTTAATGTTTAGGTTCCAATTTAAGTTGCATAACATTGGGAAACAATGGCTTGTGCAATTTATAGCTATGAATGATGATAGAGAATTCTTTACCTAAGAAAAAGTTTTGCTTGCTATGTAGTATCTCACATCTTTCTCGTAGGCATCAACACCAATTATTTGGGCAAGGTCATGGCAAACAACAATGACATGCAATTTACTTTTCTTTTAAATATAGTTTTGCCTTTGCTTTGCTTTGTTAAAATCTACACAGTCCATAATCCTTACAATTAAAACAAAATTTATTTTGAGGCACAAAGCCAAAAGTCAGTATCAAAGCAGATTCCATTAAGCCAGTGAATTACTGGTACATTAAACAATGCTATATATATATATATATATATATAAGTGTGTGTATATATATATAAAAGACAAAAGTTACCCTCTATAGGACTTTTAAAAACCCCTAATGAGCAAGGGAAACCTAATGTAATTAAGTATCAACCTTCGCATTCTAATGCCTCGGTTTACCATCACTTCCAGCCCTTGTGCTCACTGATTAGTGTTTTTGCAGACAGAGCAATTTAATTTGTAAGAAAGAGTGAAGTCAATCAATATATTACTGGTTCTTATTGAGCCCTAAATGGTTGAGAGGCAAAGTAAACTCAAGAAGGAATGTGAATTCCTCGTGGATCTCTGGTCATCATAGCTGATCTTAGCGTAAACAACTTTTGATAAATAAACTAATGATTAGACCAGTATTTACTTTATTTTCTAACCCATTCCTGTTTAAAAGGGTCGATTTAACTGAATGGAATAAACCTCAGTATATTACTGGTAGTTTACTGGTCTCATAAAAGAAAAAAAAAAACCTAACCAAACAATACTTTTGCCAAGGAATTTCCCTTTAACAGATCAGCAATAAGACAATATTTGACCTCTTAACAGGAGCTACAAAGTAACTAAAGAAATATATAGTACATATATTTCGATATTAAAAAAAATTAAACAAACCATTTGTCTTCATTCTAGATTCTCTTGCTCTTGTCGTCAGGATCAAGCTTGAAAGCATGAGTGTGTACGCATTTATTTAAGAGGGAAAAAAAAAAAAAAAAAAAAAAAGGTATTTCTCAATTCCTTTTTTTTTTTTTTTTTTTTTTTTTTTTTATTTGTTGAAATTAATAAAAAATAAAAAAAATAAAAAACAGCACTGAAGTCTGTAGGATTTCATCTTTATTTTATAAATATAAACTCCAGATATAGGAAATTATGGTTTGGGTTTCGAATGTAAGACATTCTGTGGAGAAATGAATCTCTTACTTTTTTTTTTAATTTTTTAAAGAGACATTTAAAAAAAAATACTTAATATATTGGTACATTTTTAACTTTATATACTGTAGGAGTGGTGGGTTCATGAGTGTACAAGTTGTCGGCAGAGATATTAGGATGTACAACGTACAAAGAAGGAAAAAAAAAAAAAAAAAAAAAAAAAAAACATAAAAAAAAATAGGGGGGAGGGAGGGTTAGAAGATAAAGAGGAAGGGGGTATGGGTAAATGCTTGGTGAAGGAATTTGAAAAGAACCCCCAACCCTCCTCCAGAGAAAGAGACCATTTACTGCAACTAAAACATTAGGAATACATCTGAAAGGATCTACTTCATGGAAGAAAATAGGAGCATTGTTGCATAAGATTGAGGGGAAAGAATGAAAGAAGGTTTAAAAATTAGAAAAAAAAAAAAAATTTAAGAGCTATTTTCTATTTTCAGGCACTGAAGATAGATCTAGAAAGATTATTATTATTATTATTATTTAAATACATTTATTTCATATCTTTCCTTTCTGTCTTGAGAGAGAGAGAAAAAGATTTTGAGAGAGAGTGAGAGAGACATAGGGTAAGGGAGATTGAGGAGGCAGGGATGAAAGCAGGGATGTAATGTTATTGGGGAAAAATTATGGAGGGGTTATGAGGTCAAAGGGCACTAAAAAAGCAAAAAAATAAATATAAAATAAATAAACATAAATAAAATTACAAATATGGATCCAAATGATAGATTTTATTATGGAATGACTAAAAAAAAAAAAAAAAAAAAAAGAATTCCCCACCTCCAGCCAAATTAATTTCTAAGTCTTTTTCATATACTATATATATATTATTTATGATAAATTTTAAACCAGCTGAAAATTGGGAGAAAAAGAAGAAATATGCAAATAGAGTAATATTTCAACCATTTTTTTTTTTGTATGATAAAAAAATTAAAAAAAATAAAACTTAGACATATACGTATATATAATTTGTCTTTAATATATATATTTTATAATTATATATATATATGCATTGGAATTTATATAATATTTACACAATATATATTATATACTATGAATTTTTTTTGAACTCCCATTTTTGCAAAAAAAAAAAACAAAAAAAAAAAAACATTCAGAACAAACAGGTTGGAATTAATACAAACCGCACCCCACCCACCCGGGCAAAAGGGAGTGGTCACCTGTTTAAAATGCCCACATTATACAATTCTATGCAACCAGCCATAATTAAAAACACAGCAGTGTTTTGTGTTATTTTATTTTTTTTCATTTTTCTCTTTTTTTTTTATTTTTAAAAATTTTTGTTCTTTAGAATATATTTTATTTAATTCATTTTTTTTTTTTTTTTTCAAAGAATGCTCAATTGCAGCAGTCAGAATCCCTACCATAAATATATATATATATGTATATTTATTTATATATACATACATATACATACACACATTATATATATATATGAGAGAGAGAGAGAGAGAGAAGCCAGCATTTCTTATCAATTCAATGTTTTTTTTTTTTAAATTTCATTCATTCATACATTTTAAATTTCATTTTTTTTCTTTTTAAATAGAAATTTCATTACAATAAACAATATAAATAAAAATCAATAAAATCAACTGGCAATCAAGCATAACGAAGAAATATTGTTAACGTGTTTTTTTTTCTTTTGTTTTCAATATTTAATTTGGAGGGGATGTGGAAATCGTAGTAGTAATAAGAATGAGACGAAAAGAAGAAAGAGGGATTTAAAAAAAAAAAGAAAATGGATAAATGAGTGGGAACGGTCTTATTTCATTGAACATATATACCAAAATGTTTTATGACTAACAATATTCATTTTAAGTCATTCAGTCTTATAGATTCACATACTCATATAGTCAATATACTCACACACAGCAAAGCTCATGACCAACTCTTAAGTTTATAACTAGGTGAGAAAGAAGAGAGGGATGGAGTGGGAAAACTACCCTTAATTAGTAATTAATAGGCAAAAACTAGTTTAGAAAATACTGGAGCAAAAAGAAAAATGGGCGACAGAAACGAAAGTAAACATTGCCTCAATTATTACGCGTATATATATATATATAATTATATACACACCTAAAACCAGACAATAACCAAGAGTTCATAGTTTTGTCTTTAATTACGAGTTCAAAAGCCAGAGCGGAACCATATAATTTATAGGGAGAAGAACTCAATCTGCCGCCAAAATTATCCACAAACTTCCCCACCCCCCCACTCCAAGAAAAAAAAAAAAGAAAAAAATGAACACTGACAATTGTAATATATATATATATATATATATCTATATATATCTATATATACATTACATATATGATATATACATGATATATATACATACATGATATATATACATATAAGTTCAACTAGCTGTGGGCATGACCTCAATGTCAAGATATTCATTTTAAAAAATGTTTTGCCTGTCTTCATATATTATGAACCATTGCAACTTAGAAGCAGAACTACATTTTTTCGTTTCACATAAACCAATCAAAAATCATGACTGGTTAATTAATTATTTCGATATGTTTTTCATTTTTTTTGTTTGCTTTTTTTTTTATATATATATATTATACATACATGTGAAATAGTATCACAGTTTAATATAGTAATAATCAGCTAAGTTGATTAAATTGAAATAAGTTGAATGAATAAGGCAGTTAACATAATTATTTTGTTTGGGAGATAATTTAAAAAAAAAAAAAAAAAAAAAAAAAAAAACTACTTAGTATTTAATTCTCATTTTATATGTGTACCAATAGAGAAGGAATTAAGAGCTTTTGTTTTGTTCAATCTGTAAGAAAAAAAAAACACAGAAAGAATTGGTCAACTTTGCCATGTATACACAATATTCTACCATCAAATCATGAACACTGCCACTTTCTCTGGCTATAAATTTGCATAGCTGTTTAGGAGACACCCCCCCCCCCCCCTCCTCAAGGAATTACTCCTTTTTTCTTTTCATTTCATATCATTTCATTTGTTTTGTTTCCTAGCAGTACATTCCACAGACATATTTTTTGCAAGAGAGAGAAAGAGAGAGATAGAGAGAGTGACTATGCAGTATAAAGAGTTTGAAGAAGTAGAAACCAAAAAAGTTATTTTGTTGTTGATGTGGAGAAAATAGTCAAAAGAAAAACCAAAATGTGAAATAAACCCTTCCTGGGAATGGGGGAGTGAGGGGGCAGAAGAAACAAGAAAATATATATATATATTTGTTATTTCATTTTTTCTTTAAATCGACATTGTTATTTTTCAATATCAGAATCTTACACTTTTTTTTTTTAATTAAGGTAATTCTTATAAAGTGTATGGGTGGGAGTGGAGGGGATTGTTCCTGCCTTCAAAAAATGAGACTGCCGAGTAGATGGAGAGAGAATTTACAACAATGCCAAGGATTGAGTTTTATAGTTCGGTGGGGTTAAAAAGGGGGAGTGGAAGAAAAAAAAATACATACACATGCGCGCACGCACACACAGGCTGTTTATAATGGAATGTGCCAGAGGTGAATTAAGAATATACAGGTTAAAAAAAAACTAAAAAAAAAACAAAAAAAAAACTGAAGTATGACAGATTGTGGGAAGGTTTTAAAAAAAAGGGGGGGGGGGGTGACTGTCCTTATATTTCAAGATGATACATGCTGACATGACAAGGGAAGAGGGTGGACAACTGGAGTTTTCTCTTGAGCCTAGAAACTAGTGAATGAATACCAGTAATCTCTATAGGAAACAAAGAGGGAGAAAGACACAAAAGTAAATTTACACAGGTCAAACGAACCAATAACATACTCTGCTGACCCCACCCGTAGTGTGTATGTATGCACAGGTGCTAAATGAAGACACTACTCTAAAAAGAGTAAAAGGGAGGAACAAAATATCTGAGAAATGGTGGGTGGAAGCATTGTGGTGCACTAAAACAAAAAAGTTGGGGTGCAAAAGGTGAACTTTCCTACATACCCTACCTGTGTTGTAGCTTTTACAAGTTCCAGCCATTTTTATTTATTGGCAGGGTGGAGGGAAGATATTGGCAGTTCTATAAATATTTACTTCTTTCAATACTGCATTTTAGAAGTGCAATGTAGTGAACATTTATCAGTCCCTGCCACCCACTTACAACACAGGTATGAAATGCACTCAGAGTACAGAAGGCAAATGAAAGCTTTTTTTTTTTTTTTTACCAATAATAATAATAATAATAAAAAAAAAAAAAAAAAAAAATCAAAAGAAAAATCAAAAATAAATAAATTACATTAGAACGAGGAAAAGGGGGGGGAATACTTAAAAAGGGTTGGGGGAAATTGACCAAATAAAAAACAAACATTATTCCAGCAGCATTGTCAAGGATTTTCAAATTTTTTAAAATTTATTTAAAAAAAAAAATTAAAATATATATATATAGCTATTTGTTTTTTGTTTTTTTTTTTTGTTTTGTTTTAATAGTTATCTTTCTGCAATCAGTCTTTTGAATATATATATATTATTATTATTATTATTAATATCATTATTATCGTCATCATAAGAAAATAATCTCTTTTAAAACATTCTCACGTACACACACTTGGACCATGCCAATATATATATATATTTATTTTTTTTCATAAGCTGGAAAATAGATGCAACAAATCTGAGGCAGGAGGTGGGTGACTAGGGGGATGTAAAGATACATTCTTTTTTTTTTGCTTTTAAATTATTTCATTATCATTTTTTTTTTCCTTTTTAATCTCCCTAGAATTTTTTTTTTTCTTTTTTCTTTTTTTTTTTTTTTTTTTTTTTTTTTCGAGACAAAAGCAACAGTGAGATCTACCAGAGTTTAAACTTGGACATTTTGCATGGATCATGCTGTTATTTTTCATTATTATTAAGCCAGAAAATAGATGTGGCAAATCTGAAATGATTTTTTTTTCGAGAAGGCTAGGGCTTTCATCAAAGAGCAAAGGGCTTGATTTTGTTTTGTTTTGTTTATTGTATTTATTTTTTTTCTTTCATTTTTGAGGTGCTTTCAAGAATATAGGAATTTCAAAGAAAGTAAAATGCCACCAAAAAGATATTTAATATCTTTTGGTGCAAATATCTCTTAGCCAAAACAAATTTTTAGGGTTCGTAGTATTTCTTTTTTTTTTTTAAATCCTAAAGTGTTTTGACTCAAAAGTGAAAGTCAACAATAATTCTCCAATTCTTTGAAAAGTGAGGGAGGACAATGCTGCAATATGCAAATATCTAAGCAGAAATGGCAAAGACCAGTTTCAGAGAGAAGAGGAGGAGGGGGTAGTTTGTTCCACTTCACCGCCAAGAATAAAATGGATGATATGTTGAAGATTTTCAGAAAAATGGTGGAATGGGGTGGGCGAGTGGGATAGGATAGGATGGGATGGGACATTATAGGAAATTCTTTTTTGATTTCGGTACGTGATACAATTAAATAAGAAAAAAAAAAAAAAAAAAAAAAAAAAAAACTAACGGAAGCATTAAGGAATACAAAAATACAGAAAATAAATAGGAGGGGAAAAAAAAAAAAAAAAAAAAAATCTATGAACCTTTCATATCTATTATAGTAAAAAAAAAAAAAAAAAATGAAAGGCGATATAATTTGAGTCTAAACTACCCACATTCTTTTAAGCTGACCAAACCGTTCATGGTTTTAAATAAAATTCCTTGAAACAGCTCAAGTAGTTAGCTGAGGTTCTTTTTTTCTTTTATGGAATGATTCCTCACTTTCTAAATCCGAGTAACCATTACATGGGCGTTTCCATGTCGGAGGAGTTGAATCTGGTTATGTCACAGCCACTCCTTTGGAAATGAAAAATGTTAGTGAAATAGCTCAGGCCAATTAAGAGAAAATTGTAGGCAGTAAAACCATTCAATTAACCACATACCACACAAGAAAACTTAAATTTCTTAACCAAAATATTTTTACAGATACATATTTATATATGAAGTGTTCACGGTTTGAAGACCGGGAAGACTGCAAATCAAAGTAGTACTTGATGCATGTATGGTTGCAGAGTAGGGATAGATATATGGAAGTGTCCTGATGGAGGGCCCTCCCAGTTTCAGATTGTTATCAAGCTTCGTCAAGGGTAAAGGGACTTACCCTTAACAAAGTTTGATAACCAGCCAAAACAGAGCTGGTCCTCCATTAGGACTATGCCTCATACATAAGCGTGTGTGTATGTGTGTGCTTTGTGTGCGTGCGCATGTGTGTGTGTGTGTGTGTGTGTGTGTGTGTGTGTGTGTGTGTGTGTGTGTGAGTGCTTTATGTGCGTGTAAAGTATCTTAAATCTCTGCTCCAATGCAGATGGAAACCAGACATAAGCAACAAGCAAGGTGTTTGAGAATGAGCACCATGAACCAGAAATTCAAAATGTTAGAATATGAGGAAAAACAAAAACAACCCACGAGAAGAAACGCTACTGAAAGCTTTAACATTATCCAGACAATAAAATTTGTATTTCAAACAAACACTACATCATGCATGAAATCACGGAGGGAGACTTGGAATAAGGAATTATTTTTTAAAAATTACTACAACAATAACAATGATTATAAGGATAAGAAACCTTGCTGTCTAAAATCATCATGGCAACACCTTTCACTAGAGTAAAATTAAAATATTTCAAACTAACATGTCCTTGTTTTGACTCTCTAATAATAAATAAGCTAACAGAAACTTCAAGAGCATTCTAAAACAGATGCTCAGGGCATGAAATTATGTATAGAAAGGGCAGCTGGTATTTAATAAGGAAAGAAAAATGCCATTTTTTGGTGGCCCTCGAATGAGCAGAAGTAAATTGTGGGAAAAAAAATAAAATAAAATAAAATAGCAAACAAATGCACATTTAGAAACCATCGCGAGAGAAAATACGCAAAAATGAGTGCTACATTTTTTTCTTTTTTAATTTTTTTTTAAATTTTTACTTTGCACATAAAATAGCTTAGAATAAGATTTTAAAAAAAAATTAGATGTAGGGGGAAATGGGTGGATGGGGATGGTGGAAAAAAAAGCAAGCCAAGTTTTTTATTATTTTAAAATATAAAAACAAATGCAAAAATAAAAAAAAGGAGGTATAATTGAACAACTACTGTTAAAACTACAAAGAAATGCACGAAGTAGAACCCAGATCGAGCAAAAGACAAAATGGGTGAAGAACAAATGTTTTATTTCCATATACTCAAATTTTTTTGTGATTTAAAAATATATTTCTTTTTTTTTTTTAAATTAAATTATTTACGTGTATGTATGTATCTATCTGTGTGAGTGTGAGTGTATGTATGTATGTATGTGTGTATGTATGTGTGTGTGTGTTTTCCATAAGGTGAAATTGAAAAAGCCTTCAAGTGATATAGTTTAAACTTGGCAAGGGTGGAGGAAATATGTATATATTATAAAGCATTATATTATATATTTATACAACTAAAATTACAAATCAAATGCTATGAATTCACATTTTACACATACACCATGTGTATATTTTATATATATATATATATATATACATATATGTAAACATATATGTGTGTGTATATATATATATATACACACATGTCTACATATACATATATATACGTATACATACATGCATATATGTATGTAAATATGCAGGTACATAAATACATGCAAATATATACACACACACACACACATACATACATACATACATACATACATACAGACCCATACATACATATATGTAAGCAATAGCCAGGGGATTGGAAAGAGGAGATCAAAAGAAAGTTAAGCACTAGGTGATAAAATATTCAGGTGGAAGGGAGGTAAAATATGAGACAGGATTGAATCTGGTGAACAGGGGTTGGGGTTAAGTTGAGAGAGGGAGAGAGAGAGAGCTGGTCCAATATGGTGACTTGCCAAGGACCACATTGGGGCTAGAAACAAGTAAAGAAGGTATGGGAGTATGGTAGGAGGAATAGTTAATCAGTATGTTTTCTACAGACAGTATATTTTTACAAAACTGAATGTAGATATATAAATATATGCATATATATATGTGTATATATATATATACACACAAATGTGTGCATATACACACATACATATATGCATGTATATACACACAGTCGCAAACACTACAGACTACAATGCAAGTACATATCACACCACACTTGAAAACAGAGACGTGGATACAAATAATGTCAGGAGTACCCCTATATGTGCATCTGAAAGCATGTATAAATATCGTTAATATTTATATTTACGTAATATATAAGATCTATATCATTATTATTATTATATATATATAAATTATTCAAACACACGCATGCAAACAAACACACACATTGACTTACATACATACACACACACTATTGTTGTGTCAGAAAGGTCAAACACACATACATACACACTATCATTCTGTGTCAGAAAGGTCAAACACACACACATACATACACTATCGTTCTGTGTCAAAGGTCAAAAATTATTGCATAAGAACAGCCGGGTTCAAACTTAGAAACATCTTTTTTTTTTTTTTTTTTTTTTTTTATTTAGTGACAGAAAAATAAAACCTTTTACAATTTCTGACTCCGGAAATATATGGGGGGGGAGGAGGAGACACTGATCCTCATGCCACCTCCGGTTTTAAATGGCCTTTTTAAAATAAAAATATCTTTATTATCTTAAGATTTGCAGGGAGGGCAGGGCTGTAGTATTTTGGTAAGTTTGTGTTTTCATTCTTCACCAATACATATATAATATATATCCATATACATACATATATACACATACATTTATATATATATACACATACATACATACATACATACATACATACAGATATAGGTTATCATATGCATGTATATCATAGTATATGCATGTTTGTGTGTAGAAACAGTGTGGCTTTTGGTTTGTTGGTTGGTGTGGTTTTGGTGGGGGGTTGGAAAGGGGACAATTTTTCAAAATTAAATTTCTTCATATTTATAAAGTTTTCTTGACAATGTATACATTTTTTGCTTTGTTGTTTTTTTTAATTGGTGTGTGTATGTGTGTTTAAATTTTTTCTTTTTTTTTTTCTTTTCTACATATACACAGATAGCTCGTAATTATATTAAAATAGAAAATACTAAGACTATATATAGTTGTGCAACAAATCTTTTTTCTCATGTACTATTTATACAAATATAATGTTTAGTAAGCATAAACCTGCTTTATTATTATTATTATCATTATTTTTTTTTATTTGTTTAAATCTGCAATTTTTATAATTTTTTTAATTTTTTATATTGAGGTGGGAGTGGGGAGCTATGTTTTTTTTTTTTGAAAGATTTAGAAATTTTCAATTTTAATTTTATTACTGTGTTATATAATTTTATCTTTAATGCTTTTCCTTCTTTGTTTCTTCTCTTTCGATACGCATCACAATTAGTGGTGTTGGTGGTGGTAATAGTTTGGGGGGAGGGGGCCACATATTGACCCGTTAGGATTAAAATAAAGGCTTTTTTTTATGTGGTCTATAAAATATCTTTATTATTAATTTTTTATAGCTGGGTTTAAAATATAGTTTAAAAAAAAAAAAAAAAAAAATTCATCCGCTCTTCTCACTCCAAAAAAGAAAAAAAAAAAAAAACAATGTTCATTTAAAGAATAAAAAATTAAAAATGGAAAAAAAAAAAAACCAAAACATTCACAGATATTTTGTGGGGGGGATGGGGGAGGAGAATTCTTCAGAAGGAAGAAAAATATTTATCTTAATATGACATTGTCAAATCGTCGGGTTCACCTCAGGTAAACCCTGAGTGGTTTCCTCACGAGCCCAGCCCTATCACCAAACTTTATTTTTAAATTATGAACTACTATTTACTTCCATAACATAGATTCACACACACACACACACATATGTGAATACACACATGTGCATATATATAAGTATGTATATATAAATATATGTGTGTCTATATGCATATAAGTGAATCTATTTGCATATATATGTATTTTTATGCACGTGTATCTATATGCATATATCTGTATATATATGTATACATACACACACATTCACGTATACATATAAACACAAACATATATACACATACATATATACACATACATATATAGATAATATACATGTATATAAAATAGAAGAATTGGAGCTTTGACATTTTCAAGAGATTTTCTTCCTCTTTTCTCTCCAATCACTAACTGTCACTTTAATATTTCTTTTAAATATATTGGTTTTTGAGTGAGTGTGTATGATTTTGTAGGTAAATTTCATTATATATGCATATAGACATTATATATATATATATATATATTATATATACATATATATTTATACATACACATACCTGTCTATATAGATATATATCTATATAATCTTCCAAATTTGGATAAACTTATAAATTCTTTCAATAAAATCTGTTAATTATATATATATGCATATATATGTATATATGCATATATATAGATTTATATATATAATACTCATATATATAATACTTTATATATATCTATATATATATGGATTTATAATCTCATGAATAACGGCAACAAATGAGAAGACTCATTTCATTAATTGTCCTGTGGGGAAAGAGAAGGAACGGCCTCTTTCAGTGAACGGAAATGTCTTTTGCTGTTTTTTTTTTTTTTTTTACTTATGCATTATATGTATTTAGATCTTTACTTTCTCTGTCTTTTTATAATATAATATAATATAATATAATATAATATATATATATATGTGTATATATATATGCGTATGTTAAGAAAATATGCGGATTGCCTGAGTGGGAGTTTGTTCACAGACCGGGCAAAGTCGCTCCACAGTCGGCTTTTCAACAATGAGATTGGCACACTCCATACAGAACAGGTTGTGGCCGCACGGAACAAGTGCGGCGACAACCTCACTCTCAGAGCACACAAGGCAGTTACGTCGAGGACGGCTACCAACACCCCCTCCTCCTGGTGGTGGCGATTCTGGACAAGAACTAGTGATGCTGGTGACTGTTGTCGAAGAGGTAGTAGCGTAGTTGTTTGTACAGGTTGGTAGAGGTCCGAAAGATGTTGAAATGCCAGTTAGGCTACCAGTCAATGGATCACTTCGAATCCGTCGAAGCATGGGATGATGGTCCAAGCTGCTACTACTGTCACCCATAGTCGTAGTGTTCAGACTTCCTGTCACGGCGGTACCGTTTGCCATCGCTTCAGCAGACTCTAAAGTGGGTGAAAGGCGGGGCGTTGTGTTAGCCCCACCACCGAGACTGCTTCGCCGTCCAGCTGTGACAGATGAACAGGAGGTGGTATTAGTATTTGTGGGGTTACTACCAGTTGATGTAAACACCGAGACTAGAGATGAACCTCTGTTGGGAGGTGCTGGATCACTCAACTCTGGCCAAAGACCAGCAGGTGATGGAACAGGGTCAAAAGATGGTGAGCTAATTCCTTCATCGTTGTCATAAATGCTAAAACTGTTAAAGGCAAACCCATTTGTAAGCGGGTTATAAGTATCCGTCGTCAATTTGGAAGTTGTTGAGGTGACAGGTGGGAAATTAAAAATTGTAGGCTCCTGACTACGCCGAGATATAAGGGTTCCGTTTAAACCCGAGCTTGTGTAAGCTGTAAATGCTGATGAACTCGCTGTTTTGGGGTAGACAGATGCAATGTCCGTTCCTAATTCGTGAAACCCCGAATCAACACCATTTGTGTGAAAATCATTCTCGTCTTGCTGTTGGTGGGCTTCAATAAGTCCACCAGTACGCATGGCGATGTGACTTTCTATTTCTTGACGGGCCTTCTCGACATTCTCAGGTAAGCCCGTCACATCAAATACAGGTTCTTTGTCTCTGCTCGGTGTGATAATGTACGTGTGTGTTTGCTGCTGGATCCTTTTAATCGTGGCACCTTTCGGGCCTACAACAAGCCCTACAACTCTGTAGGGAACCCGTACCTGAATTGTTACGTGACCGGGAGTATTAGGACTAGGCGGGCCAGGGGTCAGGTTTGAATTTGTCCCTGAGACACCTGAAGCACTGTTGTTTCTTCTAGATGCTCGAATTTGGCTGAAGTGGTCAGCGGCAGAAAGTATTTCTCTCTTTGCTGCAGCTACATCTTCTTTGCGACCAGTGACCACAAATACAGGCTCCTCTCCCCGTACTGGAGTTTTGATATATGTGTTGGTTTTTGCACGTAGGGCTTTGATCTTGCATCCTGTAAGAAGAGAAAGAAATATAAGTTAGAAAAAGTTATAGTTTTAATTTCAAATTTCATTAGTAAATTTCAAGAAATTTATAATTTAAATTAAAAATAAATTCAATTTCACAAAATATGTAACTCAAATACACTGAAGATTGTTTTCAAGAACCATTAAGGAAGTTACAAATTAAAATTTTTTTTTTTTAAAACAGTAGTATGATGGCCATATAAGTCCCTAGAAAAGAAAAAAAGTAGACAGCACCACCCATGGGTGAAACTGTCCCCTTGTTTCTGTCTAGGAGCTTATATGCCTAGAAGACTATTTTTCATAGTCAAAAACATGTTTTGAAGCTATTAACTATCAAGTTGGTCTCAAAATTCAAAATACGAAAGATTGTAGCTCATATGAACCCACTATTATGGATGGCTCAAGTTTTTCTTCATCATCATCATCATCAGGTTTAGCGTCCCGTGTTCCACGCTTGCATGGGTTTGGACGGGGGTTTTCCCACTTGAGGCAAGAGTGGTTGTCTTGCTTGCATAGGACTGTCTGGCGGGTTTTCTACAGTTGGATGCCCTTCCTAACACCAACCACATTTACAGTGTGGGGCTGGGAGGTTTTTACCGTGTTGCCTACACGGCCACATTTACAGCGTGGACTGTGTGTTTTTTTGTCGTGACACCTACACGATCTCATTTGTTTCGGCCTGGATGTTGTGGGACCAACATAACTTTACATTGAAAGGAGCGGTGTGGATGGGGTGGTTGATAGAGACGCCTACTGACTATAGTAGGTTTTTACTTTGTATTTAGGTAAGGCGGATCTTCTCTATTACTGAGTACCGCCAAAGGTCTCGGTCCACCTATTAAATCAAATCCACTGTATATTATTGGCAATGTTAAAAACAAAAAACATGCTTGAAGATTGTGGTACAGACAGATCCACTATATTATGGATTCCTAAATTTTGTTCTTATTCAAATTGGATCCATTATATAGTATCCGTTATATGGAAACAATACTAGAACGACAAAAAAAAATTGTTTTGACTTCATACCTAATCTTATTTTTACAGTCAAGTGCTATACCTAAACATAGAACTCCAGGCAGGAAACTAGTAAAATATAATAATTGTTTCTACTGTTTGGCATAAGGCCAGCAATTACCCAGTGCATTACTGGTACTTTATTTTATCGACCCCATAAGGATGACAGGCAAAGTTAACCTCGGTGGGATTTGAACTCAGAATGGCAAGGGCCGTAACTCTATGCATCAAAGCATGGCGTCTGACCCTCCACTGATACTGTCAATCCACTGCCATGTAAATAATAAAAACAAAAATGTTTTAAGGCAATTTTCCCTGCCCTGCCAGCCTCGTGATATGCTTTGTACCTATAATGAAGTTATTTAAGAAATATTTCATGGTCTGATCCCATTCCTGAGGCCAACATATTCAGGCAGCTCTTACAACTTCCAGGTATATGGTGTACCTATTCTAAACGGAATACACACAGTATGAAATATGGGGGGGGGGGGTTTCCTGAAAATATCGGTAGAACATTGTGAACCATTTCAAAACTAAACTGGTGCACACAGTTGAAAGATGAAATAACGCAGCAATATGTATTTGCTGAGCCAAACTTGCTTTTTTAATAGAGGCAGTGTGGTGTAAGAAACAGACCAATATTTGCAGAGTGAAACCTGCTTTAATACAGCAGTCACTGTGACATTAACAGACACTCAACTAGAGACATGTTCTGACTATCTAAAATAAATAAAATAAATAAATAAATAAATAAATAAACAAACAGTTTTAGAAGCTTCTATTCAACTGAACCTGCCACATTGAAAGAAAACAAAAACAATTTCTCTGATGCTAATAAAATATTGAAATGGCTGGCTGCTAAAGATTCTAGATATAAATTCTAAAATATGACAATTCAATACTTTGCTATGGCATAACATGTGATGCTAATAAAACGATGCACCAAACATGGTAAAAAAAACCCAAACAAAACAAAAATAAATGTAAAACAAAAACATTTGTAAATATTGGAATCTGGGTCAAATAGAATAGAAAAATTGTGGAATTTCATAATTCAATACTTCATAATTAAGTCTACATATGTATGTATATATATGTGTGTGTGTGTATGTGTTTGTATGTGGATGTGTATATATATATAAATGCATATATATATATATATATATATATATATATATGTGTGTATATACACACACATACATGATATGATGTATAAGTGTTATCAAGTGCTACCAGTTTGTCAAAGCTATTTGCATTGAAAAGGCTAAAACACCCTACCCCTTCCCTCCACTGAACCAGTTGTGGAAGAGGAAGTTCGTTTATGAATGGCTGTTTCCAAACTAAACCAATGTAGCGAGATGTTTGCAGACAGTATTTACTGTATAGAAATAGAAAGTTAATATTTATTTTATACCAAACATTGCTTAGTTCATTCAAAACCTCACCACCATCAAAAGGGGGTCAGAATTCCTTTTATTTTACTGGATTTTAGCCATTAGACTGTGGCCATGCTGGGGCACTGTCTTCAAGTTCAAGGTATTTAATTGGTCTTTACAACCCAAGTATTTTATTTTTTCAAGTCTGGTACTTATTTTATTGATCGATCTTGTTTTGTTTATTTTTGTTGAACTAGCAAGTTACACAAGATAATTACACCACAAACAGAGTTTCTGTGAAGTTACTGCCTACCAAACTTCATTCAAGGTATTCTTTAAACTTGCCCAGTCTGCCATACAGTATGAACTCAAACCAAATTCCTTAATCACATCTACATTACATAATCATCAGTCTTTTATGGCTTTTCCCCAACCAAATTCACCCACAATGTATGGTTTGGTTCAGAGCCTTTAATAGAAGACACTTGCTCAAGTTCCTGTACAGCAACAGACACGTCAAGGACATATCCTGCTACAAATAATCAGCTGGGACAGCTAATATATATGGCTTACAATAATATATGCCATGGTCGGCTCCCATCACGTGTTCAGTAAAAGTCTGAATGTGTGTGTCGCCTTTTCTCTTTCTGGTAATAATTTTTGAACGAACACACACACACACACACACACACACACACACACACACACACACACACACCTGGAGATTAGCTTTTGAAGCATTAAGAGAAGCCAGAATCTCTCTGAAAGCAAAATTTTTATTCCATTTCAACTAAATTCCTTAGACAAAAAGTTTTAAAATAAGAAAAACACATCATGGCTTAGACTCCAGCTGCATTGATCCTATTTTTTACCTCTGGATTACCTAAGCTGAAGGGAGAAGTTGATAAGATTACATTTAATCCAGACCCCCCCCCCCCCCCAAACATCCCTCTTCCATTTTTTTAAAAAGATTATTTAATGTCTGTAATTCCACGAGATTCTAAACATTTTATAAAATCAAATATAGTCACTTATCAAAAATATTGTTCTGGGAATAAATTATATCAACTACTAAACTACAAATTGAAAGGGACTATGGAGAGCCGTGACAAATTAGTCCATTGTCTTATTGGTTATTGGTTGATTTGGTAGTTGTTAGAGTGAGGGATATATGTATTGAATCCTTGTGCTCAAATCCTTGAGTTCAAATCATGCTGAGGTCCACATTGTATCACTTTGGAAGAATTAAAAACAAAGCTAGAGCAGTCCTCTCCTAGATCAAAGGAGGGAGGCACAAGAAGGCACCTGCTTGTACATTCAGCTCCGATACCAACACCTAAAACTACTCTAGTTTTATGGTTCTTCCAGGCCATACTCAATTGAGACTACTGGTCATAGACCATGTACTCTATATAAGAATTATTTTAAGTTATACTCTTCAAACACCATCTTAATAATGAGAAAGTCTTTATTACTAAATCCCTCTAATTTTTTTTTTATTTTCAAAATTAATTGAAAACAATAGGCATAGTATTATGGTAACAAAAGGGTTATCAGCTGCATGTTCTCTTTACTACTTAACAGTTTAGCTGTGAAATAAGAGTGGTATCTAATATCAGTCAAGTAGACTGAGGTAATTGAAGTGGTGGTGTTAGTCACTGTAAGTTGAGTAACTTGGCATATTATAGTGTTTCAGAATCACATAAAATAACAACCTAGTAACCTTAATAATCCCTCCATTGAAATTTTTGAAATTATCAAAACATTGGCCTCAGCTGGTCGGCTGAAACGCGCAATAGTGTAATATATTCCATGTCATATATCCCAAATGTTGATTAGGAATTGCTAATTGGTAACAGCTTCCTTACAATTTCACTTTCTACACCATCAGAACATGTGAACGTCCCAAACAGAGAAAATGACCATAATAAGAGTCGATCACTACAAATATTAGTTGAGAAAATTTACCCAATTTCCTCAACTATTATCTACAGCCATTGCCTCTTAGTTTTTCTGTGTATGATGGGACACTCATATTTTAGCATAATGGCAATACACACACACTTATGACATTTGGAAGATACTAAGTTGATTTCTTTGTAGGCAACTGTCCACTTTCTTTTCCATCTTTCAGGGAAATTTATCAATTTTTTTCTATTATCTACAGTGGCTGACTTAGTTATTTTGTGCATTTGATACGCTCACATTTTCAATACACTTCCAGTGTTTTGATAATTCGTAGAGTTTCTTTCTAAAGTAGTTTTCTCTCCCACAAAATAGCCCGTGATGTGGCAAATGGGGAATTGGTTGAGTCCATTGTGTCGGGAAGACGGCTTTGTGGGCTTATTTAGCTTGTACATTGCTTTTCATCCTTTCAGGGTTGATAGAAGTGGTAAATTGGGTCATGGGTCTTAGACACTGTCCACCTGTGTTTAGCCCTTTATCATTCACATTACTCTATATATACTATTATATTTTCATGGAAAAGGCTTTACCTCGCGTAATTATCTCACATAATATCGAATCTATGAGATTTTGAAAGTATTTATTTGGAGAACAATACATCAGTTTGAGTGGCCAGTTACAGCCAGTTACAGCCAGTTTCAACAGAAAGAGGTAGAGAATTCTGGCCGGTTTTGGCCGGTTTGAACATTAAAGGGTTAGAGATTCTTCTATTGTAACACCAACACAAGGTGTTGTCGTGTCTGAAACGGGATCATAGGCTTGTCTAAAATCTACCTTGTCTTGGTTCAATAACTACCAAGTAGCACCTAGACTAGAGTATTTGCATTGAAACTTGCAATTCATGTACAACAGAAAAAGACGGAGATGTTTGTGAAATTCAGTAATTATATCAAGTAAAGCAGGTAAAATAAATACTGCACCAAGGTATGTATTTATCTCCAGGTAACTAATAGTACAGGTGCCAAGATATTCAGGCATGAAAGTCTATGCATGTAAGGTAAGCAAATAGGTAGACATTGATGCAGACAAGGCATTTACTGCAGATATGAAAATAGAAATGTCTATCTAGAAATTAGTGTTGGAAAATTGTGACAAATAGGAGCTGGGGAAGAAAAGAAAATATTGTTTGTCTAGTTAAACCACAAAATATAAGATAAGTTTGATTATAATTGTTTCTGTTTTTGGCACAAGGCCAGCAATTACCCAGTACATTACTGGTACTTTATTTTATCGACCCCATAAGGATGAAAGGCAAAGTTAATCTCGACGGGATTTGAACTCCGACTGTAAAGGGACGTAACTATGCTGGAAGTTTGATTATAATATATTCTGGTTATAAAAAAGGTTGGATAACATTGGTGAGCTCAGATGGTCTTGCTTTGGGATCCAGCCAGAACAAATGGAGATGACTGCCTCTGACAGGACCTAAAGGAATGTTTCAGGACTGCCCCCAGGACTCTCCCAAGAATAAGTGGGGGCAAAAATCAGCATTTAGAAATAGAAAGAGAATCATCATTTTTACATTTGTTCTTTCATGTTAACAAGGCCGAAGATTAACCTGGTTCCACATAGAGATATGGTAACAAAATGGTTAACTAATTCCAAGGAATTACAGTATTTTAAGCATTTACTAAAACATGTATTACTTAGGTTTTATCGTAAATAGGAATCCTTTGAAACTTTGAAACGAGTGGTTCTGTTTCATAGAAACGAATGCAGTTTTGGGTAGGTGGGATTTTTTAATAAGGTTAAAAGCAACTTTGATCATTGCAGAGCTAATCCACAGCTGCTGCTAGAAGTACTTAATTTTAACTGAGTGAGCTGGAGCAATTTGTCTGGCTGAGGGACACAATGGGCCACATAGATCATGTGCCTTCTCAATGTTCTTCACCACAAGAAACCACATGAGCAAGTCAACAGTACAATGACAACAAAAATCTAATGCAGTAAATTTTCACAAACGATCGATGAGCAAAGATGCTATAAAAATTTGAATTAAACTGGTATTTAGATAAGTTTGTGATTAATTGCATGACCTGCTGAGTTAAATCTGCATTTAGGCTACTACCAGTTACATGCCTTGTATGAATAGATAGATAGATAGATAGATAGACAGAGAGGGATTGAGAGATTAAATAGATATGTAATATGAGACGTTAACAGATGTGAAAGCCTACCAAAACAGAAGCCGGGTTGGTCGGCTGGCTGGCGACATGTTCTGTGTGACCCATCATTAATTGAGAAATAATTACAGATAACATAAACATTAGGAGAGGGCAACTAGAAAGACATTCTAAACATAGGGGCTTATTACGACAAATATTACAAGTAGTAGCAGTAGTAGTAATAGTACTACTACTCTTTACTATAACAATATTACTTGCTATGAATGCAGCCACAGCTGGTTACGAAGTTCACTTTGCAACCATTTGGTCTCGCTGCCTGCAAGTGAAATTGAGAAAATTTGTTGAACTGCACCAATAATTGCAAATGCATTGCCACAACATATACTGGTTTCTGATTAAGGCACAAGGTCAGCAGTTTTAGGGAGGGGAAAGTCGATTAAACTGACCACAGTGTGTGTTACTGGTGTTTTATTTTATTGACCCCGTAAGATGAAAGGCAAAGCTAACCTCGACGGGATTTGAACACACATTGCTTTCATTACTGGCCCAGATACTGCTTTCATTACTGGCCCAGATATTGCTTGCCTTACTGAACCCGATATATTGTTTCTAATGTTAAAATTGCTTTCATAATTCTGCATCCAAATTGCTATTGCTATTCCTGCACCAATATTGTTACTATGTTATTAGCATTGGTACTAAAGTAATATTGCCTCTCTTATACTAATATTGTTACTACCACTTCTGTTATTAACAGCGAGTTCCCAATTGGTAGCACACTGGATTAAATTCATGTTATCACATTCCTGGAATCATGGAGTAACTAGCTAACAACAGCTATTAATTACTTGCAGACAAGAGAAAAATCTTGCATGATCTGATATAGAGAGAGACTGGGAGGGAGCTGGTTTCAGAGTGAAGGAAATTTAGATAGATAAAGCTTGGAAACTAACCCCCAACACATTTAATATTGCCCTGTAGTGGGTCTTAAATACCATACTTAACTGGTCATTTCATTTTTACAGTGACTATAATAATACTTTGAACAAGCAATGCTTGCTGTGTGTTTGCGTGTGTAACCGCTTGTATATGAACTGTGTAAAACCAACTGTGTGTGTGTGTGAGAGTGTGCGTATGTGTGTGTTTATACATGGAGTGTATCCATTAGATCAATTATTGACATCTAGAATGTTCCAGCCAACCGTGCAAGCAACAGTAAAGTCCAAGTGTTATAGGAGAGTGTTTATAATAGGCCGAAAAGGTTAAACTGTTGGAGCATTCAGCCATACAGTCAGTCATCCAAAATAGGAGATAACATTTTGGTGGGTTGTGAGATATGGCAGGAAACAGGAGGATGGGGGGGGTGAGATGGAGATAACAGGAAACAGAGAGATGGGAAGAGAGAGAGAGGAAGAAAGAGAGAGAGCGGAAGAGAGAGCGATGAACAGAAAGAAACAAAGTGAGAGAAACAGAAAGAGAGAGAGAGAAACAAAGAAACAGAGAGATGAACAGAAAGAGAGAGACTGTGTGCAAAAGAGAGACAGAGGTGGAGAAAGTGTGCGTGCATGTGTGAGAGAAGAAAGGAAGCAGAGAGAAGGGTGGGACAGAGAGAGGGGGGGTGGGGGTGCAGATATGGAGAGTGTGTTGGTAGATATTGTCTGATTATGCACAAAGAGGGAGAGAAAGAGAGGAAGAGAGAGAGGAAGAAAGAGAGGAAGAAAGAGAGGAAGAAAGAGAGAGAGACAAAGGACGAGAGAAAGTTGCATAAACTGAAGTCAGCTGAGACAAATAGCTAACAACAGCTGCAAGGCAGCAGTTCAACACAGCTGCCTTGCCTACGTGCATGCATGCATACATGCACGTGCATCAGCTGCAAATACCACCACCACCACTCCCAACAGCTGTCTGCTGCAAATAGCAATGTAATAGTTGCCAATATAAAATACAGCAGCAACAACACTATACTGCCTTACTATACACCACACTGCACCACATTAAACCTTAGTAAACCGGCCGTCTATGTTAATTTTACAGATCCAAAAATGTGCATGCATATTTTTAATTTTACCTGACAAAGAATTGAGTAACATTACTTGCTTGGCCGCGTAGCTTGGAGATCAAAGAGTCACTCCAGGTAGAGCCACTAGTCCGAATCGAGATATCACAGCTCCGATACTATGGGCATGTGGTTAGAATGTCTCAGGAATGCATAACTGGACAGATTTTATGGGCAAAACCAACAAGCAGGAGACCCAGGGGTAGACCCCGAGCAAAAAGGTTGGATAACATGCACGAGCTCGGCTGGTCTCACTTGGAGATCCTGCCAGATTAGTCGACGGTTGCTTCTGACAGGGTCTGTTGGAAGGAGTGCTTGAGAACTGCCCTCACGACCCTCTCAGGAATAAATGGGCGACAAAGAAATAATTGACTATAGATCATACATGGTACATTGTATTTTATTTTGCACTCTTAAACCAGGCTACACAACCTTTTTCTAGCAGTGGCTCATCATAAAGTGGCCCACACTACTAAAAAGATTCAAGGCAATTTTGCAATTAATTATGTGATTCAGAAAGCCAAACTAACTGCATGCAGCTCACAGGCCTTGGTTTGCTCATTACTGCTCTAAATCATAACCTCTTTTCATTCAAAACAATTAAAAATAATCAGATAAACAGAGGTGTATGTATTTGGTTTCGAATAGGTGTGCTGTATGCTACAAAAAGTGAAGGAAAGGTTTCGCACTAGGAAGAACATCCCATGAGGAGTATGAAGTTGGCTATATTTTTTTAATGTACTCATTTACATGAAAGTGAAATTTTGTAGGAAATATGCCCTCCACACACAAATAAAAAAAAAACCCACTGATGTTGTGCTTGACACCCTCCATTGCTTCAACAAAATGGTCAATGTATTGTCTTGGGGGGGGGGGGGGGGCAAGTACCCAGATTGATAAGAATCACAATGAACTTATTGGTGGGAGTGGGAGAAAGCAAAACCTACTTTTCTAAGAAAAGACATCCTATGATTATCAAAGAATATTGAAAAAGTACTCAAAAATTTGGTATGATTTCCATTAAAATGCTGCTCTGTTTTTTTGGAGAGGGTTTCTTTTTCCATAAAATTATGTTATTAGATAAATATAAACACCCTAAAACAGATTTTATCATATAGCAACAAGGACTGGGTTCCTAAGGCAGTCTGATGTCAAAAGGGTTAAGTACCCTGGCAGTTGATTATATTTTATATCAACAACGATTTGATATATTCCGACCTTTGACACTTGCACCTCTCTAAGACAATGTCACTGGACTGAGATCTTCGGCGCCACGCAGTAATACAGAAGACCCGCCTTGCCTATGTACAAAGCGAAACCTAGTCAGTAGGCACCTCTTAACCAAATCATATCATCATTTCATTTCACGTCCGCTTTTTCCCTGCTTGCAAGGGTGGGACGGGAACTGATTCTGGCTTGATTTCTACAGCTGGATGCCTTTCCTAACACCAACCTCATTTACAGTGAGTGCTGGGTTCTTTTTTGCCATGGCACCTCCACAACCACTTTGCAGTGGAATGATATGGACCCCAGTCCCTATCACCTCATTTCTACAGCTGAGTAAACTGAAGCAATGTGAAATAAAGTGTCTTGCTCAAGGAAACAACACATCACCGGTCTGAGAATTGAACTCGCAACCTTTCGATTGCAAGGCCAATGCTCTAACCACTAAGCCATGTGCCTCCATATAATACACCCCAATCCACTACTCCATCCTCCCACTCCCAACACCACCCTTTTTTTGTAAGGTTGGTACCACAACATCCAGACCAAAATTGAGATTAATGAGATCAAGATCGTGTAGGTGTCAGGAAAAAAAAAAAAAAAAAGTCCATGCTGTAGTGTGGCCGTGTAGGTAACGCAGTATAAAAAGTTCCCAGTCCACACTGTAAATGTGGTTGGTGTTAGGAAAGGCATCCAGCCGTAGAAAACCTGCCAGATAGTCCTATACGAGTTAGACACGGTCACCCGACCAACCTTGCCTCAAATTGGGACAACTCCCGTCTAACCCATGCTAGCGTGGAAGATAGACGTTAAACGATGATGATGATCAAAATGGTCCCTTATATATACAACTAGTTTCCTCAACTAAAAAAATGATTTTTGAAGAATGAAAGCAAAACCAAAACCTACAAGCTGATACTGTTTTGCCTTCTGATGGCAATGAAACCAAATTGATGTAGTTACATTACTGGTAAATAACTTGCATCACATTTGCAATATATAAAAAAAAAGTACCAGGTTTCTTTAACCCTTAATTAAACATCATTCCATTCCACTCCAAACCAATAAATTTACAGAATACACACTAAATTCCTAAAAAAAAACATGAAGTTTATTGGTTTATAGTGTTGCCAAGATTAAATAAATCTTTAAGAGAAAAAGGGGAAAAAAGTAACAGGAACTCAAGATTATCATTTTTAGAATCAGTCATAGCCTTTTTTTTTAATGAGTTGGTGTGGACTAATTAAAAACACTGCCTTGCAAATTTATTTTGCCTGCATATTTTTCTTTTTAAACAAATTGGAGAAAAATTAGACTTTCATATAAACCCCATCTGCATGAAAGCAATAAATAATAACAACAATGATAATATGTTCAACTTTGGCAATTAATTTCTAGCTTCGAGGAATATTTAGTTCTCTTAAAAAAGAAAAATAGAATTCAGTTAATGGAGGCTTCAAAGGAATGCAATTTTCAGATACAACAATGTGTATTTTTTTTTAAATATCAAAACTTCAACCCATTATTATTCATCTACCATGACACAAACTTTCTTTCCTCATTCCTTTTTTGTTAAAGGACACAATATATAAATTTGAAAGATTTTGAAAGATCTTGCAAGAAACTGAGCTCCTTTGATACCAAACTGCCTGAAACAACTTCTTCAGCGGAACTATATTATTTGTAAATATTCATCTAAAAACCTTCCATCCTAATTGTATGAAAAGTTATATTCTGAACACTAGTTTAAGAACGAGAAAGTTATATTACTAAATAACTCCAAATTCTTGATTATTTCCAAAATAAATTTAAACTCAAGTATTGTCTTCCATTGGAAATATGGTAACAAAATGGTAAAACGTTTATGTTTAAAAAAAAGCAAACAATTTTTTTATGTTCCAAACACCAGCATAGTAATTGAGAAAGTTATATTACTAAATGACTAAATTCTTGATAAGTTCCAAAAATTAATTGAAATCATTTTGTCTTTCATTGGCAATATGGTAACAAATGGATTACTACACAGAAACATAGTATCAAGAATTAGGATACCAAATACTAATTATGAAGTATGTCAAACTACTACTTTTGGTTTTTATTTATTATTTGGTTGTATATATTTTTAAGTGCAGCAGCTGAGAAGATAAGGTAATGTACTCTGAGACAAAAAACAGGATGAAAGCAGGAAGGTGGAGTGGAGTGGAGGGGGTTGGATGAGGGGGGTGGGAATCTGAATTTTTTTTTTGTTGTTTTTTTTTTCTTCAGAACAAAATTTTTTAAACATGGAAATATGAAAGGGTTTTGGTGGAGAGAACTTCTTGGCTGGCTTCGTAGTTTAAAATATATAACACTTAAAAAAGAAAAAAAAACTTTGGACTACATAATAGGCCTGAAGAGACACACACACACGTACAACTACACACACACTTCACATAAAAATACGAAGTGCTAGATAATGTGACAGTTATTGAAAATTCATAACAGATTTTCTGGGTGCCATTCTAAGATTTCAGTATTGTCAACAAAAAAAAAAATGAGCACAGCTACATACAAACAGACAAATAAATATATAAAAAGGAAAAATATACTTTCTTAACCGTTAATATTCGTTCCTATGTTCCATGGTATTTGGGTTAAGACAGTTCCACTGATGGGAAGGAAATGAGATTTCACAGCCAAATGCATTAAACACTGGAGGGGGGGGGGGGGTAGAGAGAGAGAGAGAGAGAGAGAGAGAGAGAGAGAGAGAGAAAGAGAGAGAGAGAGAGAGAGAGAGAGAGATGGAGAGCAAGAGAGAAAAAAAAGGGGGAAACAAACTAAATTTTCCTGTCTTGACCTACACAGCAGTGATGTGGTACAAGAAATAGATTTAGCAGAATTCCAAACCACCTTCCATATATTATTGTCAGTGGCAGAGAATAGAAATGAGGTTAACATGAATTCTTATTCCGAACTTTTATGATATCATCAGAATCCAGGCATTAACCTTTCCGTTAAATTAACGTATATTTCATTAGATTTTTGTTGAGTTAATAAAAAAATTGGAAGGGTTTAATAATAAAGCTATTAATTACTTCATTATTACGATGGAATTTGTAACATAAAAGATTCTTATAGCAAATTATTTTGGAAGATTTTAATTTAAATAAACCACCTGCAACCAACCCTGGTTTTTATTATACTTGTGGTACTTGTTGTAAAGTGTTTATTTTTATCTAAAAACCTTCCATAACTTCATATAAGAACCTTTGTTAAATTATATCTCAACTCAATTTATATTACTAAATCCTTGCAAATTATTTAAAAAACTATTTAAACATCATAGGCAGTATCTTTCATTAGCAACATGGTAAAAAATGGGTTAAAGAAAAGAAAAAGCATAGCATTGTTTATAACTGTCTTCACAAGCAGTGTTTATGTGATAAGGATCAGAGCCATGCTGGAGCACCTCCAAGGGTTTAGTCGACCATTTCAACTTCAGTGTGTATTCTATTGATCTGTTTGTCAAAACACTAAGTTACAGGAAATAAAACACAAGAGATAGAGAGAGAGAGATGAAGAGAAAGACTAACAGGTTTCTAGACAGCTTCTGTCCAGTAAAGTTCAGTCACAAGCCATTGGTTTAGTGGCTATGAAAATATACTTGCTTGAGATACTATGTGTAATTGGATTCAATCGAGGGCATAATTACAAAGAACTTCCTTCTAATCATTCAATCATATATGTGTTTGTATGTTTACTGTGTTTGTATGTTTACTGTGTGTGTTTGTGTGTGCCCTTATCTATATACAACAGGCTTCTGTACAGTTTTCATCTATCAAATTTCCTCCACATGGCATTGCTCAAAGCTGAGGCTAGAGTAGTAGAAATTGCTCAAGGTTTCATGCAGTTGGACTGAACTAGTGGATTTGGTAAGACAATTACTTGAGACACTATGTAGTGGGATTGAACCCAGGCGATCATTATTTGCAAAGTGAACTTCCTAACCACTTAGCCATATCTGCAAGTGTAAGTCCATTAAGTTCACTAGTTTCATAATGAACTACTTCTAGATTAAGCATGATAAAAAAGGATGTTTACATCTCAATTGCTGATTATATCTAAGCACTCTGACTCAGTACCATGACAGTCTCTACCAGTGACTAACCAACCAAACAGATGATGTCACACATTGTGAAAGTATTCATTTTCATACTAGCCAACCAATGTTAACAATTGTCTTCAATGATTTTTATATTAACCCTTTCAGTACATTTCTAATAGAATATACTGTATGAATTTCAATTAATTTTTAAAATAATACTAACAACAATAATAAAAATTAGGAGGCATTCAGTAATTAAAAAAAAAAGTGTTTATTAAGTTAATGTTTAGAAAAGTTTCTAACAAAAATATTATCGAAGGTTTAAATTTTAGGAACATTTTAAAACAAATGGTTTTTCATCATAAAACAGGGGTGCGCGGGCAGCTTCTTGATATAAGAGTTATAGGGTCAAATGTAGGGCTGGGGGGTAGTAATACTTTTGTTACTCTTTTTTAACTCAAACATCCCTTTAATGAATTAGAAGAAAATATCTAAAAGCAGGTTTGTTGATTCAAATGTCTATATTATTATGGTGAGACACATCATTTTGACTATTTGCAGTAAACTAAAATAAAGACATTTTTATGTGATATAGCCATAGTGCTGTGTTTGTGTTGCCTACGTGGATATGGTTTCATGTTGTAGAGGATGCTAAGAGTTAATGAAATACACTCGCTACCTATGATGTAGTTCTCTCTATACCAGGAGAGAGAATTAGGTCACTTGTACGAGAATGGCATATAAAACAAACAGGTTCAAGGATTTATTATGCAGAGATTACCAAGCAGATTTTAATCTTGCATGTGAAACTTAAGACCCTTCATTTCGTCAGTCCTATTAATCCATTGGAGTTGCTTGGGAGTAGATGACATTAGGCATTTAGAAATACTTTTCATAGTGTCGTACATGTTTCTTCTTCCTCTCCTTTTCCACACAAACTTTGTATGCAAATGAGGGTATAGAAAAAAGTTCATAAACATTAATCACACCATCAGTTAATGCAATACATTTTTATATACTACAAACTCTTTATACACATTGAGTGCTCTCCACTACGCACCAGCCTGGTGAGCCTGAGGTCAAGACATACATACATCATCATTTCCGCTTTTTCCCTGCTTGATTCTGGCTTGATTTCTACAGCTGAATGCCTTTCCTAACACCAACCTCATTTACAGTGAGTGCTGGGTGCTTTTTTGCCGTGGCACCCCCACAACTACTTTGCAGTGGAATGATATGGACCCCAGTCCCTATCATCTCATTTCTACAGCTGAGTAAATTGGAGCAATGTGAAATAGTGTCTTGCTCATATATGCCCATGGATGGCTGGAACAGGTAAAAGAGTAAAGGAGTATATATATCTTTATAAGCCACAAGGACAACACATTTATGGGAGACTTGTCAAGTTTTGGGTTATTATAAGCAATCACATTTCATTTTATCAAATCCATAAGGATGAAAGCAGAGTAATAGAGCCAGCCTTTTTCTTGCCATCTTTTTGCTACACACATCATTTATTTATAAGTTTACTGTGTTTATAAACCAGCCTCTCTATAACAAGCCCTGTGATCAACAAAAAGTCTTTTCTGTAAAAATATCTCACCTATTGAAGCTAAGACTTTATCACTGCTGAAAGAGGCACAAAGAAGTTTATATAATTAAAAATTATTACAGTGACAAAAGATGAAGGAGGTTTTTGAATGCCACCTTACGCTAGATATATTCATAAATACCAAAACTTCACAATTAACTTATTGTATTCATTATATAAGATATCACAGTAGCTAAATGTGGAAAGCTACACACAATCGGAGACATGAATAATGCTCGGTTTGAGACATTCTTACAGCGGTCATTAACTGTTTTTATTACCATATTTATGATAAAACACTGCCTATGTTCTCATAGAAAAAGGGATTTGATAATATTGAAGTTTCTTTATTAAGCTGGTGAATTGGCAGTATTGGTAGAGAGTCGGACGCCATGCTTTTGCAGCATAGTTATTGTGTCTTTACGGTCTGAGTTCAAATCCCGCTGAGATTAATTTTGCCTTTCCTCCTTACAGGGTCGATAAAATAAAGTACCAGTAATACACTGGTATAATTGCTGGCCTTGTGCCAATAGTAGAAACAATTATTAAGCTGGTGGTTAGCTCAACAAAACTTCTTACATAAAATTATTATGGGTATCAGTTCCAAGGGTTGATTTCAGCCACAAGCCTCGGCAAGGTATGTTTGTGGAAGACCAGCAGTCACCCATGTATACCAGTCTTCCCTCCCCACACCACCAATGTTGACCAATATACCAGCCTTCCCTCCCCACACCAATGTTGACCAATATACCAGTCTTCCCTCCCCACACCACCAATATACCAGCCTTCCCTCCCCACACCACCAACGTTGACCAATGAGTTATATCGTTTGTTGATTATTCAACAAAAGTTAATTTTACAACAGATTAGAAGCACTCAAGTTTATCTGGAGTATCAATATTTTATATATTTATATCATTATCATCATCATCATCATCATTTAACGTCCATCTTCCACGCTTGCATGGGTTTGGACGGGAGTTTTCCCCACTTGAGGCAAGAGTGGTTGTCTTGATCGCATAGGACTGCCTGGCGGGTTTTCTACGGCTGGATGCCCTTCGTAACACCAACCACGTTTACAGTGTGGACTGGGAGGTTTTTACCGTGTTACCTACACGGCCACATTACAGCGTGGACTGTGTATTTTTTTGTCGTAAGGAACCAGATGGACCATAACGCACCAGAGTACTCAATACTTAGGGTAGTAGAGCGGGTAATAGGAAAATGTATGACCCCGACGGCAGAGCTCAAGCCGTTCCGACAGCTATTTCTGGACTTGGTCCTGAAATACCTGTCGGAACGGCTTGAGCTCTGTCGTCGGGGTCATACATTTTCCTATATATATATATATATATATATATATATATATATATAATGTGTGTGAATAACTTGTATGGGTAAACGTTATATTGCATTGGTAAACTTAATATCTAAAAGGAAATACCTAAAGGAAATAACTAACCTATTTGCAATGTTCTGTCTAACTCATTGTCAACACCTGATCATTAAAAAGGGGTTTACAGACCAGCTGTCCCAGTATTAGTCATTTTTTGCTGTTAAATTCAAAACTCAGGCCTTTTACACCAAGCTGTTCTGTCATATGTTATGTAAACAATAGTTTTAAAATTTTGACAAACTTCCTGGTCACAAAGTTTGACTGTCAACAGATGTATTTTGAACTGATACTTTCACCATAACAATACCCATTGATTTTTTTTTTTTATATTCATAAATTATGACAACCAACTGGCAAAATCAGATTATGACAACGTCCTGTACCTCATGAAACCACATTAACAAGAGTTCTGAAAGATACAAAGCAGACCTAAGACGGCATTATATTAAAAATTGAAGTTTTAGTCTAAAACTGCAAATTCTCCATGATATATATAGAGACTAGTAAAGACTAATAAATATTTTCATTTTATGCTATAAATCATTACAGGGTGAAAGGCCTATGTGGTGCATTTCAAAGACAACCAACTAAATCTATGCAAGATGGAAACCATAGCAGAAAAGAAAAAAACTTATCTTCTTCATGGTGATGTGGCTTACTTAGCTGGTATTTCTGATAAAATGAAAACCTACACTCCTAACATCTTGTACTAATTTAGCAGAGTGTCTAAAAAGTAGTTCGTTAATTCAAATGTTTAAGTGTATCTTTACTGGTGGACATCATCATTTAACGTCCATCTTCCACGCTTGCATGGGTTTGGACGGGAATTTTCCCACTTGAGGCAAGATTGGTTGTCTTGCTCGCATAGGACTGTCTGGCGGGTTTTCTACGGCTGGATGCCCTTCCTAACACCAACCACGTTTACAGTGTGGACTGGGAGGTTTTTACCGTGCTACCTACCCGGCCACATTACAGCGTGACCTGTGTGTTTTTTTGTCATGACACCTACACGGCCTCATTTATTTCGGACTGGCTGTTGTGGTACCAACATAACTTTACATCGAAAGGGGTGGTGGATGGCGTGGGGGTAGTGGGACGGGTCGTCTATTTTTGTGGTGCCTACTGACTGAAAACTTTTTTGAAAATTTGCAACCCGTCTTGTCTTGTACTTTTCTTCAAGTAAGTATTGCAACTTCATGTGGTGCAGGATGTTAATTGAATTTGAAAATAATGAAGAATTTGGAGGAAGAGCTTGGCTTAGTTTTTGCATCAAGTAGATAGTTGGAACATCGCTTAAAACAAGGCTCCAACACAAAAACCGCCCATAATGTTTTTTTTTTTAAAGTAATAAACACTTCAAAACAGACAATTTTATATGAAAACCAGAAGCAGTTTCAGACAGGGTGATATCAAAAAGGTGAATCTAAAACAGAAAGAATGCAGCCAAAAGCTTTATAAATAAAATTTATAATAGTACAGGAAAGAGACCACCATCTATCATCACCATCATCCTAGCTATGAAATGTATTTTATGATTTAAGAGATGATAATCTAAAAACATACTGTATAGATCTGCAATAACTGAAGTAAGGATTTAATAACTTAACACTTTTGTTACCATATCACTAATTAAATATACTGTGCAGGAATGACAATGTATTTAAGGAATGTTTTCCTATTATATGAAGTGGCTTCTACTATGTAGAAGAATGTCATATCTTTGCCGTTTTACGCCTGTTCTAGCATGGGTTAGATGGGTTGTCCTGTTGTGGGCAGTGTCCACTCGGCTGATCTTGCTCCTACGGGAACTGATTCTGGCTCAATTTCTACAGCTGGATGCAGTGAGTTGAGAGCTGGGTGCTTTTTTCCATGGCACCTCCACGACCACTTTGCAGCGGGGAGGGGGGGGGGGGCATATTGTCTATATGCTTCAGCTTCGGCTTGTACCCATGGGAAGCCATATATATATATTTATATATATAAGTTTATCCTGGGTTCAATCATATGGGTGTATCCTTGTTTACATTTGTGTGTATGTCCCAATAAACTTTGCAGTTTGACAAAGAGATTGATTAAAACAACTAAATCTAGTTGGTGCCCCAGCATGACCATACTCTGACAAACTTTCAAGAGATTTAGTTACATACCTTTCATTATGATGCATGGAACAAACAGATAAAAATATGATAAGTTTTTGTTTTAAATTCAAAACTGATTAAAATAAGCAGCTTTGCATTGTAGAACCCAGGGCAGTTTCAGGAAATTGATATACAAAGGGTTAAACATACTAGGGATTCCTGACATTGAAAGAAGCCCTATTTGTGTGCAAAACAGAATTGCATGAGTATCATTGAGTTACAAATAAAGGTTTCTATGAAATGTGTTTATAGTGGAGAATGAAGTTTCATTCATTAGGGAATGAAGCCAAACTAATTGTTCATTGTGGTTTCTATGTAGTAGTGAATGTATTTTGTTTGGTAGCATAGTAACCCGTGTGTGTGTGTGGGGGGGGGGGGGGGGGGTTTACAATTTTCGCCAAAGTTTAGACTGAACATTATTAACCTTCTGAGTTTAAATCTCGCCGAGGTTAACTTTGCCTTTTATGTTTACGGGGGTCGATAAAATAAAGTACCAGTAATACACTTGGATAATTGCTGGCCTTGTGCCAAAAGTAGGAACAATTATTAACCTTGTTGGGTGTATGCAAAAGGGATCATTATTTAACATCCATTTTTCCATGCTTCACTTGGGCCACAAAACTATTGGTAAGACAGCATTATATTAGAAAGTTTTTATTGATGCAAAATTTCACAATCTGTCCTCCATAGAACAACAAACCCAATTTTACATAATTTCTGCTAAATCACTACAGGAAGTTAATAGTTAATACAGTGTTTGCTTTCTTAATTATTCTTATTGTAATCATATTAATTAAAAATATATGCTATATTGTTATTACTATAATTAATTAATTAACAATGTACCCATATCAGTAAAATAAACTTTTTTTAAATTTAAGTTATAATTACATCTAGTAATTTTATTAGGGTGGTAGTCATAGAATTGTCTTAAGATGATGTATAGCAAAAACAATTCTGCGCTTTATAATAGTCTTTCTTTTACACACGATATTTCTAGCTAACAATAATATTCCTATATTCTAAAAGAATGTATTAATCTAATAAACCCTCTCTCTTAATTTCTATAAGAACCTTTGCTGAGCTTAAATTATTTTCAAAATTCTTTGAAAAACATTTGCAGAGTCAGTCTTTTATTTAGAAATAATACAGAAAGCTTTAGATATAAACCTCCACACTAATAGCATTCTCATCTATTTGGTAGTGACATTTATTGTACTTTAAGGTCAAACTTCAGTTGTATATCAGCAGTTTTTAATACCCCTAAAATACACAACTATAAAAACTGAAATTACTAAGTTTCTAATTAATTTCTATTCTTTTCCAACTGGTTTCACATGGATTAGAACATTTTAAGACTATTTTATACCCAATTATCATCTTAGTCTTACTACATCAAGATAAGCAGTGTGATTGTTGGCCTTTTGTACAGCTTTTTCAGCTCAACACAAATACAAAATGATTTTTTTTTTTTATAAATTTGAAGATTTGTATTAGCAATTGATTTTATACGTATGCCATTCATATAATTAAATGATTAGTTGAGAGAGTGAGACAAAGAGTAAGCGAGACAGAGAGAAGCAGGGTATACAATCTAGTTATAAAATCAGTCACATGTTTAAATTTGCTAAGACCACATCTGTTTGTCCAGACAGACTAAAAATTGGGCAAACTATAAAAAAAAAATCTTGTGACAAGTCACCTAGTGCTCTCAACCCTATGGCCATTCAGCTCCTCCCTAAATATTCTAAATACTTAAGTTTGTATCTGTATTTACAACTTTTTAATAGATTACAAAGCTTGGAATCTTTCACAATACAAAAACTATCTTAAATCATTCATCAATGTATTTTCAATGAAATACTGTATTTGAATTAGTTTAAAGAGATTTACTAAAGCTTAATTATTTCCTTACTAAGATGGTATTACTAACAATTATATTGCAAGGTTTTAGTTTCAATAAAGAGCATAGAGTTTGATCAGTAAGATTCCCAGACCTCATTTCTTACTGAGTGGGGTAATAAAAGCCATTTAAAATGAATGGTGTTCGTTCCTAGAGGCAGTTTTAGGCAGGTTGCTATCAAAGGGTTAAGGTGTTTGTTATTTAAAAACCTTCATTACTGTTTTATAAAACCTAAGAAATGCTGATATGTTTGTACACACAGACAAAAAAAGAGGAAATATTAAAACAATTTAAGTGCAAACAGCAGGAACTATCACATTACTGTATCATTTTACTTATGGCGGTAACCACATTCTTCCCATAGCCAACAAAGTTGGTCTTAATCAAAGCCAGTCAAATAATTCTATGTTCTTAACCCTTTACAGCTCACACCCATGCAGCTTTTGCTGGCCTTCTAGAAGGTTGCATTTTTTTTTTATGTGTTTGAAGGATAGTCTCCAGTTCTATAAAATAAAATAGAATGAAATGAAGTCATTTGCTATCATCAAAGAATCAAACCTGTGACCTTAACCCTTCAGGTAAAATGTCAATGTGACATGAAGCATTTTACTCAGGAACACAAGCTGCCCAATCCTAGAGTCGAATCTATCACGTTATGTTGAGACCAACACCCTAAGTCCCTAAGTACTATGTCACATGCTGGAATCCTTCAACTAAAATGTCAACCACCATACTCAATTCATGGTACAAAACAGCTCATTTTAAAGGGTTCCTGATTTAAATTAAAATATTCCAGAATAATTTGATATAACCATTTGCCCCTTTAATGAACTAATTCAAGAACAGTGTAATTCATTATAAATATGGTACTGAATGGGCTAAAAACCATTTTGTATTCTGAGAAAAGAACAGTCAACACAGCACAGGTCACAACCATTTTATAAATTATAAACAAAAATTCCTTGCCAAAATTCCTGAAAGAATATCTAAATTTGAAAATCATTCCACCCAAAATTAGCAAAAGAAACCAATTAAAATATTAATTAAACTTGTCCAACTAAGATAATTTCAAAGTAAAAATTCAAAAACAAATCTATGCAGATCTGCTCAAATATTTTCATTGAGAGATATTTTATATTTGATGAATGCAGCTAGGATTGACCTTTGTTATATTTTGCATCACTTTTCATGATATGGCTGGGAAAACTCATTAAAATCCCCCAAAAAACCTACGATATGCAACCTAGTAAGAGGTCAGCTAACACTACATAGGTGCAAGCTGTAACAACAGACTAAGGCCTCTATCATTAAAACACCCAAGACACCTACTTAAAATTGCAACCTTGTAGGAGGCTAGCTAATGCTACATAGAAATGCTACCTCTTAGGATGTCAGCTAATCTTACATAGGTGTGAGCTGTAACAAGCTATGGTTCCTATCATTAAAACACACAAGACACCTACTTAGAAATAAAACCTTGTAGGATGCCAGCTAATCCTACATAGGTGTGAACTGTAACAGCATTGACTGGAACTACTATTAAAATATCCAAGACACCTTCTTGTAGAAGGGGAGGGCAGCTAATGTTACATAGGAGTGATCTGCACACAAGCTAGATGGGCGTGAGCTGTACAGTTCATATTTTATCTTCATCCAAACAAAACCTGCTCATATCCTAAACAATATATGAAGTGTTCACTGGAGCTTTTCCTCTCCCTTTCAGTACTAACTGCAAACAATTTCACTAAACTCCATGTGATACAACAGATGGCCAGATGGCACAGAGTATGTGTGTCCATACATTTATGTGTGTGTGTGCATGTGTGTGTGCGTATATAAACTTTGACATATTGCTGGTGGTGTCAGGGGGTCTAACACTCAACATTATATATATATTACACAAGAGGAGCGGCTTTGGAAGGTGACCAAAAGTGCAGATACTCTAGGTTGGGCCAGGTTGTGTCTATACCTGTCTACCTTCCAAATGGCAAGCTGCTCTTCCTTCAAACATTTCTGTTCACATGCAAACATGTGAAAAGAAAAAAATGTTCACACAGAAAAATTAATGAGCTATGATAGATTTAAAAACACAATGAAAGCATCTGGTCAGTGGTGTGTGTGTGTATATGTGTGTGTGTGTGTGTGTATGTGTATATGTGTGTGTCTGTGTGTGTGTGTGTGTGTGTGTCACAGTGGTGACATGCATGTGTGGGTCCCATAAATGTTAAGAAAACTACTGAACACCAGCTAATGTTTACTTTATGTCACAAGGTTAGACAGCTGATTAGTCATTTAAGGTCTAGTAATAATAGTAATAAAATAATGATAATAGTAGCTGTAATAGTAGTAGTAATAAAAACTACTAGAGCTTCTTTGTGAATATCACCAGCTGCTGATTGTGATTAGACTACCATGACAGTTGAGAGGTGGAAAGAGGGAGAGTTTCAATATAATAAAAATAAATATGAAAAAAAAATAATCAAGTTTAAATTTTATATATATATATATATATATATATATATATATATATATATATAAAATAATGAAAAGGAAAAAAAAAATGGCCAATCCATGTGTAGTAAAATATTTAACAGTGACCTCATTAAAAATGTATTTAAAGCTAGCACTGCTATCAAATACAATAGCTAAACAGAAAGAAAAAAGCCCACAATTTAATATATCATGAATCTAGCTTTAACTACAGATCCTCTCAATGGATAAGAAGATCACTTTGCAATCAAGCCCATGGTTCGATCGCACTGCATGGCAATATGGGTATCTTGGGCAATCATTTATCATAGCCTCACGTTGAACTATGTTTTTTGTGAGTTAGAGAATTCTGGCTGGATATGGCCGGTTTAAATGCTCACCTCTTCCTGTTCAAACCAGCCGCTCATACTGACGTTAACATTGTTTTCAAAATAAATAATATCAATATCACAGATTCGATATTATGTTTATGTGAGAAAATTATGTGAGGTAAAGCCTTTACCATGAAAATATAATAATTATAGGGTAATGTAAAGGGTTCAGCTAAATAGACTGAAATTTGTTTCAAAGCCTGTTGAATGAATTGAACCAGTAATTCAAAAGGCCAACCAAGCCACATTACACACTGAATTGTGGGTATATGTGCCTGTAGAATGTTCAATGACATTATTTCATGAACAGAAAGTTCTAATTAAACAGACTGGAGCATTTGCTGTCAAAACTGGAGATCAATTCCTAGTGAATTGTGTAAACAAAGATTTTTAAAAATAGTGACTACATACAATAGAAAATTAAAATTTACAAACTCTCACCTGGGCAGGGTTTACCTGGCTTTCTATGAGGTTGCAACCCATAGGTTTCTCAGTTGTTTTAATGACAGGGTTACCTGTCCTACCATGAGAATCAACATGAAGCATCTTCCTCAAGTACAACATGCAACCCAGGTATCAAACCCTTGTTCTAATGATCACAAGTTGAACACACTAACCACAAAGCCACATGCCAGGAATCAAACCCACAACCCAATGATTGCAAGTTCACCACACTAACCAGTAAGCCAGATTCCCTCACTTATCCTTAAGATAGCAAATATAAACTGGTAGATATTTTTATAGACACAGCTATAGGCTATATATATTAAAAATGAAAATAGCACCAATACTTTATACACCCTACACACACTAACAATATATAGCAATCATAAATGAAAGGGTCAGAACTACTTAAGGTTATGGTGTTTAAATATTAATGGTATATTACTCTGAAACTAACCAGCAAGTAGCTAATGTATCCAATAATAGGTTGTTTTTTTAAAAATATATTTTTAAATGTAACATTTCATTAAACACAACCAGTAATAATAGCTTTCTATAAAGTGCAGATCATCAGGTACAACTAATGCCTACTTGCTACTAATGCCTCTGGCTTAGCAATAGGCTGGGTGGTTGGTAGGTCATCCCTTGTGTCATTTTGAAAGATAAATATATTTAACTTAAATAGCAAGTGCTAAATAAACTTTGCTGCCAGGTCACCATAAACATTATAATAGATATTATGTAATCTATATCAATGTTTTTCCAATAATTATTTTATATATTAATATTTATATCTTTATATCCTATATACTGTTTGCTATGTTTTGTTTGGTTTTTCTTTCTTAGTTAGCAATATCCACAAACAAACCCAAATATTTACTGAAAGACACTCCAACCCAGAAATAGATAAGAGTGTTAAAATGAAAACAAAACTGCCATTATTTATTTTTCCATTAAGAACTTCATGGATTTGGTAATATAACTAACTTTTGCGTTATTAAGCATATTTATATATATATATATATAAATGAAAGGTATAGAAAGTATTGTAGTAAGAAGCCAACAGTATTCCATATAATATATGTGACTATAGCGTCAAAATGGGAAAATAGTTAACGTAAGATGTGGGAAAAATAATTCAAACTCAATTCAAAAAGAATCAGGATATAGATTTATCCAACAGAATTTAGTGAAATCCATGGAAAAATCAATAGAGCCTTAACTCATGATAAAATAAAGTTTAAAATATTCATCCTTCAATTTGGAACTACAAATGCTTCTGTATAGTCTTGAAAAGACTATTTCACGAAAACTTTCAGTGGGGATGGTCACGGTTGGAATTCGATCGTCAGCAGAATTCCTGTGACAGTACCCAGCGTTGCCTGGGTATGTGAAATAATATCTGCCACACACACGTGTGTGTGTGTGGCTATCCAGTCATAGAAAACTGGCCAGAAACACCCCTATATGAGCGAGACACGGTCACCTGACCCAACTTAGCTCTAAATGGGACCCATCTCTAACCCATGCAAGCGTGGAAGATAGACGTTAATCGATGATGATGAGATATATATATATATATATATATATATATATATATATATATATACTTACAAACTCCGAAGCGAACGGCGAGAAATAAAAAAAAAAAAAAAGTATTATTATTTGAAGGCATGTGGCTGAGTGGTTAGAGAACTGGATTCGCAATCGTGAGGTTGTGAGTTCGATTCCAGGACCGGGTGATTGATGTGTTATGTCCTTGAGCAAGACGCTTTATTTCACGCTGCACCTATCTTGGAATTGCGACCGATAGGTAGTATTAACAATTGGAAAGACCAATGGAAACGTTTATTCAGTCCGATTTGACGAATGTCAATCGTAAAAAATATATATACTCACTCTTCAAATCGATCTTCGAGAAAACTTTATAAATGGGGGGTGGGGATCAGTAAAATACAGTTAATTCCTTGCTAAGTGGGGTGAAAAATAGAAAAAGTCTTCATCAGCCAT
>OZ024751.1:36567073-36589573 GCA_964016885.1 Eledone cirrhosa
TTACATAACCTTGAAATGGGAGTGGTACCAGCTGTTTTAGAAGGTGTGCAGTAATATGTCATTAGAATTGGCAGTATCGGAAGAGGGTCAGACGCCATGCTTTGAGACATAGAGTTACGGCCCTTGCCATTCTGTGTTCAAATCCCGCCGAGGTTAACTTTACCTTTCATCCTAATGGGGGTCGATAAAATAAAGTACCAGTAATGTACTGGGTAATTTGCTGGCCTTGTGCCTATTGTAGAAACAATTATTTCTTTATATCTAGTCACCTGGATGATACTAGGATTGGTTCATTAGTCTACAGAACTGCTAGGTATACATCCTCTCAAGAGAGAGAGCTGAGTGTGCTACCTGCAACAGACTAGGAGGGCAGATAGCTCCAAATATGGATAGAGAAGATTTTACCCCTTTTTGTAACATCCTTACCAAAACTCTGCCTCTATAAAACAATTTTAAATTAGAATCTTTTGACAATTCTATCAGAACATTGTTATCAATGCTATCTTAATGAAACAATTTTACTAAACCCCTCCAAGTTCCCCATTAACCCGTTAGCATTTACATTACACTACTCTTATATGTTCATGGTAAAGGTTATATCTGACATAATTATCTTACATAATATCGAACCGATGAGATTTTGATGATGTTATTTATTTTGAGAACAATGCCTTAAAGACAGTATGAGTGGCCAGTTATGGCCAGTTATGGCCAGTTTAAACAGAAAGGGGTAAGAGAATTCTGGTCAGATCTGGTCGGTTTAAATGAAGGGTTAAAACACCTAAGAAACCTTATGAAATGCAACTTTGTAGTAGACTGACTAATCCTAAGTATGATTCATCACTAGGTTAATAAATGTAGTTATTTAACTAAATTCTTTCAAAAACAATGTTTTATAAGAAATACAGGAAAGAAAAGGGGTTAACTAACTAGAAACTTACAGACAGATGATGTGTTGAGATTGGAATCAGCTGTCCCCCACTAATTTCACACAAACTGCTAAACACCTTGATTTTATTTTATTACTAGAAAACATGAGGGATGTGTGTGTGTATGTATATATATATATATATATATATATATAATGCAGAATACAGAAATAGTAACTGACAGATGAAAGTCTGGCATGTTATTACCACACACATGCTACAGTGATATTTATAAAGGGAGAACTTATTAATCACATGCTCATGAGTCATAGCCTTTACACTAGCTATTGAAGTTGTGCTCCGTCAGCCCTCACTGACAAAACAGGTCCCATAGCTACTACTAAGGGGAATATCTAGAAGTAAAAATAAAAACAAATGGAAAATGAAAAACAAAAACTGTACATTGATGTAAAAATATACAAAAGTTTCATTTCATCCACAAGTCTGGGAAAATGAATGTACAACAGGAATGTACTAGATGAAAAGAAGCAAAGCATTAAAAAAATAGGCATCTAAATATACATTGCGTGAGTGTGGGTAGGTGTGTGAGAGATAGAGAGAGATATATAAAGGTGTGTGTGTCGCATGGGTTGGACATGTTAGTCTAATTTGGCAGGGCCTCTATGTCGAGATGTCCTACAAAACACCAACTACATTACAGTGTACCTGTCTGTATAGTAGTGTGTAGGTGTCCGTGTGTATATAGGAAAGGGTTCTATCAAAAGCAGCCGAAACCAACCAAGCCTATGGATGTTATCTAGCTATCTACCCCTACCCCCAGTCCTCGTGATTAGCTTTGGTCTGGAAAAGCTGTCTAGCAATTCTTTCCTATTAGACATTCTAATAAAATGCCCTTAGTACTGGAGCTGTGATATCTCAATTCAGAAAAGTAGCAGCTCTACATTGTGTAACTCATCAATATATGTACCGTATTGAATAACATTACTCCTTCAAGGAAACCCTGTTCCTTCTATTTGTGACAGGTTTTTTCCAGCCATTATTGAGGACCCATGAGCATATGTAAGGGTAGACATATACAGCAAATTGAAGATAGCATGTGTGGCTTTTATAGCTAGTGTAGTAATGGGCCAACTTAAGCCCCTCAGAAGGCTGAGGGGCTTAAGTTGGCCCATTACTACACTAGCTCCTGCAATTCTTGCACTTAATTCAATCCGTCTTCCAACACTTACGAAAATAGTTCCGAGATATTTCAATTTTTCCACCTGCTTCAGTGTAACTACTCACAAGCAGAGAGCCCTTACGCAGGCCTTCTTGAGAGGAAAAGCTCCGACTGCCGCAGCACTGATTTTCATGTAGGACTTAGTAGAAACCTTATCCAGTGCATGTCGAGAGATCATGTTCTGACGAGTTAGAAAATATCAGCCAATTGATCCTGTATCCACCAGTTTTGATACCACTTCTAACGCTGCTATGCATTTCAGTCAGGTTCCGTGTAGATAACAGGTGAGGCGACAATATGCACCACATATACATACATATATATGTACACACATTATTACATACACATAGGTTGTGGTGTGCAGGAGAGAAGGCTGAGATGGTATGGACATGTGATGCGCATGGAGGATGATCGATATGCGGAATAGGACCAGTCCAACCCTTGTAAGCAGGGAAAAGCGGACGTAAAATGATGATGATGATGATATATATATAATGCCTGCACGCAAACACTGTGTGGAGTGTATATATGTTTTCTTCCCTTAAATTGGAAGTTCAACAAAAAAGAAATTGATAAAATATGTTTCAGACTTTAAAAAAAAAAAAAAGTACTGGGGTTGATATGATTGATTATATCCTCTCCTCTTACTTTTTTATTTTTAAATTTCACAACATCAGGAAATTCACCTTTTTAGGAAAAATATTCAAGCCAGGTTAGTAGTTCAGTGTTAGGAGTGGGAATGTGTGGAGTGGGGTAGCAGAGAGGAGCAGAAAAAGGAATAAAAAAATGATTTTAACATCAGACACCTTCTGTAAGAGAATGAATGAATGAATGAATGAATCAATGAATGAATGAATGGGGTAAGGAGGAAAGAGGGTAAGGAAGAGGGGGTTTCCTCTGACTTTTTCTCTTTGCTACTTGTTTAATTATGAAAGACCTGCATCTGTTTGAGAGAGAGAGAGAGACAGAATAAAGACATAGAAAGGAAAGAAAGAGAAAGTGCTTGTAGTGTAGTGTGGTGTGGTGTAGTGTGGCAGGGTGGGGCAGCATGTGAACATGTAGGGGGAAGTAATTCTCTGTAGATGTGGTAAGAAAACTACAATATAAATGCATTATAGTAGTAAGCTAAGGCTAATGACTGTGGGAGGGGGGGGGGGGGGGAATTCAGTTCCAGAACTATGGAGCTGGCATGGGGACAAGAGCAGGTGTGAGATAGGGATGGAGGAGGGCAGGTCACATAGTGAGGGGCAGGAAAAAATACATTCATAAATAAAATGGAGGAAACCCCCAGAAGAGAGTGTGGGTGTGTACGCATTTGTGCGTGCGTGCGTGTTGTCGCATTGTTTCATAGAAGGCAATTTAGCTTAATTGATAAGCTCTCATTAGCAGCTGCTTTAAAAAAAATGAAGAGGAAGTAGATGATGGAGGAAGGAAAGGAGAGGAGGATGGCGAGAAAGGAGAGGGTTGGCTGCAGCAGCCTAATTCTAAAATATTAATGATAAAAACTAATGCTTGAAGGGTTGGTAGAAGAATCATCTCAAGCAATGAGAGAGAGAGAGAGAGAGAGAGAGAGAAAGGAAAAGGGAGAAAAATGATGAAAAGAGAAAAGGGAAGAGAAAGAAAAAGAGAAAAGAGAAAGGAAGAGAGAGAGAGAGGAGAGAGAAAAAGGAAGAGGGGAAAGAGGGAGAAAAAAGGAGAGAAAGACAAAGAGGCAGATAGCAATATTAAATAGAAAGGAGGTTAAGGGGTTAACAGTTAATATAATAATTGGTACAGAAGACGAAGACCTTTTCACCTCATGCTTTCATTCAGATTCTGGCAGAACCTCAACAACACCACCTATTTTTTTGTGTAAAATAAAACAGGTTGAAGAGGACATCATCATCATTATCACCATCATCATCATGTTTGCTTCTCTGTGATGGCATGGGTCAGATGGGTGTTTCTGAGGCAGTGTTTTTTATGTCCTTTCTTGTCCCCTCTTACGACGACAAACGGCACAGAGAAAGTTTAATGCCAAGGAATATAACACGGGTAAATATAATTTCTTACAGGTATAACTTAATTTACACAGCCCAAACAAGGTAATAATTGTTTCTACTTTTGGCACAAGGCCAGCAATTACTCAGTGCACTGCTGGTACTTTATTTTATTGACCCCCGTAAGGTTGAAAAGCAAAGTTAATCTCGGCAGGATTTGAACTCAGAACAGCAAGGGCCGTAACTATGCGTCAAAGCAGGGTGTCCGACCCTCTACCGATACTGTGAATCCACTGCCAAACAAGGTCATGATACTAATTCAAGGAGTTACCGAGAAGGGGAAAAAAGAAAACAGTGGATATAGTTCAAGATAGATTATGGATGTTCCTTTTGGATTTATGCAAAAGTGTAGTGGTCACTACTTTCACCACCGCCACTAACAACATCACTATCAACAAAACATCATGTTATCGTATCTTCTATGATCCTCTCCATTTCCACCTCATCTTTACTCATATCTTTCTTGGTCTTCTTATCTTCCTCTACTTCATTCCACATTCATTTCCATCACTACTATATGAAAGTTATTTACTTTAATTGATCCGGAAGTCCACCTCAGTGGGATTTGAACCTAAAAATCAAACTAATACCTTAAAGAATGTTTATTTAATCAGATCTTACTGATTCTTGCCCCATGCTGCTAGAAATAAGGTCAAAAAAATTCTGTTTTCTTTTCCCCGGTTACAGAGTGTAAGAAAATGACATGGAAAAAATATGGAAAGGATTTTCAAGTGGATGTCTTTAAGTAGAAAATATGTAACGAGCTGTGTGTGGGGGAAGAAATGAGAGAAGGGGGCGCAGTAGTGACTTAATTAGAAAAACACAAGATATGAAAGAATATATTTGAAAAAAAAACCCCTCAAATAAAAAACATCAAAGGCAGTCTCAGTTCACTGAAGTAGTAATTAACAAAAATGAAAACAAGCTAAAATGAGTAACACACACACACACAGAGGGCCAAAAGAAAGAAAAAAAGGCCGGCCTCCCACAAGTTCTTCCTTGAAATGAAACATGCTCTCACGCAGAGCCTAAGGCCCTACTCCCCCCCACTACAGGTTCCTCACATAGAGGAAGAAAACATTAAACATTAACAAAAAAAAAGAAATAAAAGAACTAAAAGCCCCACCCCCTTCTCTCTATAGTGGGAAAAAAAAAATTTTTTTTTCAGCTTAATTATGATAATTTCAATTCAATGAAGTCATCTATTTCATAACAGACTTTCCTTTTCACGCAACCACTTCAGTTTGCTTGGTCTAGACAAACCCTTTTTAGAATTAATAAAAATAAAAAAAAAACATGAAAGAGAATAAGCTAGAGTGTGTTAATTAAGATCATGCATGCACACAGACATGCAAGCATACACAGACATGCACGCATGCACACACACAGATTCCATTATAATGTCAACAGAATCAGAAAGAATTTAATATCCTAAGCCAGGAAGAAGAAAAAAAGTAAAAATATTCTATATATAAATCAGAATCAGTGAAGGAAAGGCGTACAGGCCTTAATTCCGAAATAATTAGTTTGACAAAAAGCAATATTTACATAGCAGTATACAATACTATAGTTACTTGGTAGCAATATTGGCATGACTGATGTGTGTATAGTATTTAGTTTCAACCAACTAAATACATATCTTAATATGATTACACATGATCTAATCTCGATATTAATAATTATAAAATCTCGATTACACACACATATATACATATATATATATATATACGCGTGTGTGTGTGTGTGTGTGTGTGTGTATATACACACACACACACACACACACACACACTTCATATAGAAATGACTTCCACCGGACTAGAACATCAGGAAAATCAAATGATTTTGGGTCAAGCTTGGTATTCACCTATTTCATGTAGAGAGTATCGAACTAGGGTTCTATTCTGTTCCTCTACAGAAAACCATTCTTAGTCATGTGTGTATCACCATGACAATACCAGTGATACACTAGGCTAAGGCAGCAAATTGGTAAAGCCATTGGAATGTTGGATTTAAATAAGTGCCTAGCGACATATCTTTCAGCTTCGAATACTCAGACTAATTCTACTGGGGATCAATTTTTACCTTTCTTCCTGTCCAGTTAGATAAAATAAGTACAAGTCATGGGTGGTGGGCGGATTGGCCGAATTCTTAGCGCATTGGATGGGAATGCCTTGCAATACCATTTTTGGCCCTTTTTTGTTTGGAGTACCCTAACAGTAACACCATATCTACTTTGTAAAAGAAGGACATGAAGATAGCCTGCAAGAGAGACAATTGCACTGGTATGAGCATATGATATGAGAAGAGAGCAAAAGTTGTATACAAAATAGTGATGACCAACTCTTGAAGTGGATGGAAGCCGTGGAAAGATCATGGAAGATGAAGTTGTGCAGAATGACTGAAGCTGAACTTGATAAAACAAGATGAGACAGGACCGTGCTCACTGGCAACATACCATACTACAAATAGTCCATCCATCAATATACTAAGACCAGAAGCTTCGATATTGGTGATCAAATAGAAACAATATAAATTTTGAGAGGATTCTTCAGTCTGGTCAAGCATGTGTGACAATGTCTATTGCTGTTGCCTTTATAATATACTAGCAGTAAAGCCCGGCGTTGCTCGGGGTCGCTCAGTAGCTGTGTTAAAGTTACAATGTTAAGTTTCTTTCTTGGCTTAAAAACTGTAGTGTCTACTGTGCAGACTTGCATGTGGTGTTTTTGATTAATATTCCCTCAACCAACAATATGCCTTATGAAGTTAAGAAAACATAACGATAACCCGAATGTTATAACAAAAGAGGATGCTGGGGATAGAAACTGCACTGGTTATTTATTAACAAAGATCGAAATGTAAACACTGCAACGCAGAGAAAAACATTAGTGTAACCAAATTATCAGTTATGTCTGTCTGCACGCCTATATCACCTCTCTGCACGACTGTCTGTCTTCACGCCTATATCACCTCTCTGCACGCCTATATCACCTCTCTGCACGACTGTGTCTGCACGCCTATATCACCTTTCTGCACGACTGTCTGCACGCCTATATCACCTCTCTGCACGACTGTGTCTGCATGCCTAACGACGAAATATTTGCTTGTTTTACGTAGTCTTTAATAGACTTGTTTTCAAGTAAAAATATTGTTTTAAAATGCTTTTAAATGGAAATGAAGCAAAACGGAAGCTTAGTGTTCGAACTGATGAATTTTGTTCGTGTATTGTGTTAATGTCATTTTAAACGCTGAGAAAGCCAGCGTAATTTTTTACGTAAGACGCTCAATGTAAACAGAACAAAGGGAAATAACTGATCACTTACGCTCAAAAATCGATACATTATATTCGATTTCGTCACATAGGGTGGGTCAATTTGAAATTTTTTTTTTCCCGATGTCTTCGCTAGGGCTCAATGTACAAGTATAGCAATTTCGGTGCAATTCCGTGAGAGATTCTAAGAGGAGATGTGTGCCAAAAATCGATAGACAGACAGACAACCACAGTTTTATATATATAGATGTACCCAGGGTATGATGAGGTCATTCTGACCTGTTTGGTCTCAGAGAATGACAACTTATCCAAGCCAGGCCAGCATGAAAAGTAGACATACAATTTAAGTTTGATGGCCTAAAGCAGACATCTGAAGCATGTGGCCCTTTACAAACACATCTGCAGCTTGCACAAAGTTTTTAAAGCGCGAGCATGTTTTATCTTCGTAATATAAAATAGAGAAAACAATTAGTTGTAATGTGTGCAATTAGTTGTGTGGCCCTCAGGGGAGCCTCAGTTTGACATGCCTGGTCTAAAGGATTATGGCTTTTATGTCAATGTTCTAAATATCAGCTTAGTAATACAGAAATGAAAGGGTTAACTACAAGAGTGAAAATAGATTAACAGCAAGAGAGTATAGTATTTTTAAATAAATCACAGACATAAGTAATGGTATAATATTAAAACAACACAGTAACTATACTGTTACAAGAAACATTTTAGCAGCAGTAACTAAGAATTATTATATGACTAAAACTAGGATTGCTGATTGGTTAAGAAGAAGAATGCTTTTAACAGACATTACTTTTTAACTCAACATCCTGCAAATATTTAGCAGAACATATCTAAAATAGAATTTACCAATTCAAATATTTGTAGCCTATTTCTCCCACTACCCAACTTCCCATATAGTCCATTTCAACCCCCAAAAAAACTTTCACCATAATCCATATCACTTCCTAACGTCCCATATAGTCCATTTCACCCTCACCATACATCCTTTATAGTCTATTTCACAACCACTCCCAAATTCCCATTTCACACCTCCAACTTCCCATATAGCCTATTTCAAACCTAATTTCCCATATAATCTATTTCACATTACCCTCCCAAAACTTTCCATATAACCAATTTCACCCATCCCACAAAGTTTTAATATAGCCCCATTTCCCACCTACCCAAATATTTTCCCATCTATCTCATTCCACTCACAAAAGCTATGGTGGACCAATCCAAGCTGAGGTCATTGATACTTTAAAACCATCTCTGATTCATATTAGAATCTCATCATTAACAATGGGAAGGACAGCATCCTATTATTAAACAACAAAAAAAAACAACAAAAAAACTCATCCTTCTCTAATGAGTATAAAATGATGTAATTCACCCAAACAAATCCTGCATAATCATAGCATGACAAAATCCATTCATGTCCGTAAAGCTATCTTGCTTCTCAGAATCAGCACCCAGGGATGAGATGAGAAGAGAAATAGGATGTTGACTGCCAGATAAATAGTGACATACTATTTGTTTTGCTCACTTGGATAATTTTTGTTTACAAAAATATCTTAAATTACTGAATAATTACTCAAATAACTAACTATTCCCTATACAAACAGTTTCTAGGAAAGTTATCAGTCATCCAGAGTTTCTAGTAAAAACAGATGCACAATGACATGCACAGATATGTACAAACACAAAGATACATAGAGACCCACACCACACCTTTCTATATAAGTTTATAAATACATGAGAGATCATTGTAATTGTTGATAGCAAAATTGATTAAATTTCTTCACCCATAAAATAACTACAATAGATAGTTGTGTAATTAGAATACGAAGAAATAAAATACTTCTTAAATGACAAAAATACCACCACCACCAGAGCTAGCACTGTTATTCTTACTACAGCCAATCCCATTACCACCATCATAGCAAGTACCACTACTACATATATACACAACCTATTCCGATATACACAAAAATGTATAGCTTTTCATAGGTATCATTAAATACCCCAGTAGTAATTCTGACTCAGTACTCAAGAGTTCAAATCTCAGAGGTTGACTGTCTTTCATCCTTTTGGGGTTGATAAAGAAGTAGTCTAGGGGTGGTAGATTGGCAGAATTGTGAACCCCACTATATTTCATCCAGCTGTGTGTGTGTGTGCGTGCGTGCGTGCGTGCGTGCGTGCGTGTGTTCCCAGTTCAAATCACATCTTTCTACCAGGAGTAGCGTGTCCAGTTTATGGAATCAGCAATGGAGAGACCAATGGAAACACTGTTTCCTTGGTTTGATGTGACAATCAGCTCTTTTACTAATGAAGTGAGAATGGAACAACAACTTTGCTTTTGTCTATCTGTGTGTTTGTTTGATTGTTTGTCCGTCTGAGCAGCCAGCTGATTGGTAGTTATAACTCTTGGTGGTACCACCACCACATAAGTATTATCATGGGGAAGTTAAATTGAAAAGAAATTGACTACATTATCCCTTTAAATGAATAAGTCACTATGTTCGCTCCAGTTACTTAAAGACGAGAGAGGTGGGGAAGGAGAGAACTAAATAGCTGCCACATTTCATGGCTCAAAGATGTGTTGGAAATCATATCAAAGCTGGTAAAAAAAAATAAATATATATAAATAAAAGATGAAATAGAAAAAATAGAAAAGAATTTAAAACATAAGGAAATGCTTTAATTTGCAGAACTATTCATGCAGAACAAATGCTGCATTGGTGAAGAAGAAGCAAAGAGTGAATAGAAGACAACACTCCTTGAATCTAGAGGCAACTATAAATAACTCTAGAATTACTATGGCAGTTAGTTCTAATGGATTCTGATTGACTTCTGAACGGTATTTTTTTTTATCTATTTAAGTAAAAAAAAAAAAGTTATCTTAAAATTATTCTTATACCTCTCACAGATTTTCAAAATCAAAACTGACAGCCAAAGAATTGCATGCAAACCTCTAGTGGCTCTTAATATGAAATAAAGGGCAGCTCTTTAACCCTTTTGAGACCAAACTGCCTGAAACTGTTCATGGTTCTTATTCTAAAGTGTTTAACTTAAAACATTTTCCATCATAATTTGTTAAGTTATGTCCCCAGCTTAAGCTTAATAACGGTTTCTTTATTGTTTGAAAAATAAGGGTCCTTACATAAAAATATGGAAGGCTTTTAGATAAATATAAACATTTTTAACAGTTTGGTATAAGTGTTTAACTGATGGTACAGTAACACAATGGGATGTAGAAACACCTTCTTCATGAAACAATAATGGTATGAAGTAATCTTGGATGTAAACCAGGAAGGAAACCATTTTTTTTTTAGTATTTCCTTGGTAATTACTTGGTATTTGAGTCAGCGTTCAACCAGGATGGGTTGAACAGGCTCCAACCAGAGAAGCCACAGGATCACAAATATATGCTGCTCATGTACAATCAAAGAAGGTAACTTCTCACCAATCACAGTTGAAACACCATAAATGGGGACAAAATATTACCTCAAGATCCAACCAGATTGTGCCAATGCATGGGGCCCCTTCAATTAAACATTAGCTTAATAATTATTTCTATTTTTGGCACAAGGCCAGCAATTATCCCAGTGTATTACTGGTACTTTATTTTATGGACCCCGTAAGAATAAAAGGCAAAGTTAACCTCGGTGGGATTTGAACTCAGACCATAAAGGGCCATAACTCTTTGCTGCAAAGCATGACGTCTGACTCTCTACCAATACTGCCGATCCACTGCCCATTAGCTTAATAATGAGAGTGTTATATTACTAAACCCTCCAAATTCTTATTTTCAAAATGATTTGAATATAGGCAATAGATTTCCTTAGAAATATGGTAACAAAATAGTTAAAGTATTTATATTTAGAAAAATAAAAAGTCAATTCTGTTAGAAGCTTTGTCCCAAACACTAGCTAAATAACCAGAACTTTATATTTCTGAATACCCCAAATTATTTTGAAAATAGGCGGTATATTTCATTAGGAATATGGTAACGAAAGGGTTAAACATTCTAATTGAAATGTCCCAAATATTGAACATATCACACCCAACTGATATTTTAGACCTCTCTGTCTCTTTCAGAACTTAATTGGCTCAAATGTCAATAACATGGGTGAAAATGGAAAACAGTAATTCTTTCTCTCTTCCTATTTCATGTAAATGGATGGAATGGAATCTTAAAATGGAAAGGAAGAAGATAAAAACAAAACAACAAAACAAATGGCATTCTTCAAAAGTTTGAGATTATGCAGTCTTGTAGGTTTGCTGTCAAAAATAATGGCTATTTTAATTCAAGTTGTTGCAATTCATGTTAAATTCTATTTCATTCCTTCAGATTCATTTACATTGGTTACAAGAAAATGCTAAATGCATTACTATTAAAAAAAAAAAAATAAAAAAAATGGTACAACTTAACATCTGGATTAAGTAAAAAAGAAATTATTACTAACACAAACAGCGTGATTCACACAAAAACCCCAGAAAAAAGAGTTATATGATACCATGCATGTTTATGCAGGAAGGGCATCCAGCTGCAGAAAACTTGACAAAGAAAGGGTAAAAAAGATTCCTATATACTATGAAATGATGCTACAACTAAAATGAGAAGTTAACAGTTCTAACATTGAGGATAAAGCTGTATATGAAACAATATATATGTATATATGCAAGAAGGGCATCCACCTGTAGAGTTGCCTAATGATCAAGGACTAATTTGTGTCGAAGACATGACAATCTCCCTGGTGTTGGTGTCCAGATAAAATAAAGCAGATGCACCCTGTTGAGTGTAGGAAAAGTACATAAGCAAGATGCTTTCATCATTTTTTGAAAACATGCCAACCCATTTTACAACAAATTACCTGAAACTCCTTGCTTCTACTATACAAAGCGGTTTATTTTAAAGGGCTTAAGTTTATTAAAAGCCTTTCATCATAGAAGAGCTTGTTTTAGTTATGTTCGAAGCACTAGCTTAATAATTAAAGTAATTTTAGTAAATCCTTCCAAATTTTTTTTATTATTTTCAAAATGAAAACTTGAAACACTGATAAAATAGTCCCAAGGTGTGAAAAGCAGTGTAAGTACACCCTTTAATGCCATTTGGTAGTTAATAATCACATTAGCTATTAACCTTGTAGATATGTAAATGTTGAGATATAGTATCTTAACTGTAATAAAGGAGTGCAGGACTGCAACCAGAATATATTTTATCCAGTTTGTAAAATAAGTTGGATTACTTTGAATAAATAATTGTTTCTACTTTTGGCACAAGGCCAGCAATTATCCCAGTGTATTACTGGTAATTTATTTTATCGACCCCGTAGGGATGAAAGGCAAAGTTAACCTTGGCTGGGTTTGAACTCAAGACCATAAAGGGCCGGAACACTTTGCTGCAAAGCATGGCGTCCGACCCTCTACCGATACTGCCAATACACTGCCCTTTGAATAAATAATTGTTTTTATTTTTTTGGCACAAGGCCAGCAATTACCCAGTACATTACTGGTACATTATTTTATCGACCCCGTAAGTATGAAAGGCAAAGTTAACCTTGGCGGGATTTGAACTGAGTCCGTAAAGGGACGTAACTGTTCTGCAAAGCATGGTGCCCTTTGAATAAATAATGAATCATCGTCATCATCATTTTACGTCCGCTTTTCCCTGCTTGCAAGGGTGGGACGGGAACTGATTCTGGCTCGATTTCTACAGCTGGATGCCCTTCCTAACACCAACCTCATTTACAGTGAGTGCTGGGTGCTTTTTTGCCGTGGCACCTCTACGACCACTTTACAGTGGAATGATAGGGACTCCAGTCCCTATCATCTCATTTCTACAGCTGAGTAAACTGGAGCAATGTGAAATAAAGTGTCTTGCTCAAGTAAACAACACATCACCCGGTCTGAGAATTGAACTCAACCTTTCGAGTGCAAGGCCAATGCTCTAACCACTAAGCCATGTGCCTCCATATTACATAATTTATCTACTAAATTTCCTAACACATGATTAAACATACATTAAAAATATTATTGCATAGTTCAAGACTAACTTTTAAAAAATTCAAACTTCAATACTTCCAGTAGATCTATACTATATAGATAGTGTTCAATACTTCTGGTATATCTATACTATATAGATAGTGTTCAATACTTCCGGTATATCTATACTATATAGAGAGAGAGTGTTCAATACTTCCGGTATATCTATACTATATAGAGAGTGTTCAATACTTCCGGTATATCTATACTATATAGAGAGTGTTCAATACTTCCGGTATATCTATACTATATAGAGAGTGTTCAATACTTCCAGTATATCTATACTATATAGAGAGAGTGTTCAATACTTCCGGTAGATCTATACTATATAGAGAGAGTGTTCAATACTTCCGGTATATCTATACTATATAGAGAGTGTTCAATACTTCCGGTATATCTATACTATATAGAGAGTGTTCAATACTTCCGGTATATCTATACTATATAGAGAGTGTTCAATACTTCCGGTATATCTATACTATATAGAGAGTATTCAATACTTCCGGTAGATCTATACTATATAGAGAGTGTTCAATACTTCCGGTAGATCTATACTAAATAGAGAGTGTTCAATACTTCCGGTAGATCTATACTAAATAGAGAGTGTTCAATACTTCCGGTAGATCTATACTATATAGAGAGAGTGTTCAATACTTCCGGTATATCTATACTATATAGAGAGTGTTCAATACTTCCGGTATATCTATACTAAATAGAGTGTTCAATACTTCCGGTATATCTATACTAAATAGAGAGTGTTCAATACTTCCGGTATATCTATACTATATAGAGAGTGTTCAATACTTCCGGTAGATCTATACTAAATAGAGAGTGTTCAATACTTCCGGTATATCTATACTAAATAGAGAGTGTTCAATACTTCCGGTATATCTATACTAAATAGAGAGTGTTCAATACTTCCGGTATATCTATACTATATAGAGAGAGAGTGTTCAATACTTCCGGTATATCTATACTATATAGAGAGAGTGTTCAATACTTCCGGTATATCTATACTATATAGAGAGAGTGTTCAATACTTCCGGTATATCTATACTAAATAGAGAGTGTTCAATACTTCCGGTATATCTATACTATATAGAGAGAGCGAAAGAGAAAGGTGAAGTGATTTGGATTTTTTCAACACACTGATGTGTGTGCGTGTGAGTGTGTATATGTTGTTTGATTTTATAAAATTACTAGAGCGAGAAAGAGAGGGCAATATCAGTAGAGCGTCAGACAACATGATTTGCAGCATAGTTATGGGCCTTTGCGTTCTGAGTTCAAATCCCGCCGAGGTTAACTTTGCCTTTCATCCTTACGAGGTCGATAAAATAAAGTACCAGTGGTGCACTGGGGGTAATCGCTGGCCTTGTGTATTCAATAATACATAATATATCTCAACAAAAGGTATTGGGAAAACATCAACAAGTGTTGATAACAGTTGAGAAGTCAACAAATCATGTAGGATTTATAATTTTTGTTACAAGCTGAACTCTCGCCACAGAGCATGTGGTGTGCCTGTACTACCAAGCGCGCGCGCGTGTGCGTGTGCGTGCGTGTGCGCGTGTGCGTGTACAAGCATGTGTGCGTGTGTACAAGAATGTGTGCGTGTGTACAAGAATGTGTGCGTGTGTACAAGCATGTGTGCGTGCATGCTTGTCTGTACTACCAAGCATGTGCGTGTGTGTGCTTTTAATACCCAGATAAAAAATAAAAACAAAACGTTGAACAATTCTATTTGCGAGACTTAAGTCAGTAAAGTACATGACACCTTCTTCAAGATCTGAAGAAATAAAGACATCCAGAAATGTAGTTGATGGAAAAATCCCAGGTTAAGTGGAAGAGACAAAATCAATCATGGATCAATAAATAAAATGTCAGGATTCTATTGAACAGCCTTTGGAATTGAAAAAGATGTGATATATCTTGTAGAACATGCAGAACAGACAAGATATTTGTTGAAATTTCCGTGAAGGAGAGGATGAAAGGGAAAGAGGGGGAGAGAACAATAGAGAGAACGAAAGGGAAAGAGAGAGAAAGAGAGAGAGAGAGAGAGAGAACGAGAGAGAGAGAGAGAGAGAACGAGAGAGAGAGAGAGAGAGAACGAGAGAGAGAGAGAGAGAGAACGAGAGAGAGAGAGAACGAGAGAGAGAGAGAGAGAGAACGAGAGAGAGAGAGAGAGAGAACGAGAGAGAGAGAGAGAGAACGAGAGAGAAAGAGAGAACGAGAGAGAACGAGAGAACGAGAGAGAACGAGAGAGAAAGAGAGAACGAGAGAGAGAGAGAACGAGAGAGAGAACGAGAGAGAACGAGAGAGAGAGAGAACGAGAGAGAGAGAGAACGAGAGAGAGAGAGAGAGAACGAGAGAGAGAGAGAGAACGAGAGAGAGAGAGAGAACGAGAGAGAGAGAGAGAACGAGAGAGAGAGAGAGAGAACGAGAGAGAGAGAGAGAGAGAGAGAGAGAGAAAGAGAGAAAGAGAGAAAGAGAAAGAGAAAGAGAAAGAGAAAGAGAAAGAGAGAGAGAAAGAGAAAGAGAGAGAGAAAGAGAGAGAGAAAGAGGGAAAAAGAGAGGGAGAAAGAGAGGGAGAGAGAGAGAGAAAGAGAGAGAGAAAGAGAGAGAGAAAGAGAGGGAGAGGGAGAGGGAGAGAGAGAGAGAGAGAGCGAAAAGGAAAAAGAGAGAGAGAGAGAGAACGAAAAGGAAAGAGAGAGAGATAGGGGGAAAGAGAGAGAGAGGGGGAAAGAGAGAGAGAGAACGAAAGCGAAAGAGACAGAGAGAGATCGAAAGGGAAAGAGAGAACGAAAGGTAAAGAGGGAGAACGAGAGAGAGAGGGAGAACGAGAGAGAGAGGGAGAACGAGAGAGATAGAGAGTGAGAGAGAGAGAATGAAAGGGGAAATGAGATAATGAAAGGAAAAAAGAGGGTAAAATGAAAAGGTGAGAATGGGAAAGAAAGAATCCGTGTGATCTGGGTGCTACTAATGCAATTAACACTTGATATCAAACAACCTGACACTGCCCCAGGTCCTACAATACAAAGCAGTTATTTTTAAATGTGTTTATATTTTTAAATATTCCTGTTTTATCCTTTTCAATATGAAACTACCCCAGTTACTATGACACAAAGCTATTCTATTTTTAAGTGTTTATAAATATCTAAAAACCTTCCATCATAATTTTAAGTAAGAACCCTTTTATGTACTAGGAGAAAGCTTTCCAAATCAAAAACATTTTAAAATTCCTTAATATTTAAACATAACTAAAAACGGGTCTAGTACCCATTAAATCACTTAACCTTTTAACTCTTCAAAATACTTCAAAATAGTCACTGCCTCCGTCTCTCACTCTCTCCATCTCTCACTATTATAAGCAAATGGGGGGCCCCCATGTTATATTCCAAACACCGACTTAACATCTGACATTCTGTAATTTATCAGCAGTCTTTAAAGTATCTTTATTCCAATACAGCAAATTTTCACGACAATCTCTTGACCAAAGACTACTTACTTAGCAGTGTTATGCAATCAATTCTCTTTTGTTTTAATACTTTTCAAGAATATACTGCTTATGCAGTTTCTTGTGGTACAGGACATTAAGAGTTAATGAGAAAGTTTAATTTACAAAATCGAATTGGAAGTCTTATGATTTTGAACCATGCGGTGCCCCCCAGCATGGCCTCAACCTCTCGACTGGAACATGTAATAGTGAAACTTAACCATTTCGTCATGTGAAGACATATGTATGTAGAGTATGTGTAGAGTATGTGTAGAGTATGTGTAGAGTATGTGTAGAGTATGTGTAGAGTATGTGTAGAGTATGTGTAGAGTATGTGTAGAGTATGTGTAGAGTATGTGTAGAGTATGTGTAGAGTATGTGTAGAGTATGTGTAGAGTATGTGTAGAGTATGTGTAGAGTAGCAGAACTGAATGTATACTAGTGAATTGGAGAATTAGTTTTTCTAAATATTTTTTACCACATGGCATTATAAAGGACATTGGTGTTAGCCAATGTCAGTTCTGTATGAGCAAGACATGGTCATCTAGTTTCGACTTGCTTCAGATAGGACAACCGGCTTAACCCATGCTAGTGTGGAAAATGGACACTAAACGGTGGTGATGATGATGATGATGATGATGTGTAGAGTAAACTGAACATAACAGAATTAGAGCATATTTTCGATATATTTTTCACGTGTAATAAACTGAATATAGCTATGTGTTTTTTTTACGACATGTGTAATAAACTGAATATAACTATGTTTTGTTTTTTTTACCACATGTGTACAGTAGACAATGTATAACAATGAATTAGAGCATCACAGTATTTGATTTTCAATTTTTTTTTCTTTATTTTGCCTCAAGACAAAGGATTGCAAAGATGAACAAGAAGATTCACCATGTGTTATGCGAGTCCATCTTAAATTTTGGTCTTAAGAGACTAGGAAGAAAAAATAAATGAACAGCAAAAGACAGGAAGCTTTTAATCTGAAAATCTAATCTAAAACCACAGTAAAGGAAGTGTGGGTGAAGGAATATTTGTTATCAGCGACAATAAAATTAAGTATTACATTTTCTGGGAAAGAAAAGAAACTTTAAAAAAAAAAAAAATCTGTTTTCCTTCTCTTGAAATGGCTAATAGGTTGGCACCAAGGAATACACCATAACTATTGATTTAATAAATTAAGTAATGAGAGATCTTTAATTAGGTTAAGGAGAGAGAGAAAGAGAGAGATATAACAAGAAGGATGAGAAATCTGCAGCTGAGGTGGGTCTTGTGTTTCTCAAAGATGATATGAATACTTTCAATCAAGAAGAAAAGCCAGAACAGGTTCCATTGTTTAGACAGAAAAAAAAAAAAAATTAATGAAAAATAAATAAAAGCTACTCAAGAGAACAAGTTATCTCCAATAATAAAACAAGCACGGCTTTATAGCCACATGGTTACAGGATCAATCCTACTGTGTGGTAAGTATCTTACTACAGATTTGTGTTAACTAATGCTGTGAATGAAATTTAGTAGACTAGCAGTTTGGAAGCCCATTATCATCATCATCATCGTTTAACGTCCATTTTCCACGCTAGCATGGGTCTGGACGGGATATATTATATATATATATATATATATAAAACTATGGGATCCTTTAGTTGTGTCAAAAACCTATTTGTGCTGGTGTCATTAATTTCTGAAGAAATGGTTTTAATATACAACAGTGGGGGATTTTATCATGGATCTTGAGTAATGATGGAAGGAATATGATTGAAATGCATTAGAAATATGGTAACGAAAGGGTTAAGCCAGCGGTACTTTAGGGGTGACAAGCTATAGATGTAGATGTCAGCACACACACAATGCAAGTTGCTTGAATATGTAAACACATGTAGATGTAAACACATCTAAGTGTAGACATATGTAGGTGCAGGAGTGTGTAATGTATATACCATATAAGCGCAAGATAGAAATATAGACGCGTGTCTATATATATAAACTAAGTATATATTATGCATGTGTATACATATATACATGTGAAGGTGCGTAAGAGAATTGCATTCGCAATGTTGTGATTTTGATTCCCAGACCAGGTGATGCATTATATCCTTGAACAAGACACTATTTCATGTTACTCCTGACTGGAGTTGCAACAGACAGATAGTATTAGCAAATGGAAAGACAAATAGAAACATTGTTTCCTTGGTCCGATTTGACAAGCTCCACCCCACTCGTTAAGCTAATAAAGTCTGGGATCTTGTCGATTGACACAATAGTATGTAGGTGCATCTATACAGAGAGATACATAATAAACTTCTGTATATAGAAGCTTGTGAGTGTACAATTAGAGAGAGAAAGAAAGAGAGACAATATGCTCCCACTGCAAAGTGGTCGTGGAGGTGCCACGGAAAAAAAGCACCCAGCACTCACTATAAATGAGGTTGGTGTTAGGAAGGGTATCCAGCTGTAGAAATCAAGCCAGAATCAGTTCCCGTATGAGCAAGGCACGGTCAGCCGACCGGACACTGCCCACAACAGGACAACCCGTCTAACTCATGCTAGTAAAACGGTGATGATGATGATGATAGTAATAATAAATGTGAAGACTAAAACCCAAAGAGTTTCAGAAGATCCTGTTAAGGGTGAAAGCAGCAATTCTTTGCTTAAACTGTTATTTTAATAAATCATCATCATCGTTTAACATCCATCTTCCACGCTTGCATATATATACGCGTGCGTGCGTGTGTTGTCAGGCTTTTATGGTACCTGTTTACCAAATTCCTTCATTGGTTGACACAAGGCTAGTAAAACACTAAACTCAAATCTGTGCCCCCCCCCCTCCCCTCAGTCAGGCCACCAGCTGATATGAATAAAACTGAAGCTAAACCCACAACCCACAACAGTGTGTGGGTGAGGAGAGCAAGAGAGAGTGTGTACTTGAGTTATTCCTAGCCAATCATATCAAACATCCTGGTTATGTATTTATGGGTTATCTTAAGAGCAAGTGTGTGGCAGTGCGTGGGCACCAGTTTTCAGTTCAGTGCTTACATTCCTGGGTTCACAACACAATGGGGCAACCTAACACTCAAGAATACTCAGGCACAAGTAAACATGATTTTGAGCTTAGCATTTAAACTCCTGTACTGCATGAAACCACAGGGAGAGGTGAGAGAATTCTGGCCGGGTGTGGTCTGTTTAAATGCTAAAGGGTTAGATACATTCAACTAAATTATAGTAGGATGTTATGAGTTAATGCAATGAAAGGAGGCACATAGCTTAGTGGTTAGAGCATTGGCCTTGCAATCGAAAGGTTGTGAGTTCAATTCTCAGACTGGGTGATGTGTTGTTTCCTTGAGCAAGACACTTTATTTCACATTGCTCCAGTTTACTCAGCTGTAGAAATGAGATGATAGAGACTGGGGTCCATATCATTCCACTGTAAAGTGGTCGTAGAGGTGCCACGGCAAAAAAGCACCCAGCACTCACTGTAAATGAGGTTGGTGTTAGGAAGGGCATCCAGCTGAAGAAATCAAGCCAGAATCAGTTCCCGTCCCACCCTTGCAAGCAGGGAAAAAGCGAACATAAAATGAAATGGTGATGAAAGGGGGCTTCTTTTAAAATTAAAATATTCCAACAATTTTATAAAAGTTAAGGTATTTGTTAATGAAATAATTTTAAATGTTTTCAAATTTTTCATGAATTCAAACATACATTATATATACATATGCGTGTGTGTGTGTGTGTGTGTGTGTGTGTGTTTATTTATATATATATATATATATATATATATATATATATATATGTGTGTGTGTGTGTGTGTGTGAATTTACAGGCAGTTTAATTCCATAAAAATATGGGAATGAAAAGGTTAAAAGCAAGGTCTCAAAATAGAAAATGTATTGGTTATATAATGGAACTATATATATATCACATGATCACGTCTCCTATAAACTAACAAATTCCTGCCAGATATATCCAACTGTGTGAGATAAAATTAACTGCAGCTTTAAGAGTGCAGCCACTGCAATGACCTACAAATATATTCAAACTAGAACATGCATCTGCTCATTATATGCATGCATTTCTCTGCTAGTTCATCCTACAAAAAGATAAAAAATATTTAGATATTTTCTACTAAATCATAAAATTACAGATGAATGTTTATCATTTTCATACACATGAGGGGGCAGGGGGTGGGGTAAGAAGAATACACGTGGCTGTGTGAGTCGGCTTTGATTTTTTGATTTTTTCTAGCTGTTAGCTATTTTTTTCAATAAGGATTACTTTAATTTTCTATGGTATTGTTTATAACAATCAACTGTGGCTAATTTTCTGCATTTGGGATCTCTATACCTTCGAAGAATTTCATATCCAACCTATATGTATATATAAAATGATCACCATTCAATGCTCATCTCCCACAATGTATGTATACATACATACATACATACCTACCTATCAGGATTTTCCTGAGGATTTCATATAAAATGAAAGTTATAGTCGTGTAGGAAGTCATTTATATATAAAATTTATATCACACACACACACACACACACACACACACACACAGGCAATGTGTATATTTCTATATACCCACCCAAGCTGTCTCAGTTAATTCAGTACTGTCTGTCTATAGAGAAGAGGTATGATATGGTATAATGAAAGGAAGGCAGAACATAATTCATTGGTGCATACTTAACACTTCCTGTCATCCTTAGTCCACTCAAATATTGACAAACAAAAATAAACTGAACTAAAAAAAATCAAAATCAATATTACATCAGTAAATAAATAAACAGTTTTTCCTGTCATTTAATAAAAACTGCTTTTAACTAAGTAAGAAAATATAGTGTGGGAGGCCTTTTGCATTATATAGACATACGTAATTACAGTGTATGTAAGTACTATATAGACATATGTACATACAGTGTAAAGGCATACATACAGTGTATGTTAACTAAGTACTATATAGACATACATACAGTGTAACTAAGTACTATATAGACATACATATATATAGAGTAATGAAGTACGATATAGACATAACATTTACATATTGAATGAGTGTGTTCTAACTAGATAAAAATATGCACACAAACTATATATAAATATATATATATATATATTTTAATATAGGAAAGTTTCTACAGGACTAAAACTGTTTTATTCGTGAGAAATCATCAGGAAGCTGCTGACATATATATATTAGACAGTTGATTGACTTTTCGTTAAATCGGACCGAGGAAACAGTATTTCCATTGGTCTTACCAATTGCTAATACTATCTATAGGTCGCAACTTCAGATAGAAGGACCAACATGAAGTAAAGTAACTTGCCCAAGGACATAACACATCGAACTCGCGCGTGCGTGCGCGTGTGTTTATATATACACACATTGCAACCAAGTATTATATATATATATATATGTGTGCGTGTGTGTATATGTATATGTATATGTATATATATGTGTACACACACACACACACACACACATTCTATCACTACATATTAGTGCGATATTAAAATATGATATGATTCAATGCCAACATTTTACTGAG
>OZ024751.1:36592073-36599573 GCA_964016885.1 Eledone cirrhosa
TTAAGTAGCTATCAGCTGCTCAGTAATTTATGAAAGATTTCTAAATTTGGCACAAGGTTAACATTATTTTGGCGAGTTTGTTATATATACATATATTTTTTTATTTTTATAATATACTCAGTCAGTCAAGGAATGTTTGTGTGCCCGTGACCCTTTTTTTGTGGGTGTTCTGAGATTGAAGCGACTCTCGACCTCCAAACAATTCATTTGGCGGAACAAGGTGAAGGCATTTAGGGTGATGGACTTAGGATCATAATGTCGTGTAATTCTTGGAGCAAAATACTTCGTTTCTCATTGCTCTGGTATAGTCATCTAAAAATGAGTAACAGCAGTAGTTTGGGAGGATGGAGTTAATGCAGCGATAGGATGGCTTCTTGTCCAGGGGAAAATCTCGTACTCGGACAATGAATATCATGTACATGGTTGCTTTCGGGAGCCTCCGAGAATGATAAGTGGTAATGGTATCCTCAAAGGGGAGACCTGGCAAGTGTGTGTGTGTGTGTGTGTGTGTGTGTGTGTGTGTGTGTGTGTGTGTGTGTGTGTGTGTGTGTGTGTGTGTGTGTGTGTGTGTGTGTGTGTGTGTGTGTGTGTGTGTGTGTGTGTGTGTGAGAGAGAGAGAGAGAGTGCGAGCATCTTCGCAATGTCTCAGTGAGAAATAAGAACATTGTGGTGTATAAGGAATGAAGAAAATTATCCTCAGGCGGAAGACCTGGGTAGGTACCGAAAGCTTTCCAGAGGATGGGGAGTCTGGTAAAGGCACCACCTAAGAAATACAAAGATTGCATCTCCAGCACCGCCGACAGAAGGAACAAAATAGTTGTAATTTATAGCAGGTATATAGTTTACCGACTGAAAGAGTCGGGGGTGGAAAACATAGAAAGACCTAACAGGAAATGAGATCCAAAACGTCAAGTAAAGAAAAATAAAATAAAAGCAATTCAAGCCTGTTTTCAGTCCCCTTTTGCTTTTTAAAAAATCTAGTAACCGATAGAAACGTTAGACCCTCTTAATCTAAAAGAGATGAGAGACACAAAACAGACTTCAATGAAATGTAAACCCACAAAGGCATGTTAATTAAGTCAGTTCACTGTCGTTCTTTACTACTACTACTACTAATGATAACAAGTATCCCAATAAATAGGAGAGAAAGAGTGGGTGGAGAGAGAGTGGGTGGAGAGAGAGTGGGTGGAGAGAGAGTGAGAGAGAGAGTGGGTGGAGAGAGAGTGAGAGAGAGAGTGGGTGGGTGGAGAGAGAGGGAGAGGAGAGAGAGTTATCAGCGTGAAGTCGGTCAAAAGAGACGGGAGGGCTAAGTGTGAAACAAGGGAGGGAATTCAGACAAAAATATAAAACAGAACATATAATAAATGTACGGCCCCTTTTGTCTGTTTAATAGGAACACTAGGTCCTATCTAAATCGTTACAAAATTGAAATATTCATTTAGAATACCTACAACAGAAATATATAAGACAAAATAAAGGCGGAAGGTACTTCCATTCATAGCAGATATAAGATTTCTCTTAAAGGTGCTATATACCTCTAGGCGATCTCTACACGTGAGCATATACATACGTTTTACAAACACACACATATATATATATATATATATATATATATTTCCCCACACTGGACTAGTTGGCTTGTGTTAGGCGTTGTGACCCCGAGTGTGTCAGAAGTACCCTTGCTAGGGGGTCGAACCTGCCTAAGTCAACCTCAACGCCCGGTGATACTGGAGTTCTGTGTCCGTTTGTCTATTCAATGTTTCTCCTAAAAAAAGTGTTTCGTTCCTTGTCTTGCCCCTTATTATTTTTATTATGTTTATATATATATACACACACACACACACACACACACACACACACACACACACACACGAGTATGAAAACTAAGACAATCCAGATTTGTTAAAAGTTTGAAGAAACCGAATCTCTTATTTCAGTCCGTAAACCAAATAACGATTGTAATAATAATCAACACAACAAGAGTAGCTATAGCCATGAACAACAAGTTTAAAGAAAAATACAACAACAATAACAACTACAGCAACAAACTGTCCTATTTGCCAGGTAGGATAATAACTAGACTTGGGATGCCTCCCACAACTGATACATAAATAAATGGAATACTTTGCTGAGGCAATGTAATTAGGCTACTCAGCACAGCAAAGCCACTACTACTAGTGTTACTACTGTTGTTACTACTACTACTGAAGTAAGTATTAGCCATTATCATAATCTTCATACCAACGTAAACCCGACTATGGTGTGTGGAATTCTTCCACTTGAACGAAGTAAACCGAAGTTTTAATTAGCTCCAGGCACTGATTGTAAACACACACACACACACAACACACACACATTCCTTTACTGGTTTCAGTCATTAGACTGGTCACATCTGACGTCCGCTCTTTCAATGTTGGCATGGGTTGGAGAGAGAGAGAGCGAGCGAGAATACAAACACTTCGAAACAGTAATTACGGCTAAGAATAAAACGACCTTCAAAGATGACATGCACCCCACATAAACAATGTACTATATATATATATATATATATATATATATATATGTGTGTGTGTGTGTATGTGTGTGTGTATGTGTGTGTGTGTGTGTGTGTACACACAAAACGGAGATGTGTGTAATGTACACAATAAAAATAGAAGATATGTGAACATGTACTGGTTCGTGTGTAAGTCTAAGTACACATTTCATTTGTGGAATGATTACACAAACACACACTACAGAATATATTAAGTAAACACACTAAAGAATATTATATTAAGCAAACACACACACAGATATACACAGACAAACAGATATATATATACACACACAGAAAATTCAGGCAAGTACTTTTAGCAGTTGCTACACAGAACTAGCAGAAAGATAAACATATAAAAATAAAAATGAAGACGAAACGAAAAACGAAACAGAAAAGCAGCCAGCTATATTGAGATATATATATTATATATATATATAGAGAGAGAGAGAGAGGGGGATATCGAGGAGCGGAGATGGGATAGGTAGGAGAGAAGCCAGACACTGCAGTGTGTACATAAAGAATGTAACTGGCAAGTTGTCAATAATATCCAGTTGCCAAAATACAAATGAAACAACCAGAGCGGAATGGGTTTCCATTTATTAGTTAAAAACACTCACAGACGCTGCGCACACACACGCACACATCTAGGGGGTGGGGGGAGTTTCTTCCAACTGATACTTTTTTTAAAAAGTAGGAAAAGGATGAACGGAGTTGGGGGTGATTTTAAAATCTTCCGAAATCTTACGAAAGGTGATTATACTATATATTCGGTAGAGCGGCGGACACCATGTTTCGCGATATAGTTACGGTTCTTTGCGTTCTCAGTTCAAATCTCGCCGAGGTTAGCTTTGGATTTCATCTTTACATGGTCGATAACAAAAGTACCAGTCCCGCACTGGGGTCGATTTAAGCGACTTTCTCTTCCCCAAAAATGCTGTCCTTGTGTCTAAATCAGAAACCATTATATACACACAAACACACATATATATATATATATATATATATACACACACACACACAGCTTTAATATAGAGTGGTAATTTAGTCCCATCTTCAGTAATCCACAATATTTATGAGTATATAAAACGGTATAAATATTGGATTTAAAAGCAAGTCAATTAGCGTGATTTCTCGTGTATAATACACACAATCACACGCGTGTGTCTAGAGAGAGAGAGAGAGCGAGAGCGAGAGCGAGATACATACAGACTTCAACAGCATTCTAATATTGCCTGAACAGATGAAAGTCCGTTTACATTTTGTGGGGGGGGGGGGGGGGGCACCCTGTATGTACACACAGACGAGCGAGAGTCATCTAAACTGACTAGACAACGTCTAAACCCTACATGGTAGACTTAAACCGGTGATGGATGATAAAGTTAAAATGGAAAAGTCACTCACACCTATGCAGGTTTAGCTAGCCTCCTACGAGTTGTACTCGATAGGTTTTCTTTGGTAGAGGACCCCCTAGTCTTAGTTTAGCTTAAAGAGGCGGGTCTCTCTTGACCAAGCACAGAACACATCGCCTGGTCCAGGAATCGAACCCACGATATGTTCTTGAGTACAAACATCCTCACAGAGAGAGGGAGGGAGAGAGAGGGAGGGAGGGAGAGAGAGAGAGAGAGAGGGAGGGAGCGAGAAAGAGAGTGAGGAACAGTTCGTCATACACACGTGTGTTGTGTGCGCGCGCGCGCAACAATGGGGTTGTTTGTACATAAGTGACTTCATAGACGTAACGAAAAGTCTATGTCTCAGTACAAATCAGAAATTCAACATTATTTATTGATTGCTCTGTTCATTTGTTTGTACCAACACATGGGTATGTGTAAGTGTGGGTGTGAGAGCGGGTGTGTAATGAATCAAAATGGGATTTACTACAAAAAGGTCAGTCAGACAAAAAAGCTAGGAAATAGCTTATATAGAACAAAGTAGAAGATTAGCTTGAATTATATTTAATATGCTGTGTGTGATACAGTATCCAAATGTGTGTGTGTGTGTAGAGAGAGAGAGAAAGAGAGACGCAGAGAGAGAGAGAGACTTGTCTGATGATCGTGTGTACACAGCTTTAACTCCAGAGTAACAAGATTCATCAATTAGCCATAATTAATAAAGAGTATTATCAAAAACTACTTTGCTATTGAGTATCAACAACTCACACGGACAAAAGGTTCCAGCCATTAGGTCAACATCATACGGACAAAGGGCTCCAACCAGTAGTAACGGTAGAGCACTCTAGACGCTCAGAGAGAGACCTGGTTGGGACAATGGAGAGACATCAGATAAAACATTCTTTAAAGAACATCGCAATGCCTCGCAAGCTTATTTAAAATCTAGGGTTTCAAACGGAGAAAATAACAGTCGCTCGCTATAGGGACGGGGAAATATTGCTCAGTACCCGCTGTGGTCGGTATTCAAGATAAGGGGGTTCGTTTCTCGGGAGCATTTGGATTCCCACATGTCAACTCATCCAAGAGCCACGACGTGTGTGTGTGCGCGGCCTGGAGTTGTGTAAAAGGGAACTATAAAGGAGCAGAGCTAATTATGTGATGAATTAAGCTGGTCAATATAGATAGGGCTAAAATATCGAGCGAATCCTTTTATTCAATGAAGATCATTCATGCCACAAACAAAGTACCAGTAATGCACTGGGTGATTGCTGGCTTTGTGCCTAAAGTAGAAACAATGATGTATATATAATATAGTTAAGTGATCAGCAAGCAATCGTGAAACTCACTACCAACAGACTAAGTATAAATATAATTATAGAACCCCTATATTGAGTACTTTGCGCCATGGTTGTAACAATATATATATATATATACACACCTGTGCGTGCGCGCGTGCGTGCGTGCGTGCGTGCGTGTAGAGAGAGAGAGAGAGAGAGAGAGAGAGAGAGAGAGAGAGAGAGAGAGAGAGAGAGAGAGAGAGAGAGAGAGAGAGAGAGAGAGAGAGAGAGAGAGAATGTCTGTATACATGTAATTTTACAACCTTTGCTAGCAGAGAAAACGGGCTTTAAATGATGTATACACATATATGTGTATATGCGTATATATGTATGCCTAGTAGTACAGATCGAAGATCGGACACTGCGAGAGAGGGGGTGGGGGGCCTAAGCCATCAACAGCAAACTCGATTGACAATTGACACGGTCGATTAACCATGGTAGTCCTAATAATTGTAGTAGTAGTAGTAGTAGTAGTAGTAATAATAGTAGCAATAACAGCAGTAGCAGTAGTAGCAACAGCAGTAGCAGCAACAGTAGTAGTAACAGCAGTAGTAGTAACAGCAGTAGCAGTAACAGCAGTAGTAGTAACAGCAGTAGCAGTAACAGCAGTAGCAGTAACAGCAGTAGCAGTAACAGCAGTAGCAGTAACAGCAGTAGCAGTAACAGCAGTAGCAGTAACAGCAGTAGCAGTAACAGCAGTAGCAGCAGTAGCAGTAACAGCAGTAGTAATAGTAATAACAGTAGTAATAGTAATAACAGTAGTAGCAGTAGTAATAACAGCAGTAGTAATAGTAATAACAGTAGTAGCAGTAGTAATAGTAATAACAGTAGCAGTTACAGTAATAGCAGCAGGAATCATAGTAGCACTATTAACAGAGGTAGTGATATCAGCTCGCATTCTCAGTCGTAATAGTTTATAGCCCAACATCGTAATAAATAGCAGTTGTATGTTTAGTTTAGTCGTAAGTGCTGTTAGACGTAATCTTAGTCATAGCGATAGTAAAGACTGCGAGTAGCGCACCAATGTGTTGTGTGTGTGTGTGTGTGTGTGTGTGTGTGTGTGCTACTACTTCAGCTGGAAGTCGTCATTCTTTGCAGATTAACCACAAAAACTTGGCTTTATTAGTTCAACCAAGGTCGGGCTGAGGAGGCCAAACTTTTCAAATACCGGTCGCTCTTGGACAGGTTTGCGGTTGTACCCTTGGCAGTTAGACTTCTGGTGTCCTCGGGCCCCAGGGCTACCTCCCTACTCACCACCATAGGCGCTGAACTGGCCAGCCGCAGGTGTGAGCCTCGCTAGCTGGAATGGCTTTTCCAGCGCGCCTCCCTTTCCTTCCTCCGGGGAAACGCCTTCTCCATTCTGTCCGCCGGGGCTGTGGGGAGGCCACCGATATGATTGACTGACTGTCATTTTATCAGGCAGATGTTCTAATGTGTTGTGAGTATGTGTTACTACTTTCAGCTGGAAGTTGTCCCTCTTTGCAGATTAACCACAAATATTAAACTTGGTTTTATTAGTTCAACCAAGGAAACTCAATACCAGGCATAATAATACGACGTGTGTGTGTGTGTGTGTGTACTCGGTATACCGTATTCTTGGGTGTCAGAACGGGCATCCGGTTGTAAAACATTGCCTCAAAACAATATCCCCTCTAACCCATACTAGCATGTAAAAGTCGTCGTAAAAATCGCCAAAAGAAATATGTGTATGTGTGACTAACATACACAATACATTTCCAATCTGTCATGGTGCTAAGTTCGATTTCCAATCACAAGGTCCCAGATTCTAACCCTACATTTGTCCTTGTACTCCTAAAGTTATGCTTACTTTTATAATCCTGATACAAAAATAAAGTACCAGTAATGCACTGGGTAATTGCTGGCCTTGTGCCTAAAGTAGAAACAGTTATTACATGTTAGTAATAAAATAAATTATTTTGTCAGTATTATATTTAATCATTTCCACTTGTCAGTAATCAATATCAACTATAGGGTTTCTTTTATTCACTATTAATTTATCAAAATGTAAATTATTCAGTTTGTATGATTGTTCATATATCCAGTAATCTTGAGTGTTTGGCATACCAGTCCTGGACACCAGGATTCTATTTTGATTACTGACGACACGGGTTCACTTTATATATACACACACACACACACACATTATAGTTTGTCAGACTGAACACAAAAGGTTTATAATAATAAATGAATCAACGATGGATATTTCCTCATAACAGGC
>OZ024751.1:36604573-36637073 GCA_964016885.1 Eledone cirrhosa
TTTATGAACTGTAATGCTAATCATCATCATCATCACCATCACCATCATCGATAAGTAGCAGCACCATTGTATTTCTATATTGCTACATATATATTATCTCCCACGACCCTGAACATAGACAAGAAAATGAGAGGGAAAATCCCATAAGCAGAAAATCTTTTTTAATATATCAAGGTCCTTCAGGGATGAGTAGATGGAACCCCCTCCTTCCCCACACACAGGGGATCAGATGGAGGGATAGATATGTTTTCAGAGAGAGAGAGACAAAAAAATATAGATATCAGAGAGCAATTAGAGAGGAGCATTAAATTATATATATACATATATATATATATATACATACATATGTATATATATACATACATATATATATACATACATACATACATATATACATACATATACATATATACATACATATACATATATATGTATATATATACATACATATATATATACATACATATATATATACATACATATATATATACATACATACATATATATATACATATATATATATATATATCAGGATGAATTCAGTTTGAAACTGGTTAGACAATTACACAGAGTACGATTATATTATACAGTGTTAGGAGCCGACAGCTGAGCTCAGCCTTTGGGTCCTGACTATTTATATATATATATAAAGAGGTACAGAGTTCAATTTTCAGTAGCAGCTGCTAGTCACTTTTTTTCTGTCTGTAAGGGTATTTTACCTGAATTCTAAGCTATTATTTATAGCAATTGACTGCGTGATAATAGACCTTGATTTTCTGTGTTTGAGATTATATATATATATATATATATATATATATATATATATATATATATATGAGAGTGGGGAAAATCTAGGCAAAATATTGGGTGTGGCTGTCAGAGAGGAAGAATAAACTTCTACAGAAGCCATTCCTTCAACTGCAAGAATTCCTGTAACCATTACAGATAGTGTCATCTACGATGGTGAATTATAGCAGCAGGGTGGTGCAACCTACCACACCCCTTCAAATCTATATTAGGTGTATCATTTAGAGAAATATGTGGGAGTTAAAGGACATTACTCAACACGAAAATGTCAATGTCATGAAGTGGAATAATGCACAGAATTTATTGAAAATCTCCTAGTCTGATGGTTTAAAACTACTATTCCCAGGACTTGGGGTACCCTGAAACTGCCACCTGGCCCTCGAGTGCCCTGAGACTGCATGCCTGGCATTCGAGTGCCTTTAGCAGAAAAGTAAATACTGCCAAGTGAGTAATGTCAATAATTGGTTTATATTCCTCATGAGTTGTCATAGGAACTGCCTATCCTTTCCCGACTAAACAGCAATATATATATATATATATATATATATATATATATATATATATATATATGAGTGTGTGTTGAGTCAAGGGAAATAACTCAAGTGAGTCATAGGCATAACACAACAAAAAATAAATTAAAAAAACATTTGACATTTTTATCCTGGTTGGAGGGGGAAAAAAAAAAAAATCTATAGTAGAAATAAATTTAGTCATTGTACATGGAATATTCAGTATGTATATTATATATATATATATACTGAATATCCTATCTCCAGTTTTGATTTCACTCAATGGGAGAATCTACTGGAAATATAAAACAAACAAACCAATCTTTGTAAATAACTGAAATTAACAGAATGACTCATTCCTCCTCTTCTTACAAAAGGTTAGACTGATATTTAAGAGAGTTCACCATTTGGCACAACCTATTTCATTTGTTTACTGTTTAGAATTTTACTCAGCTAGGCTTAGCTTTATTATTGTATTGCTGTCTCAGTCAGTTTGCACATCAAGTGGTGTCAATCTGAGGCCTCCGTCACAAATTTTAATCCCTCTGATTACCACCAAAGATTTTATGTTAGAAACTAACTCTTGCATGTTTGGACTTCAAATGAATTTTGAGATATTTGCAAAAATTATTATTTCATTATCAAGATAGAAACTTAACAGATGGTTCTTTTATAAAATTGAAGGATTTTAATTGAAATAGGAGACCTTTAAAATTGATGAAGGGTTCTTTTTTTTGTCTCATAAAATTCAGGGAGGGGGTAGCATGTAGGTATTATAAGAGTTACGTTATGCTCTAAAAACCAAATAAAGAGTAAGTTCTTTTACAAAATCTTGAAAACTTTTGGAAATTATGAGAAAATCCTTAGACATATGACAAAAGGCATCAGCAGCAACTTCTAATTATTTAACCCACAGATCCAGATCATAAAATATTTATCCAGTCAGTATACATATACTTGCAATAAATTGCCAGTTTGTTAGAATACTTTACAGTATTCACTCTTGCTTCAATTCCAAATCAGTTAACTTCACCCTTCAACATTTCAAAGATAAAGTACCTGCTCAATATTAGGGGAGTAGGCAATTCTTCCTCTATCTTTCTCACTCTATGGAACAATTCAGTTGTTTCGACCTGGAGAGGGGATGGACTGCTTTAAAGTGAGCATGACAGTGCACCAACAACTATCAGGAGTTACATATAGGTCCATACATAGTGTAAACATTACCAAAATATCCATGCTGGCATGGTTTAGAGTCATTTTGTAATCTGATCACACTAAGAAGATTGTCTTGAGAGAGTTGTATATGACATATACATAGGTACAACCAGCAAGGTGAGAGTTAATATACACATGAAGGTAGAGGTTCATCTGAGTTGTCCTCACCCTCCTCATGTTTACAATTGTCTACATCGCTAGTACCAGTCATTACATCCTTTCATTAGGGTGAATGCTTGCCCCAGATCTTCAACTGAGAAATACAAAGCAAGAGTTAGTTAAACAATTACAACCATTTCACAATAACAGCCATTTATAATATATAGGTACTAAAATAAGTGCTGGGATTGAGATGATCAACCAAAACTTGGGGTGGCCCAGCTTGGTTACCATCTGAGAGGGGTTTTATGTGATACCTTGGGCAAGTGTCTCCTAATGCCTCAATTTTACCAATGCCTTGTGAATGAAATTTGGGTAGACAGAAACTGTGTGTGAACCCATTCATTCTATGTGAATGTAAGTATGGGCAAATAGAGATTGATAAAATAAGTACCAGACTTGATATAAACACTGAGATCGATATGACTGAAGGTGGTGCCCCAGCATAGCAATAGGGTAATGACTAAAACAAATTAAAAGAATAAAAATACTAAACAGCACAAAAACTGAAAATGTCAAATGTTGCTTGAAAACGAAAAGTATTCTAATAAGTAGGAAAAATGTTACTCTTTTCTAACTAACTTGTAAGAGAATGTTTTGTTAATCTGCAGTGCACATGCACCGAACAAATATTTCCTTTCATACAGAGTTAATGAAAAGCAGCTTTCTCTTTTAACTTGAAAATTTTTTTTTTTTTTTTACACATATTTCCTTCTTCCATTGTTGCTGGAAACTAACAAACCTCACAGCTTCTCTCTCCTACAATTAAAGCAACTGCTACCATTAACAGCCCCACCTCAACCAAATATCAAATGGAATAGACAATTGTTCCAAACAAGGATATGGGTAGAAGACAAAAGAAACTGGAAATATGACAATATTATACATTGAACACACCATACATTTTAAACATTATATGAATTTTCTTTTAATATGTAATATGGGTAACTGGTTTAGAATGGGTACACCATATATCTCTGTGCTGTAAGTGACTAAAAGGGGTTGGTGTCATGATGTAAAACAATAACGAGTGTGTGTTGTGTATAGACCAAAGTTTTACAGATCAACACAACCCATTTTTAGGCCTCGCTAATCTGTAGGCTAACCTTCGACTATAATATATATATATATATTTATTTTTGTAAACACAGACAATTGTTCCATTTACCAAGGTTTCACGAAGACAGGTGAGCTCGACAGATGTCTGAAATCACTCATCAGAATGAAAAATTATTTAATATGGACGCAAGATATGAATTTCAAAACAAAGGCTAACACACAACCACTATGCTTCACACAATGATTGGCGAATGTTTTACAGTTGACTGTAAGTACCTCAGTGAAGTGAATACCTTGTGGCAAAAACCTCCCTCAAAAATAGCTTTTAAAGAACCATCAGATCATGAAGGGTCTGCCATACAAAGCTGACCTGTATTAATCAAAGTTAAGAAGCAACCAATAAGGAGTTTGTTATTTGACTATCCTAATGTGTGTGTCATTTTACACAATATAAAATCAGTGTTTACACTAAGTGAAGAGGTGACCTAGTACAGGGGCAGTCATTGTCTTTATAGTGAAAGTAAATAACTTTAAAGTCAACAGCAAACTTCATGTATTCTAGTCTTGTCATGTCCTACCTTCTTTGAATATTTAACCCTTTATTCAACAGATTTCACAATACATAAACAAGTGGACATGAAAGCAAGTATGCACAAGCCATCTTTAACCCTTTTCGTATAAACCTGTCCCAAACCATCTCAACTGCTATGGAAAATTGGAACCATTTAAAATGGATATCTATTTAAATTAATATCTTCCAGCTTATCCATAAATTCAGAGCATCTGTCTTTAACCCTTTTAATACAAACCTACCAAAAATCCACTTCTGTTATGAAACATAAGCAGCACCCATTTTAAATTGATTCAAATTAAAATCTTTATATAAAAATCTTCTGTTATGTTAGACACCATCTTAATTCAAATAATTTTAGTACAATCCTTCTAAATTCTTCAGTAATTACTTCAGAAATCAGTGTATTTTGTTTAAAAACATGGTAATGAAAGGATTAACAGTGAAAACAGAGTCAACATGTATTTACATCATGACACCTTCCTTGCAGATTTCATAAAACACAAACAGGAGAGGACCTGAACACAAGTATAAACAGTCAACGTCTAACAGTTAAAGTAAACATTAACAAGCAAGACAACAACAGCAGCAAACTTCTTGTATTCCAGTCACATCCCTTGCCTTACATTTAACCCTTTTATTCACTAGACTACACTACACTGTTTCTTTGTGAAATATTGTATATTGACAGATTTAGTGTACCAAAACGTTTCATTATTAATTAGTAAAGGGTGGTGGATTGGCAATATAGTTAGAGCATCAGACACTGCTTTACGTTGCAAGAACTACCAAGGTTAGCATTGCCTTTCATACTTACAGGGTGGAATAAAATAAAGCACCAGTAATACACTGGAGTCAATTTAATCAACTTTCCCCTCCATAAAAATTGCTGGTCTTGAGCCTAAATTAGAAACCATTATTAATTATTAAATCAAAGAACCTTTACAGAGTCGATTGATATAAAATTATGGTGGAAGACATTTGCAATTTGAAATGAGGTTTTTGTATCATAGAAGCAGGTGGTCTTCGATAATTTGGCAGTTCGATTTAACTGAGATTCATTTGGTCTTATGTTTCACTGTCCTTCAGTTACGAATGGCTGGTTATGGTTAATGCATATAGCTGCAGGTTTATATTAAAGTAAAGCATAACTAGTTACTATATAGCTTCTGGTTATGGTATAACTGACTAGCTAAGCTATATGACATGATGCGGTCATGTACAGATAGAGGTTATAGTATCAAGAGAGTGAGATATAGAGATAACTTTTGATAGGTTTTGGCCAGTATTGGCCCAGGACATGTCTAACTTAACAGCACCAAATGGCAGTGCCAACCATGCTAGTAGACACATGGACCATCCACAATCAACTGACCCTCCGAAACGATTGTAAAACAATGAACTAACTAACTACCTACCTCTGACTTCTGTCTTTCATTGTTCTATGCACAAACACATTTATATATATATATATATATATATACATATACACACATACATACACACACCTGCATGGTATAGTATGACTAATGTACAGCTGTATAGTATAACATATCTGACTAGTTAATACTAATATCTATAACTATGGTATTAGTTTGACTAATGTACAGTTGTATGGTGTAATACTATAATATGCCTGACTAGTTAAATGCTAATATTCACAGTTGCAGGTTATGACATGGTATGGCAGATATTTGCAACAACAATAATTACAGGCAAGATTTCATTACATCAACACACACATCAAACAACAGAGAGACACACACACACACACACAAGCCATCAATCATTGCCAAGGTCTTCATAAAACACAGATTGGTCCAACTGAAAAATGGTTACATTCTCTGCATGCCCCCCCCTCCCCTCTCTCTCTGCATTTCCCTCCGGTTTTCTCTGTACCTCATTCTGCAAGCCCCCTGTACCTTGCATGTCCTGTCTCTGCACGCACTTCTCTCAGCAGATCTCTCTCTCAACATGTACCTCTCTCTCTCAACATGTACCTATCTCGCTCTCTCAACATGTACCTCTCTCGCTCTCTCAACATGTACCTCTCTCTCTCAGCAGATCTCTGCATGTACCCCTCTCTCTCAATTACACATTCCTAATTCTGCTGTTAAACATTAAACTAGCAATTGTAACAACAAATCAGTATTGTTTGAGAGAACCCAGAATAGATTGACAATACAATGGAAATGATCTAACAGAAATTACAGAGACAGGGGGGAGGAGGAGCAAGAGGAAGAAGGAAATGAGGGGGGAGGAGAGAGGAAGTGGGGGGTAGGGAAGTAGAGGAAAGTGGAAACAGTGAGAGGAAGTTGATGGAAGAGTGGGAGGAAGTTGATGGAAGAGGAGGAGATGGGTGAAAGAGAGGAGGAGGAAGAAGGGGAGATGGGTGAAAGAGAGGAGGAGGAAGAAGGGGAGATGGCTGAAAGGAGGAGGAGGCAAAGGAGGAGAAAGAGGAGGAGATTTATACTTGAAATATTTCCAAAAATAGAAACAAGATACAAAATTAGGTTCACAGCTGAATTAACCTTTGAATATAAATCTCACATGAAAGACCCCCCCCCCCCTCCCAACACCAGTACCCAGCTTTCCCCTAGAGAGAAAGAGAGAAAGAGAAAATGACTTTTTTTTTTCAGATGTTTTGTTTTTGTTTGTTGTATGAAAGTTATATTTTTCAATGTTATGGCAACAACCATCATGAGAAGAATATTAAAAATACATCAGCTCACATCAGATTCAGATAAAAATTGTCTAATACCAACTAACACCATAAACTTACAGCTTTCAGGTATTCACTAATAAATAAAAGCTAATAAAAAAATAAAATAAATTCTACCTGAACAGGAATATCAGGTTTTCATTAAGGCAAGCGAAAAAAAAACAAACAAAAAAAAAGCAATGGTTTTTCGTGTGGTGTGTGTAAAATAGCTGTTCACATGGCATACCTTGTTTTATTTTTTCCACCCCACTCTACAAAATTAACAGTGCTTACTTGCTATATATATATATATATATATATAAATATATATATAAGTTTATCCCGTGTTCAATCGGGATAAGTAAGGTACTCAATACAAAGAGTATAAATATTTAATATTGAAAAGCTTCTACAGGACTAGAACTGTTTCATTCGGGAGAAATCATCAGGCTACCTGATGATTTCTCCCAAATGAAACAGTTCTAGTCCTGTAGAAGCTTTTCTATATACATATATATATATATACATTTGTTTATATATGGGTATGTGTGTGTATACGTGTGTGTGTGCGTATATATGTATGTATGTGTGTGTATATATAATGATGGAAACATGGAACTAGAACACAATGGAAGTGAAGGTTTACTGCATGCTTCATTGCATATAATATTAAAACAAAATAGAAACAAGGAGAAAAACATTTAAAGAGTTAAATGTTTTGATTAAGATCTTTAGCTGTTCCATCCCTTCTCTCCATTATCGTGGCGTTTAATGTGTGGCAAGAAGATAGATAAGAGCCATAGGAGATGATTTAGATATTAAAGGAAAATAGTTAATAATGAAGGACCATATTGTAAGTAGACAGCTTTTGTTTGGTTTTATTTTTTATTTTCATAGGAAACTATATTGCAAACAAGATGAGCTAATATGTTATTACTTTGTGAAACACTTGGATAGATAGCTAGATAGATAGATAGAAAGATGTAGATGATAAAGGTTGAGGAATAGAGAAAGAAAGAAATATTGAGAGAGACAGGGATAGATACTATGCTGGCCCGAGGCCCTGCCAATACCAGATTTTTAATAAAATTCTCTACAATTTTCAAATCATTTAAAAAATATGTAAGGATTTAGTCTCATAACTTTTTCATTAAGCTGTTTGAGAGAACCCAACAAAAGTTCTTATTTAAAATTATGATGGAAGGCTTTTGGATAAATATAAACAACTAAGCTCTTTTGATAAAAAATTTTATGAATGACGCTGTTTATGATTTTCAAGAATTTGGATGGATTCAATATCTTTCTAAGATATAAGCTGATTTTTAGAACAGCTTGGAATATCCAACAGTTAAAAGAATGAAGTAAATCTATTCACAATATCAAAAAGCACAATACTACTGCCAAGATTCTCACCAGAATCAAGGACATTGTCATAATTAAGGCATTCAGGAAGCCAGCCACTTAGTGGAGCCAGTACTGACTCCTTCACCCACTTATTCCTGAGAGGGTCGCAGGTGCAGAGTCCTCAAACACTATCCAGCAGATCCTGTCAGAAGCAACCGCCTCCAACTGATCCATCTCGATCCCAAAGTGAGATCAGCCGAGGTAATGGATTAAACCGACTTGTATTTAAAAAAACAAAAAACAAGTTGGCAATTTTGTTTTTATGTGAAGCCCCAAATAGCTCCCTCGCTTCAGGTGCAAGATTTGGTCCTAACCTTGTTCATAGCCTTTGCTAAATTTAATTCAAATATATTTACAATTAGGTTTAAAAAAAAAAAGAAAAGAAAAAGAAAAATTTCCAACTGAACAATATTTTTTTTCAATGAATGGGAGCTGATAATTCCCAGGATGCATCTCACTTGAGTTACAACAGCCAATCAGATTCCTCTTCCCACCTTGACCAAATAACTAAACATAATAGCACACACACACAGTATAAAAGAGGCTAGCTAACAAGACTATCACAAGGCCGGACACAAATCTAACAGAATAACGCTATTGCAATAATGTTGACTAACAACACTACTGCCCTACACAAGATACTTAACAAAAAACGTGTGTGAGTATTAAATGTATGTCTGTAAAGGCAGATGTATCTACATGTTTAGTCATGTGTACATTTTGAATGTGCATAGCTGTTAAGTGAATGTGTTTCTGTTAAGTGAGTGTGTTTCTGTTAAATGTGCGCGTATCATATGACCCAGTGTGCATGCGTTAAATGTATATGTGTACATACCTTAAATAATGCGCGAGTGCATGTGTGTGTTAAGAATGCACAAACAAACATTTGACATAACTCAAGTGTCAAATCAGTGCTTTGTATTGTGTAAATGTTTAAAAACAAACACCTGATTAAACTCAGGTAAAATAAAGACAGGTAAAACAGAAACTAAGGTACATGTGAAGTATGTTATGGAAGTATTTGGAAGGAGGTGAATATTTAGAAGTTGAAGGTCATGGTATTTCATTGAATACAGAAATGTGGTACATTTAAAGAGGGGAGGAGGGTAGTGAAGGAACATGGCTTAATGGTTAGGGCGTTTGGCTTGTGATCTTAAAGCCGAGGGTTTGAATCCCAGCAAAGTTTTTTGTCCTTTAGCAAGTTTTATTATTTCACATTGCCCAGGTTCACACAGCTGGCAAAAATGAGTTGTACCTTTAATCCTTTAGCATTTACATTACTCTATATATACTATTATATTTTCATGGTAAAGGCTTTACCTCACATAATATTGAATCTACGAGATTGATTTTTATTTTGAGAACAATACTTTAACATAAGTATAAGCAGCCGGTTACAGCTGGTTTGAACAGAAAGAGGTGAGAGAATTCTGGCCGGATATGGCCGGTTTAAATGCTAAAGGGTTAATTCTAAAAGCCAGAATTGTCATGCCTAGTAATTTTGATATAATGACGTGTGCGTGGAGTACTCAGCCATTTGTATATTAAGTTCATGAGGTGGCTGATCTTTTGACCATAACTGGGAGACTTGTCATGAAACCCCCACAGAGGTCCAACAACAGGGACAAGAGAGTGGTCGAAAAAAATGTGTTAGAAAGTTAGAAGAGAGAATGAAGAAAAGGGTGCCCAAGGAGAATAAAGTGGAAAGGTGGAGTTAACCCTTTTAATTGTCAGGACCATGGGGCCAACACGTAGGCCCCCTTTTGCTTATAGTGAGATGGGGAGAGCAAGATAGACATAGGGAGTGACAATGGGAATTTGATTCTATTATGTTCAGTCCTTGTTAGGAATATTTTTTATATTCCATTTGTTATATTTTAGTAAGCATATTCCTATATTATATTACCCTATAAAATAATTGAACGCTTATTCAATAAAAAAAAAAAGCTACTCTTTTCAACTGTAAATATCTACAAATGTTTGTAGTATTTTTATTAGTGGACAGATCCTTGTAAAACATTACAGTAAATTTAAGTAAATGCTTTACTTTTTAATTCAGTGTTGTTTTGTACTTAATTCTTGTTAAAGTTCTTTCATGTGATACAAAACGTTAAGAGTGTTAATATCTAAAGTAAACCCTATTAATTTTATCTGTCAACATTGTTTTATGTTAAACTAAATCCTTTCAAATTGCTGAGTGTTTTTACTGTTTTAATATTTCAAAATTAATTGAAATGCAGGCAATGTGTATTTTCATTAAAATATGGTTATGCAGGGGTTAATGGAAGAATAAACAGGAAACAAAAAGAGCTAGAAGTGATTTGCAGTATAAAGATGAAAGAGTTGGGAATAAGAAAGGGGACAGTGAGGAACAAACAGTGAAAAGAGGGAGGTTTAGCTCTTCATAGCTGGTTCTATGATACTAACCCTTTACCCTACTTCTGGGGAAGTTTAGCTCTTCATAGCTGGTTCTATGACACTAACCCTTTACCCTACTTCTGGGAGGTTTAGCTCTTCATAGCTGGTTCTATGGCACTAACTCTTTACTCTACTTCTAATTAAAAAACACAGCCAGTGATTTTCAAAATGAATATAGAAGGGTTTAGTACTATAATTAACTTAATTCATTATTTAACTAGTATTTGTGTTTTTAGATAAATATAAGCACAAAAAAAAGATTTGTATCATAGAACCAAATGGTTTGTTTTCATATTTAAATCAAAACTTTTCCTAATTTTATGCAAAAATCGTTTAAGTTATGTTCCAAACACCAGCTTAATAATGGAGTGTTTAGTTTCGCTTATTCTACATCTATCTAAATTTTAGATTATTTTCAAAATGAACTAAAACGCTCAGTGTATTTCCTTAGAAATAGAAACACGAGAGGGTTACACAAACTGACGAAGAAATAGAAAAATACTTAGAGGAAAGATTGTTTGAGTATGTGTGTGAGGAGAGGGTTTTATTTGATGACAATAGTGGTAGCAAGGAGAGAAAACTAATGTCACATTTAGTTTAAAATATTGTGTCCAAGAGATTGGTTTTCTTTAAGACATACCAAAGTATAAAATCAGAAATGGATGTGATAAATAGCACACACACACACACACAGAGAAAAAGACGTGTTGAATGTGTATGTATGTGTGTGTTGTAGTGTGATGGAAGCAAATAACAGTAGCAAATGTTATGTGTATATTCTTTTCCTTCATGACACCACCCAACAACAAAATTCAACAAGCCTAAACTAGCCAACACAAACCACATTAATACAATTACCAAGTCAAAGATCCTTCATATATGAATTCAGTAAATGTATATGTACAGTATGTGTGTGTATATATATATATATATATATATATATATACACAACAATGTATATGCCTATATCTGTACAAACAATTATTGTACTGAGAACAGTTATGTAATCAGCAAGATATAATCAAACCTCAGGGTAAACTAAATACGAGTAAATATGAGTAGCTGGTTACAACTGGTTTAAACAGAAATACACAGTAAACTAAATACGATAATAGACCTCTAGTTACAGTAGGTGAGTTTGATCCATCATGTCAGTACCAAGTACTCTTTAGTAATGATCCATTTATTGAAACAGTTCCCAGATATAAAGGTGCATAATATGTTACAATGCAGGCATATATCCAGCTACCAGGCACAAAACCTGTTACAATACACGCAAAGTTACAAGTTATAAAACAACTCATGTTACAATACAGGTACACAACCTGCGTAACAAAGCACATACCCAGTTACAAGGCACACAATACCCCATATTACAACGTATAAAGGTACACAGCATCTTACATAACATGTAAAAGTGTAAACAAAGATTCACACACACAGTACAGTTACCAGGCAGCAAAACTGGTGAATGCAACTTGCATTAGGAAGGAAGCCCACTGTAAGGTGAAACAGCTGATGCAGCAGGTGTCACTGGCTGTTCTTTGTGGAAATTCTTTCTCTTGCCCACAGGGCTTAGCTGAGATATATTGCTGAGCCAAGGATGCAAAGTTCCCCCTCCTGAAAGAATTTGCCCCCTGTCCTTTTTCTTTCTCTCTTCCTGTTTATCTGTTCAAATAAATACAAAAAGTTTAGATACTGTTAACCCTGTAGAGGTCAGCCAATTGGTTATAAAGCTAACCTAATCACAGAACCATGGCTAGTATCACACGTGTGTGTGTGTGACATTAGTTAAATATATATATATATATGCAAGTCTATGTTTATGTATATATGCATATTTACATATACACATGCATACATATAATCATATTTATATAGACAGGAAACAGCATATGTATATATGAGTGTGTGTGTGTGTGTGTGTGTGTGTGTGTGTGTGTGTGTACATGCAAATGTATGTGGGATATTACAGTGAAACTGGCTTGCTTCCATTATTGTATCGCTACAACTCTATTAGACATTCTTTGGTTTGTCAGCACAGTAAATATCACAAGGAATGCACCTCTGCTGTCTGTACAAACTGCACATTCTGTGTTGGCTTTCAAATCAGATCCTAAAGTCTTGCCTTTTCAGGAAATATCACCAGTGAACTGCCTTCAAAATCTAAGGGTTATATGAATAAATGAATGAACAGTAATGGTGTCTGAACATTGGCATTGAGGGTGGTATCATGATGTGGTTTAAATATTTGGGATTAGCAAGACTTGTCAGAGTGCTTTGTGGTGTTTGTTTCAGCTCTTTACATTCTGAATTCAAATCCCACTAAGATCAAGTTTGTCATTAATCCTGAAGACCATAGGAATGTTTTGAGTGATACATGGTTGGTTTTATGAATGGCATCCAGCTGTAGAAATGAAACCAAAATACAGATCCATATGAGCAAGACGTAATCTCTAGACCTGACTTCTCTCAATGTGACAACCCATCCAAGTGTGGGAAAATAGATGTTAAATGATGACATATATCATACAAACACACCTGGCTAGTGAGGGCCTGAGAAAACACTAACACATTCAATACCTTATTTCTAATGAACCTCACTACCTACAATTTCCAATTTTGAAAATAACCAAGAGTGTGCAGGGATTTATTAAACTAAATTTTTCATTAAACTAGTGTTTGGAGTATAAATTTTGTTTTTATATAAATCTATCAATGTTTGAATATTAATAAACACAGAAATAAACAGCTTAACATAACACCAAGGGTAGTTTCGTGTGTTTTGATATCAAAGGGATTAAATTCAATGCAGGAATGTATCAAGTGCCTTGCTTAAATAGGTCCCTACCACTGGGATAAATGTCAGATTAAATATGGAAGATCTAGCAATTGTATTGGGTAATGATACATTGTTCCTTGTGCATTCTTCAGATACATCAGACCATGTGCATGTTAAGAAAATTATGCAAGACATGCAGAAAGATAATCTGGATGGATCCTAAAAATATTCAGAACATGCACTCAAGGGCATGCTTGTTCTCTCAAAGCATTTGTTGTCAGTTGCTTTAATTCTTGCTCCAGTTATGTTCATCCTGTACTGCCCTACTTAATCCAATTCACTGGGTGAACTACTGGGAGAGGTTGAAAGCTTTTGAAGTTATATACTTGGAAAAAGCAAAGCAATGCTATGCAATTGGCTATATATGGAAAGTTGAAGGACTAACAACAAACTTTGGCATTGAAAGCTATACAAATTTACAAACAAGAGACCATATTTTCTCTTCCTTTTAACTGTCTTGTCAGGGTGGAATTGACAGCACTTAAAACCCTATTCAGAAACTGAAGTTAGTGAAAGGGAAAAAGGGGGGGGGGGAGTTATTGTGAAGCCAGAGAAAGGACCAAATGATTGCAACAGAGTTGATCCCACTAAGGGCACCCAAGGGCCTAGATGGTGGTCGTCAGGTTTCATCAGGCAAATACACTACCACCCTGCCCTAATTCTGCTTCAAGAAGGTGCTACCACAACACAAGTCCCAATAATCATAGCCCTTCAATGTTCTTCCTCAAAACATAAGATATGTAGAATGGATGTGGTAATGCAGTGTTAAGGTATACATAAATGAAATAGATGTAATACTACAGTGTTAGGGTCTATATAAGTGGAGTATATGTAATACTAGTGTTAAGGTATATATAAATGATATGGGTGTAATACTGGTGTGTTAATGTATATATATTAATGTGGAATGGGTTTAAAACTATTGTGTTATGGTATAAGTAGTCATAATACTGTTAAGGTGTATATAAATGAAGTAGGTCTACTTGGAGAAAAACATTTATGTTGCCCCAGTATATTCAGCTGAAAATGAGTACCAGTAATAGTTGAGGGTTTATTGTATCTTGTGCACAGATGATTCATGCCACGAAACCGTGATAAGCCCCGGCCTAACGAACTTTCTGGCTTCAGACAGACTTTCATGAAGGGTCTCAATATTCTGCAAAGAACAATTTCTGATGAAGTAACAAACATTATTAAAATAGACATGAAAGTGCCCCAGCAAAGGCGCAGTCAAATGACTCGAACCAACAAAATATATACCCACATATATGCATTTATGCATGTGTAGACATACATGATCATGTAAACAAAATTGTCAATATATTCATGTATATAAATATGTATGCATATATGTATACATATATGTATACATATATATACAAGGTGTTCCAAAAAATGTATACACATCGATTACCTGAACAGGCAAATATCTATTAGAATGCTGTTGAAGTGTGTAAACATTTTTTGGCAACACGCTGTGTATGTACATATATGTAAAATATGTACATATGTAAAATAATTTGTATATATATCTATCTAAGGCGGGTAAAATTCCCAAGATCCATGGACGAGTTCTCTCCAGCGGTCTCTGTCCCTCATTATCGCTGCCATGTCCTGCGTCTCCAACAGACCAGTGTCTGTCCTTAGGGCATCAACATACGTTAACCTTGGTCTTCCTCTTCGAGTGTGTCCATGTAGGGGCTCCCAAAGGAGCACTGAGTGCAATGTCAACTCTGGATGCCGGTGAGCATGTCCAGCTAACCTCAGTCTCCTCTGTGTCACTTTTGAGCTGACTTTTGGGATCTAACAGCACTAGAGTTAGAGCCCCTAATTACACTGTCAAGGAGCAGCTTGGTGGTTATGACTGCTGGCTTAGAGCCACTATATATATATATATATATATATATATATATATATATATAATTGTTTCTACTTTTGGCACAAGGGCCAGCAATTAGTGTATTACTGGTACTTTATCTTATTGAACCTGTAAGGATGAAAGTCAATGTACGTAAGGTATGTGTGTATATATATATATGTGTGTGTGTATATATATATATATATATATATATATATGCAGAGGTTATATTTAATTTGTTGGGATTCAACAAGCTTAAACATTTTTATAACTGATATAAAGCACTCAACAATTTAGTGGAGTAAATACACAATATATTAATAAATGGAAACTATATTTATAAAACCATATTTATTTTATTATATATATTTATTTCAAGGGCAACCAAGGCAAATTATGGTGCGCTTTCATCAGATAAAATACAGATTTGTTTTATAAATAAATATTGACATACCCGGAAAAAAGACAACCTTAACGGTTGGAGCTCCCTGGACTATCCATGACTATCCAGAGAGCTCCAACCGTTAAGGTTGTCTTTTTTCCGGGTATGTCAATATTTATTTATAAAACAAATCTATTTTATCTGATGAAAGCGCACCATAATTTGCCTTGGTTGCCCTTGAAACATATATAATAAAATAAATATGGTTTTATAAATATGGTTTTATAAATATAGTTTCCATTTATTAATATATTTATATATATATATACACACACACACACACATACAATCACCGCTATATATGTTTAAATCTAAGGATGCGTACGTGAGTGTATAGTACCTTCCATAAAGCGAGGCACTGCGAGCCTCAAGTGAAATGCGTGTAGGTGTGTGTGTGTACTTGGCTTCGTGTGTATACTTGACTTCGAATGCGCTTGTTTATATATGTGTGTGTGTGTTAGCAGATGAAATGAATAGAAATGTGTTGGAGGTGAATAACAGAGACAGAAGACGAGCAGCCAAAGCAGAGAAAACACGATGGATGAGGTACACACACACACACACACACTGGGCTAGATAGACACGAACAGGGTGAATAGCACCAGCTCAGACGACCTACTAGGTATAGAAATTGTTACCCAATATATATAGAGAGAGAGACACACACTCTCTATACACACCCAACCAAAAAGTTGAGATCTGAATAAGAAATAGCACAGAAGTTCATCGAACAACCAGCTCGCTTTGCTGGAACACCATAGCTGTGTAATAAAATGTGTACATTATATATGTATACACACACACACACATATATATACACAATATATTAACAAATGAAACTATATTTATAAAACCATATTTATTTCATACATATTTCAAGAGCCACCAGAGTAAACTATGGTGCGCTTTCATCAGATAAAATATAATATAGGTTAGTTTTATAAATAAATATGTATTTATAAAACTAACCTATATATTTTATCTGATGAAAGCTCACCATATAGTTTGTTCTGGTGGCCCTCTAAATATGTATAATGAAATAAATATGATTTTATAAATATAGTTTCCATTTGTTAATATATTGTATATTTACTCCAATAATTTGTTGAGTGCTTTATATCAGTTATAAAAATATTTTGCTTGTTGTATCCCAACAAATTAAATATAACTATATATATATATATATATATATATATATATACACACACTAGTCCACACGCATTAGAAGTGGAGGAAATTGGGTGTGAAACACTACATAAACAGTGACGATGTCTGTGTGTATGTATGTATAAGCAAAAACAAAAGGAAACAGCACTAACTACATATTAAAATGATGTATAGAGATTATACATGTGTATGTGGAAGTGACAATTCTTTATACGTGCCTTAACGAAAGAATATGTATATACTTATATATACATACATGTATATATAAGTATATACGCCGATGTCAGATAACGAATATAAAGTTGACAAACCAGTTACTATAATGTGCCTTGCATTTTTAAAACTTATTTCACTATCATTAACTTAATATCTTCAAATTACGCGAAATATTAGGAAACTTAACATGCAAGGAAACCAATTTTCCCTTTATCTAGCAGGGCCATTGAGAATCTGTCGCACTATTTCCGACGACACCGGCAGAGTAGAACAATCATGCATATCAAGTGACAAGAGCAGCTAAAAACGATACTTTTTTGTTATTTATATTTATATTTCTTTAAATAATTAATAAATAAAATATTGTTTCATTTTAATTCATGATGAAAATAAATGTTTAAATACAAATACAATTTTTTATTCAAATCTTCAAAATAACTGGAGTGTATATATAATGTCGAGCACCGGCTGTATAACCATGACTATATATATATATATATATATGCGAGTGTGTGTGTGTTTCTATATATATATAGACACAAATATATATTTGGTTTTAGAAAAAATGTTTTGGTTTATAAGACAATGTCATATCAAATTTTACATTAATTTTAGCTACATGGAATATATTGAAACCCACAAGCTCTTCCGCCCCCATCTCTCTCAACATACACAAAGTATGTATGTAAATAAATTATATACAAATATACACCTAGAAACAATATATACACACACACACACACGCTTAACAGCGTTATGTAGTTAGAAAACGATGCTGCATTTACAGTCGTGCAACGTGGTGTACATGTATATAATATATATATATCATGTGTGTGTGTGTGCATATATATATATATATACACATACATACACGTAACATGTAGAGTAAGTGAGATATATGTAAAAACATTACCGAATTAAGAAATTAAACTAGATGAAATGAACTCTTAAAAATGAGGTTGTTTTTATGTGTCGAAGATGTTATGTCAAGAATGCTATCATCGCTGACATTTAGAAGAGAGGAAAATTAGAAATCAAGAATTATGGCGGTTGCGAGTTAGGAGAAGACCAAGATTGAAAAATCACTAAGCGGGTGTGTGCGTGTATATATATATGTATTTATACACACATATATACATATGTGTATAATATCGAAGTCAAAGTTATCAGTCGTTCTCCAGCCCCTTCCCTACTAAAAATAGGGTGGAAAATAATTGATGTTGAATTTGTGTTCACGGGAATACAGGTCATAGACTCCAACAACGAAAAATTCGTCTAAAAATATAACCATAAACTACAAATTAGATAACATAATATTATCGAAATATAAGAACGATCACTTATTTCTTTTAATGTCAATAGAGTTTGAAATTATTAAAATGTTATAACAAACTGATACACGAATTTCCTTTGTTCGAAATTAATTCTATTTTGACATCCAAGATGTGTGTGCGTATACACACACACACACCTTGTATGTGTGTGTATATATATATAATACACACACAAACTATACATGATCTATTAGGTATGTATTTGTAAAAGGAAGACTTTAACTGACAAGCGTTATGAATTAAACGAGATCCAAAGTAGATATGTACATAATTGGTTCTACTTTTGGCACAAGGCCAGCAATTACCTCAATGCATTACTGGTACTTTATTTTATCGACCCCGTAAGGGTGAAAGGCAAAGTTAACCTCGGCGGGAAGGAAAAGTAGATATGTACATAATGTTCTTACAACAGAAGGAAGGACTTTCAAATTAATACTCAATACTATATAGTATATTAGCTATGATTTGTCACTACAGAACTGTTCGGCACTATATATATATATATATATATATATATATATATATATAAATAAATATTAATTCCTAAAAGGTACGAGAGAACTGACAAAATTAACCCTGATCCAACGCAGTATTATAATGCTATGACGACTAACACACACACACTATCTGACATTCTTATTTTGTATTCACCTCAAATACAACAAAGATCACATATATAATCAGCACATGAAATATATACACACGTGTATATGTATATACAAAAAATGGTGCTTTCTGTCTTTGCTGTATTATACTTATACACACCTTTGTCTTTTGCATAAACACCTATACACGTGTGTATAATTTACCTGCATATATTTACGTACATATACTAATGCTAGTAACGTAACACATTGACTTTAATTCCTTAATGTTTACGAGTGTATATATTTTTGTATATAAAGCAATGAGAAATATACATAACGACATAGTGTGTGTGCGCGTGTATATATATATCCGACACGTTGGTATAGCGAAACAAAGGGAATATCCTCTCCCCCCCTTTTTTTAACTTCCATTTAGCATGTGCGTCAGCTAGGCTGCGCGCGTGTATATATATGCATGTATACATATATATATATATACACACACACACACACACATGCATATATAAACCTACCTACGTAACATCGTATTAGTCATATCACCTATTTCGTATTACTAATGTTCATTACGAAATGCTAATTACACACAGCACTAAGATTAAATAACGTTTTTTTATGTCATTGTGGTACGATGTTTGATCATGAAGGAATAAAATCCACAAATGTCTTAGCTTTTCTCTCTTGTTAATCCACTAAATGCGTGTATATCTTGTTTAGGTGTGTATATATTTATGTATACAGGCATTATTTTATTTTAGGGCTAATTGATCTGTAATTAGTTTCAACAAAGCTTTCGTATACGAAAGGTAGTTTTAGCTAGACAAAAGGTATTAATTTTATAATACATAACACAAACACACACACACACATTATATATATATATATATATACACACACACATTGTAAGAACAAAGGCGTGCAGATATACAAAAACCGAAGCAGTGAGGATTATACACATTTATATATATATATATATATATATAGGCATATATTTTCGTACATATAGAAATACATACACACATCTAAATGCTTAAAATGGTTATAAAATAGCACGTTGTTTAGCTATACCACTTATACATAATTTCTGTTTAATATTTTAATTGGTTTAAGAATTATTTCGGCAGCAGAGAAGAAAAAATGTAATAAAGACATCTCCATGAGTCATAGAGAGAAAATGGCTTCGACTGGCACTAGATCTTTGAAGTATAGTTTGGAACAAATATCTTAATTGTAATATTTAGAACATGTACACACTATAAAAGAGACGGACAAATATAATTATGAAGGGAGAGGCTTGCTTCAGTAAGAGAGGTACTGACGGAAGAATTTTAAAAAAAGACAAAATTGGAGTGATGCTGCTGCAGATATATAGGCATATATAGTGTATTATATATAGTAAGAATAATACTAATAATATAACCGATAGGTCATGACCCAAGTATGAAATAGCAGAGATGACAAATAAGTTTACAGTTGACATGAACGAAACAATTTATTTTCGTAGGAGGATGGGTGGGGGCAAGCTTTATGACATTACGGGGTGTACTGTAAATGTATTATTGGTGTTGCTAATACATATACAAAAAGGCAAACGAAAGCAGTTATGATAGTACTACTAATGGAAACCTGCTAGCTTGCAGTAGATTTCAAATTTAATTTATTTGCTATGTTTAAAGCGTACAATTTCTTTGACAAGCGTTGACATTAACGAGGGGTGAATATGCATGAGGTGCCCCCCCAAAATCTATTGTTGGTGTCGATTTTTACCTACAAAAAAGTAAACGAAAACAGATCTGTGGTAGTTAATAGTACTAATGGCTTGTTTGCAGTAGAAAATTGTATTTTATATTTTCTGATTTAAGAGAAACAAGCTAAATTGCACTCACTATATTAACATTTAACAGCACACAAAGAGAAATTAAGTTGCATAAAAAAAAGAACGTTTAAAGAAACGAAACGAAATTAAGACAGTTCTGGTGGTGGCGAAGACTAACGAAATGAGTAAGCGATTAAGTGGGGGGAAAAAAATAGATATGAATTTAGTAATTCTACAAGAATGGAGCAATGTAGAAAATATAGCCTAGAAGGCATAAGAGCTATACAGAAGAGATATACAGAAAATGCGAGGGTGTATATAATACATATATGCACAAGCACAATAGTCAAGAGAATATAAGACAGCACAACAACTATACACTCGTACACAAAAGAAAATACATGTAATTAACCGAGATAATAAAACAGAAAAAAAAAAACAGCGCAAGAGCACTAACCTAAAAATAAAATACTTCTAGAAAATACTATTAGACTACACGCATGTAGTGTGTGCTATATATATATATATATATTATATATATATATATACACATACACACCATACACATACGTGCTATATAAACATACACACACACATATATATATATATATATATATACATAGCAATCACACACCAACCTCGATGTCAGTTAAACGAGTACCAACTCTCGATGTGTGTATTGGGGGGGGATAGTGGGTAGCTAGTTGTGTGTAAATCTATGTCTATCTCTAAAGCTTTCTTGCTTATCCAACATGGCCTAGAGATATACTAAGTACTGCTCGTTGAATTGCTGCTAGAGTATGTAGGATATAGTTTCTAATTACTCACAACTTCATCACGCAGCAGGGGGTTGTGGCTGTGGTTGTTGGTTTCTAATATAGCACTGCCTTGTCTTACTATTGCTAAGTTACTAGCATGGAATTACTCACTTTAATCATATATTGAAAATAGTTTACAATAAAAACAAATCAAATAACTACTACAACACATACACGATCCAAAATAACATTGCCTTTGCTTTGCTTTATTCTTTCTTTTAAATAATCCTTTTGAAGTCATAAGTTCGATTCCTTGACAGGGCGGAACGTTGTTTTCTTCAACAAGACGCTTCATTTTAAAGTACTTTCCATGTTAAGACTAGGGACCATTTATAATTACACAAAACACCCGAGAAACATATAAGATGCAACTTTAAAAGAGGTCAGCTTAACTGGCATTGGGGTGTGAGCTGGGGCTTTCGAAATCAAATACCCGCTAAAAATAAGAAAAATAACAAAAATTACGAGATAGAAATTAAACAAAAAAACAAAAACAAAGTAGAACTGAAAGGCCATGCTGTACTGTTGTGTGAGGAAAATCTAAGACACGAGGAGAAAAGTAAGGAGGGAAGGGCGCCAACTTCTATGATGAATGACAATATTTACAGATCGATTATTTTTGCCTTGTAGCTCTGCTCTTAATAGTTTCCAGTAGTGAGTGGAGTTATAGTGCACTTGCTGATCATAGTAAAAACAACTTTCGTATTTTATTATACATATAAACATCTATCTATATATCTATCTAAAAGCTAAAGTTAGTTGGGGATTTTTCTTTTGTTTTCATTTAAATGAAACATTAACACATTTTAAAGAAATTGTTGAATTGTTTTTCCATGTGCAATCTTTGTTATCGGTAAATGAGTTATGTGCGTGTGGAATATGTTAAAAAGATGGAAAATGTGTATGTATGTGTATATATAACACCGAGTAAAGCTAGAATTGGCGAAACTCGAGAATATATATATCCCTAAGGACGTTGAAATTAAAGCTACAACAAATAAACAAATGCATGTGTATAGAAAAATATTGAATTCACATTGCCAAAAGTGGATGTCGGGTTCGAGTGAGCTTTAAGCATTGCTCTTCAATTCCTTTGAAAGGTTTGAAGAGGGGAGAAACTTCAGGACAAATATTAATAAAATATTAATTTTTAATATTAACAAAAAATATTTGAAATGAAAAACAAAAAAGACACCCCAAGACATAGGTGGTCTTTTAGTAACAATAATTCAAAATATATCGTGGAGATATATTGGAATTAATCAAAAGATTACATTTTGTAAAAATAGATGGTATAATAAATAATTCTTGTTGTACTGAAAAACTTACCTTGTCGGCCAACAATTTCAGCAACGTGTTCCGAACTGGGAACTGGCACACATTCCGTCATGTTGGCGCTGCGTTTTCGAGGAGCAGACTCGTCAAAAGTTTGAGGAGCATTCGGAAGTCCATTGCTACTACTGGTCGTGGTGGTGGTCGTATCTTCATCTGTATTTAATCCAGCGAGCATTGTCAACTCCAGGGCCAACTGCATAGCACGGTGGTCTTCCAGACCTCCGCTATTACCATTCATGTCGGTACTGAAGAGACTTGCAGGCATCACAAATGCAGTTGGAGTGAGCGAGACAGGCGAAGGAATATAATAGATTATTTATATATATATATATATATATATATATATATATATATAATATATAGATATTATATATTATATATATATATATATATATATATATAGAAGCTTTTTTTTTTTAAATAATATATTTGCTATATCTTTTCTTTTGTTGTCCCTCTTTTAGAGAGGAGTTTAGGGCTTAAGTGTAAGGGTAGTGGTGGAGAGAACAAAGACTTCGATTGCGAAGTGTTAAAGCTTGTGGTTTGGTGGTAATAGTAGTGGTGGTGTTGATGGTGGGGAAGGGCAGTTTGTTTTTGTTATTTTTAAAAATTATTAATATATATTTATATTTTTGTTTTGATTTTTGATTTTTTTTTTTCTTTTCAGACTGTGGTGATCAGAAGGCAAGATAAGGGAAAAAACCGGAAACAAAAATATGTGATTTTAATGTAATTTGTATACATTAGTACCTAAATAATATTTATATATATATATATGATATATACACGTTGACTATACTATTATAATTATTATATATATATTATGTATTTGTACACACAGAACTTTCTTTCTCTTACATACACATAAAGGACGGGTGGGTTGGAAAGGTGAAAGATACACGGGCAGTAGCAATATTAAGAGATTATTTTTGTGTTTTTCTGTTTGGGATTTTTTTGTGATTTTCTTTTCTTTTGTTATTAGCAGAAGCCAGAAATGCTACCACTCAAAATGTGAAAAAACGAACATTGACACTTGAAATAAAACTGATCAACTTCGCAATATAAACTTTAGTTCTACACTTTACTTTTGGAGGGCTTTTAATAATAGGTTAAAGGTGTGAAAAACTATCCTATCTTGCAGACACACCGAACTATATACATATATCTGAATATATATATATGTATATTTTATTAATACTTTATATAGAGTTTTTGGTTGAAACAAAACCAAGTTACGAGAAAGAAAAGATCGGGAAACCAAAACAAAATGAGATGAAAAAGACAATATAATTTCTAATTTTATATAATAGTAAGCAAAACAAATAGAATGTTTGCCTGCTTTAATATATACATATATACACGTGTATTTATATATGTATTGTATATATATTATATTCTCTTTTGCACAATAAACGGTATCACTTTCTTTTGTGTGGGGGGGGGGGATAATATAAGTTAGAGCTAAGGTATGTAGTTCCTTTTTTCTATAGATAAATATCTGCCAAAAATATAAGGGAGAAATCAATGTTTATGTACACATATATGTATATATATATATATATAGTATATTATATTTTGATAAGAATTTGTACGAAATATACCTAGATATTGGTGATCGCAGTACAATGAGAAGTTAATACCCACTAAGTTTATATATATATATGGATATACTTTGTGGCAAAAGCAATATTTTCCTGCTAATGTGAAAACATGTATATATATAATATACACAAGATATGTGAAAGTGTGTAGATGTAGAGTTCGAATGTATGTATATTATTATATATATATATATAGACAAGGAATTTTGTGTGTGTATGTGTGTGTTAAGCCGCGGTGAAAAGTACTTGTCCCCACTAAATTTTCTTCCGATCTTCATACAAGAGGGTTGTAGTAAAAGACCGGAATTTCATTCAAGACAACACGAAGCAACTACTACGGAGTGTATATAAATATATATATATTTATATATTTATAGTTAAATACCGATTATATATATATATATATATATATATACAATTATATATATATATTTAAACAAGAGGGTGCGGAGGCTTAGGCCGTGGCATGCAGTGTTGTGTGCGCGCGACTTCAAGTGTTTAACGTTAGAAATGTTGAGGAAAAATGTGTATTTGCAAAGAGTAATAAGAATCCTTCTGGTTTGGTAGACGCTTGGTATTAGCACTAGTTGTAGTAATAGTAGTAGTAGCAACAGACTGTAGTAGTACTGGTTGTATTTATTATTTCAACGCTCATTTGTGAGGTGTGGTAGAATTTTTTTTCTCCTTCTCCCTTGATTTCTTTCTTTTAAGCTTTTGTTTGGTTTGTGTTCGTAAATTTGTAGTAGTAAACTACCTATGTTATCTATAATATATATAATATATATACCATATATATTATATATATATGGTATATATATTTATATATATATATATGATTTTCACTCCTGTGTTTGTTGCTGGTTATAAAACGAGTCTGTCTTGCTATTTTCTCTCTCCTTTCATAATAAATCGTCCTTTTGGCTTCGTTTCTGCTGTGGTTGTTGTTGTTATGTTTCGTGTTGGGTTGGGTTGGGTTTTTTTTTCTGTTTTTTGTTATTTTTTTTTTCTTTTTAGGTCGGTATAAATATATACATATACAGATATATATATAAGTGTATATATATATATATATTGTAATATATATATATATTACACGCTTTATCGTCTTTTTTTTCTTGTTTTGATTTGATGGTGGTGGTGGTTCTGTTTACCGTTTTCTTTGAAAATTCTAACTCCTTCTCCTCTCAACACACCAACAACAACAAAAGCCACACAGCTGCTGCCTTCGGCGCGGCATCGAAATCCAACTAAGGAGCACCGACCAGGCGCACTGCACAAAAGCAATTATCGCCAATGTCTGACGTCATCACGTCGGAGCTGGAAGCGAGTGTTAGCGAAAAATGATGGCTCCCACTGTTAGCCTTTCTGGTTGGTCGGTTGTCGGCACGTGACTCAAAACGAGAGGCGTGGTTTTGAGAATAGAGGGAGGTGGTATGAGTGAGAAAGACAGACTAAGAGAAACAATACGAGTGGGTGCAAAAAGAAAAGCTACTCTTAGATATACACATACACTATATATAGAAAGAGAGAGAGCGAGAGATACGCACATACATATGTGTGTGTATATACTTATATTAAAGCGAAAGGGAGATAAATACGTATTGGAAAGTAAAGAAAAGTCGAGAGAAGATGATGAGAAAGAAACAATGAGAGAGGTATAGAGTGAAGAAAGACAAGAAATAAGAGACATAAATAGATATAGTAAGATAAGGTGAGAGAGTGGGCCATAAAAGAGGTGGGTATACTAAGGAGAGTGAGAGAAAGAAGGAAAAAATTTCTGAAGGAAAACAACAGGGATATGGAGAAAGATGAAATTAGTGTATATCTATGTATCTGTCTGTCTAGTGATGTGTGTGTATGTGTGCGATAGAGAGAGGAAAATAGAAGAGATGAATGTATAGATATAGAAGAGGGAAGGGAGATAGGATAGAGATAGATAGATAGATAGATAGAGAGCAAGGACGAATATTATATATATATATGTATATAAATATATATATATATAATTTTCTCGTCCGCTCTCTCAGTCTCTCTCTATACACACTCAGACATTATATATATATATATATATAGAGAGAGAGAGAGAGAGAGAGAAAGGGGGGGTGGGGGAGACCAAGAGAGAAGAAAACAGGCGTGGAAGAAAGGAAGAATTGGACAACACTTATTTTATTTAGACAAATCCTGAGTAAATTTTTAAAGTGTCTATGTGTGTGTTTGTTGTGTCTGTGTGTATGTTTTGTCTGTGTTTATGTGTACGCACGCGCACACAACACATCCACCCACAAATATATATATATATATATATATATATATATATATATATATATATATATAATTATATTTATATTGGAAATGATAGCGCGCTTATCCGTCAAACGAAAGTTTTGAGTTCGATTCCCACGTGTGCTACCCAATTCTAGTCCGCCCGGGAAGCTTATGTGCCCTGTTATTGGACTTTTTATGTACCGTAGTAAAAAAAAATACAATGAAAGCTTTTAATTCAATGTTCATATATATATATATATATATATATATATATATACATGTGTGTGTGTGTATTATATATATATATTACACACACACACATATATATATATATATATTTATATAGGAACCAGTAAGACCCCGACAGCTGAGCTCAAGCCGTTTCGACGGCTAATTCTGGACTAATTAGTCCAGAATTAGCCGTCGAAACGGCTTGAGCTCAGCTGTCGGGGTCTTACTGGTTCCTATTACCCACTCTACTACCCCAAGTATTGAGTACTTTGGTGCGTTATGGTCCACCTGGTTCCTTACCACATTTCCTTCGTTATATATTTATATATATATATGTGTGTGTGTGTGTGTGTGTGCATACATACATGTTACATATATATTATACAATGTACATGCGTTTATTTCTCAAATGCAAGTTGGAAAATGTCAATATTTACTACAATGCCATACATTGGGTGTGTGTCTGTGTGTGCGTGCGTGTGTGTATGATAACCCACGTGAATATATCTAAATAAACGATATATAGAACCGTTCTGCATCCCATGGGGTATGAATATATATCCCATATATATATATATATATATATATATTTATTAAAATAACAGATTAAAGTTTAAGTAAAGAATCGCTGTTTCACCCTTAACGGGATCTTCTGAGACTGAAGATTCAGAAGATCCCGTTAAGGGTGAAAGCAGAGATTCTTTGCTTAAACTTTAATCTGTTATTTTAATAAATATTTGCTCTACGGTTCTTATATATTTTAATATTTTAGATATATTTTTCCTTATCGAGCCCTCTTTGGATTTTAGTCTTCAAATTTATTATTATTACTATATATATATATATATATATATATATATATGAAAAGATTCAGGAGTCCGATGGTTGAGCTCCGACCGTTTCCAAAGCTAGATCCGAGCTGAGCCACCAGTATTAGAACGGGTCCTGAATATTTTCATATTACCCACTCTACTACCCCAAGTATTTTACCACACCCTATCTGATATATATATATATATATATATATATATATATAGGAACGAGTAGGACCCCGACGGCTGAGCTCAAGCCGTTTCGACGGCTAATTCTGTCCAGAATTAGCCGTCTACTCGTTCCTATTACCCACTCTACTGCCCTAAGTATTGAGTACTTTGGTGCGTTATGGTCCACTTGGTTCCTTACCACATTTCCTTCGTTATATATATATATATATATATGTGTGTGTGTGTGTGTGTGTGTGTGTGTGTGTGTGTGGATGGATTCAGTTTGAAACTGGTTAGACCATTACTCAACAGAGTACTCAATACTTGGGGTAGATATGTATGGTTATATTACAAAGAGTCGGGAAACCGACGGCTGGTCTCTGTTGAAACGACAAGTCTCTGTCGGTCACCGACTCATATATATATATATATATATATATATATATATATATATATATATATACATATATATATATATATATATATATATATATATATATATATATATATATATATATAGATATAATAAATAGGTTCCCGAATGATGTGTGTGTGTGGGGGGGGGGGGGGGTAACGACACTTTTAAAAAGGTACTCAATACGCTGGTAGAGTATAGGCATCTCTATTATATAGAGAAATGACTTATACGTGACCAGAACTGTTTCATTCGCATGAAATCATCAAGAATGTCTTTGATGATTTCATGATAATGAAACAGTTTTAGTCCTGTAGTTCTAGTCTTTTATATATATATATATATATATGTGTGTGTGTGTGTGTGTGTGTGTGTGTGTGTGCATGTACTGCCTCTCTGGGTTTTTTTGTTGTTCTCTGTGCATTTATTCAACTATATATATATATATATATATATATATATATATATATATATATATATATATATTAGGTTATGCAAGAAATGCTTAGGATTATCCTGAATGCAGTAATGGTTAATTACTACACTAGATGGAGTCGACGTACCTTTTTATGATGTCTACCTGTTTTATTAATCATTCTTTGTATATATATATATATGTACACACACAAAAATGTACACACACTTTTATTAGAATGCTGTTGAAGTGTGTATACATTTTTGGGGGACATCTTCTCCCTCTATACATATATATATATTAAAGATTAATTAGTCTCTTAAACATCTCAATGAATGGATAAAATATATAGATAAGATGTCACCCTGAGAAGCAATATTATATATTAAATTTAAGTGAGAAAATACTCTATTCATGGGAGTATAAGCCAGGCAAACCACAACAAATATTTAGTCAATCCCACGTGTATATCGATCTCCCTCCCATGGAATATGTAGTATGAATAGCCAAGAGATCTTACAATTCACTGCCAATGGGAGTATGTCGAATGGGTACATTCTATTATTTTATTCTAAGTTAATGAGTGTGGGTGGTGAAATAGCAATAGGATCGTTAGAGCGTTGGACAAAATGTTTTGTGTTATATCACTACGTCTCTTTGCGTTCTGAATTCAAACTAGGCCGATGTTAACTTTGCCTTTCATATTTACGAGGTCGATAAAATAAAGTACCAGTAAGTCACTGGTTCCGATTAATCGACTTTTACCTTCCCAAAAATTGTTGGCCTTGTGCCTAAAGCAGAATCAATTATTATTATTAATATTATAGGGTGGTGGATTGGCAGTATCGGTAGAGGGTCGGACGCCATGTTAGGGCGGTGGATTGGCAGTATCGGTAGAAGGTCGGACGCCATGTTAGGGCGGTGGATTGGCAGTATCGGTAGAGGGTCGGACGCCATGTTAGGGCGGTGGATTGGCAGTATCGGTAGAGTGTCGGACGCCATGTTAGGGCGGTGAATTGGCAGTATCGGTAGAGGGTCGGACGCCATGTTAGGGCGGTGGATTGGCAGTATCGGTAGAGGGTCGGACGCCATGTTAGGGCGGTGGATTGGCAGTATCGGTAGAGTGTCGGACGCCATGTTAGGGCGGTGGATTGGCAGTATCGGTAGAGGGTCGGACGCCATGTTAGGGCGGTGGATTGGCAGTATCGGTAGAGGGTCGGACGCCATGTTAGGGCGGTGGATTGGCAGTATCGGTAGAGGGTCGGACGCCATGATAGGGCGGTGGATTGGCAGTATCGGTAGAGGGTCGGACGCCATGTTAGGGCGGTGGATTGGCAGTATCGGTAGAGTGTCGGACGCCATGTTAGGGCGGTGGATTGGCAGTATCGGTAGAGGGTCGGACGCCATGATAGGGCGGTGGATTGGCAGTATCGGTAGAGGGTCGGACGCCATGTTAGGGCGGTGGATTGGCAGTATCGGTAGAGGGTCGGACGCCATGTTAGGGCGGTGAATTGGCAGTATCGGTAGAGGGTCGGACGCCATGTTAGGGCGGTGGATTGGCAGTATCGGTAGAGGGTCGGACGCCATGCTTTGCATCTCTTTACGGTCTGAGTTCAAATCTAGCCGGTGTTAACTTTGCCTTTCATCCTTACGGGGGCGTTAAAATAAAGTACCAGTAATACACTGGAAGAATTTCTGGCCTTGTGCCAAAGTAGAAACAAATGTTAATTTTATATTATTTGTATTTGTTCAGTCTCAAGTTGTGGTAGTTTGGAAGAACTATTGCCACGTTACATAAATTGCTTTACGGTATTTGTTTGGTTCTTTATACTCTGAGTTCGAATCCCGCCGAGGTCTCCTTAGTCTTTCTATCATCCTTCAGTGTCTCGTTAAAAGAGAAAAAAGATCGCTTGACAAATTTTGACGGGCAAAAATCAACCGGCAGGAGACTTGGATAACATGCATGAGCTCAGCTGGTCTCGCTTTGAGGATTCAACCGGATCAATTGAAAACAGTTGATTCTGATGGGACTTGCTAGATTGCGTGCTTGAGAACTCTTCCCCCTACGACCCTCCCAGAATTACGTGGACAAAGAAGAAGAAGAAGAAGAAGAGCAGCAGCAGCAACAACAACAACAAAGATAAACATATATAGCTAACAAATATAGTATTTGTTTATATTTATCACGTTTGTATATTCTAGAATTGGCATTTGTTTAAATTCTATTTAAACAATGATTAACAGCTTGGAGTATAAAAGTGTTATCAAGTTTTTAGTTATGAAAGAAAGTGCAAATGAGGATAACATTGAGGAATTGAAGCGGTTTATCAATAGCAATGCAGTTCGAAGATCAGACCTGTCAACTTCTAAAAACCCAAATAGGGTGTACCATGTGCCTCAAAACAGGAAGAAAATGAGGCAAAATTGGGAGATTTTACATAATGAAACCTATAACCATTTTCAAAAACGAAGACCCAAAGTTGGTGGAAGATCTTCCCGTCTGATGGGTAGAGTTGACAGGTCTGAAAGATGTTTATTTATAACTGAATTCGTGGATTCAAATCTGGAACGACAAACGTTTTGGACGATAAACATAATGGGCGATAAACTGAAATATTGGATGAAAAGCGACAAACGTTTCTGAAATTTTGCAAAAATGATTGCAGAATAATGGTAAGAAGTTTAGTGCAAAAATTGAATGTGTCAAAATGCCATCTGGATACCTGTTCTGTCGCCTTCTGCAAGGCATGGATGAAAATTCGTACTGCGTAGACTGAGAAGTTCCTTTTAAGTGAACTCTGCATGTGAGTGGAGTTCCAGTGAAGCAGTTGTAGTTCAAATATCTCGATGTTTTCACGTGTAATGTAAGTCAGGGATTGAATTAAAGGCAAGAATTGCTGGAACTGGTGGAATAATATCAGAAGGGAGGTAAGTGTAAAACCCAAACTCGATATTTTTAATTTGATGTTCGTAACCGCCCTTAATTAATGTCTGCGATTTTTGGTAATGACCGAACAATTACGATCGCGAATACAAACGACCGAAATGAGTTTCCTCTATACTGTGCGTAGCTCAGAGAGCAGGGAGTCGTTCTGAGTAGAGCTACTACTTCTTCAAATTGGGATATCACAGTTCACACTACGAGCATGTGGCTTCAATGATTAAGGACAGATTTTACAGGCAAAGACAACTAGCAGGAAAACCTGAAATAGACAAGGAGGAAGATGGTTGGGTAACATCCATGCACTCGGTTGGTCTAGCTTGGAGATCCAGCTGGATCATTTGGAAGAGGTTTTTTTCTGATAAGAACC
>OZ024751.1:36647073-36667073 GCA_964016885.1 Eledone cirrhosa
ACAGCTACACATATACATATACATACACATACAGCTACACATATACATACACATACAGTCACACACATACACATACATACACAAACAGCTACACATACACATACAGCTACACATATACATACACATGCACATACAGCCACACACATACATATACATACACAAACAGCTACACATACAGCTACACATATACATACACATACACATACAGCCACACACATACATATACATACACAAACAGCTACACATACACATACAGCTACACATATACATACACATACACATACAGCTACACACATACATATACATACACAAACAGCTACACATACACAAACAGCTACACATACACATACAGCTACACATATACATACACATATACGTACACATAGAGACACAGATATGATCACATGACTACACATAGGTGGCTACACAATTACAAATACTACTACAACTACTACCACATATATTCACACACGGGCGATATATAGTAACCGGTCGTCCATTCATTCAGACAGCCATTCATTATTTATTACTTCCTCTACCTCCTCTTTCTACACCTCTCACACTATGCTCTACCTCCCCTTCCACCTCCTTTATTTACACCAGTTGTCTCCTCCTCCCTTCCTCCGTCTACACCTCCCGCCTTTGCTGAAGTGACGACGACGACGACGACGACGACGACGAAGTAAAAAAAAAAAATAGAGAGGAGGGGGAGGTACGGTATTACTGAAATCCCTCCTTTAGACTACAGCTCCCCCTCCTCTCTCTCTATTATATGTTCTACTACATCCACTCATCCCCCTCTCTCTTATTATGCCCTACCTCTTTCTTCGTCGCTCCACCCTCCCCCCCTTTTCCCCATCTCCAACACTACTTATAGAGAGAGAGAAAGACAGAAAGAAAGAAGAAATCTTTACTTTTTTCTGTCTTTTGTTTTTGTATGTATATTTAATACATTCATACATATATATATATATTTATATACATACAAGTACACACATACATATATATATATATTTATATACATACAAGTACACACATACATATATATATATATTTATATACATACAAGTACACACATACATATATATATATATTTATATACATACAAGTACACACACATATATATATATATATATATTTATATACATACAAGTACACATATATATATATTTATATACATACAAGTACACATATATATATATATACATACAAGTACATATATATATATATATATATATATACACACCTATATGTATCTCTCCATCTGTTAAGCTTTAAGCATGTATGTATAAAATATAAAAATATATGTGTGTGTATGTCTGGTTTCTTGCCGAACTTAACCACCACCACCACCATCACCACCACCCCACCATCACCACCACCAACACCATCATCACCACCAACACTACCACCACCACCATCACCACCACCACCACCATCATCACCACCACCACCATCACCACCACCACCACCACCATCACCACCACCACCATCACCACCACCATCACCATCACCACCACCACCACCATCAACCACCACCACCACCACCATCACCACCATCAACCACCACCACCACCACCATCACCACCATCAACCACCACCACCACCACCACCAACATCACCACCACCACCACCACCACCATCAACCACCACCACCACCACCACCATCAACCACCACCACCACCACCACCATCACCACCATCAACCACCGTCAGCGTTCAATAATGTAGTGTTGCCTGTGGTGGTGGCGGTGGTGTTGTTTGGTACAGGTGATAGTGATGATGGTGGTGATGGTTGTAGTGGTAGTGGTGCTAGTGATGATGGTGGTGATGGTTGTAGTGGTAGTGGTAGTGGTGCTAGTGATGATGGTGGTGATGGATGTAGTGGTAGTGTTGGTACAGGTGATAGTTGTGATGGTGGCGGTGGTGCTGTTTGGTACAGGTGATAGTGATGATGGTCGTAGTGGTGGTGGTAGTGGTAGTAGTGGTTGTAGTGGTAGTGGTGGTGTTGGTACAGTTGCTAGCGGTAATGGTGATGATGATGGTAGTGGTAGTGGTAGTAGTAGTAGTAGTAGTAGTAGTAGTAGTAGTAGTAGTAGTAGTAGAAGTAGTAGTAGTAGTAGTAGAAGAAGTAGTAGTAATAGTAGTAGTAGTAGTAGTAGTAGTAGTGGTAGTAGTAGTAATAGTAGTAGTAGTAGTGGTGGTGGTGGTAGTAGTAGTAATAGTAGTAGTAGTAGTAGTAGTAGTGACACCAGTTCCACCACGCAGACGTCTGTCTGTAAAGAACTGTACGTACAACTGTACTGGTGTGAGATTGATTACAATGTCAACGTCACACATACACACATACACACATATACACACACATACACACAAATACCCGTCCCACACATATACATATATATACATACATATATATATATATATATATGTGTGTGTGTTTGTGTATAATTTTGTTATTACCTGGAAATACCATAGGAGTTCCTCAAGTGCCTAGAGGTTCGTGACAAAGCAAACACACACTCATGCACACACACACACATGCACACACACACACATACACACACATACACATAATTTAATTACGCATATATATATATATATATATGCGTAATTAAATTATACGTATGTCCCCCCCCCCCCCCCACACACACACACACTCTCAAGAGCGTGAACCTAATAAACCTTTATTTGTCTGCCTCTTTGTTTTCGTTCCCGTCCAATTTTGCACTATATATATATATATATATATATATATATATATATATATATAGGAACGAGTAGGACCCCGACGGCTGAGCTCAAGCCGTTTCGACGGCTAATTCTGGACTAAAAATCCAGAATTAGCCGAAACGGCTTGAGCTCAGCCGTCGGGGTCCTACTTGTTCCTATTACCCACTCTACTACCCTAAGTATTGAGTACTTTGGTGCGTTATGGTCCACCTGGTTCCTTACCACATTTCCTTCGTTATATATATATATATATATATATATATATATATCCCACATTCTCCCTACATATGTATGTATGTATAATGTATGTATGTGTATATGTATGTATATTTTATGTATGTATAGTATTCTATCAGATGTTCCAGCCGAAAGATAGACCATGCTGGGGCAACGCATGTATGTATATTTACATGTATGTGCGCGCATGTGTGTATATTTACATGTATGTGCGCGCATGTGTGTATATTTACATGTATGTGCGCGCATGTGTGTATATTTACATGTATGTGCGCGCATGTGTGTATATTTACATGTCTGTGCACGCATGTGTGTATATTTACATGTATGTGCGCGCATGTGTGTATATTTACATGTATGTGCGCGCATGTGTGTATATTTACATGTATGTGCACGCATGTGTGTATATTTACATGTATGTGCGCGCATGTGTGTATATTTACATGTATGTGCGCGCATGTGTGTATATTTACATGTATGTGCGCGCATGTGTGTATATCTGTTGATTTATATGCATATATGTATATTTGTATGTATGTATATATGTATGTGTGTGTATGTATGTCTATTTATGTGTATGTATGTATATATAGACGCAGGTATGTCCGATTAATTAAGTTCGATCCATTAATCACCAGGTTTCGGGTTCGATCCCACTGTACGGCAGCATATTTCGCAATTGGGTAGACAGAAACTACGTGGAAGCCTGTTGGATGGGCTGTACCTGCAACACCTATTGCCGGCCTTGTTACATTTTGTGTCAAGCTCTTTCTATTCTTCTGAGTTCAAGTTCTGCCAGGATCGATGAACTATTTTCCAATCAATTTGACCGGCAACTGCCTTTCGATCTACCTTCAGTACCATATCAGTGTTATTTATTTATTCAATCCTGGGGGTGGTACCCCCTTCCCACCCCTTTAATCAATTGCACTTGTTCAACTCCCTTCGTTGCTATAGTTACAATAAAAGACACTGCCTATGATTTTAGAATCATTTTGGAAATAATAATAACAAATTTGAATGGATTTACTAATAAACTAATGTTCCTGTTAGTAAGGGGTCTGTGAATTGATAGAATCGGTAGAGCATCGGAGAACATGTTGTGTAGAACATATAGTTACGGATTTTACGTTTTGGTTTAATTTCCGCCGAGATTAACTTTGCCTTTTATCCTTATGGGTTCGATAATATAAAGTACCAGTAACGGACTGGGTTCGATTTAATCGATTTTCTCCTTACCTGAAATTGTTAGCTATGAGCCTAAATCAGGAACCATTATTAATGTGTTAAAATCCCGCTGAATTTAGCTTTTCATCCTTAAGGGGTTGATAAAATAAGGTACCAGTAAGACTCTGGGTGGATTTAATCGATTTCACCCCACCCTTTAAATTGCTAGCTTTGTGCCTAAATTAGAAACTCTTAGGTGGCGTTTTAAGGTGATGGGTTTGTGGAGTCGTTAGAGCGCCTGACAAGTCGTTAGAGCGCCTGACAAGTCGTTAGAGCGCCTGACAAATGTTTAGCAGTATTTGTTCCGTTTTTTTTAAATTTTCTGAGTTCAAATCCTAGTGAAGTCAACTCTACCTTCCTCCCTTCCAAGGTTGAGGAAATAAAATACTGGACTCGGTACAATCTACTTTCCCTACACCTCAAATGTGTGGCCATGTGTCTGGTTTAGAAAGGTTTTTATTGAGCTTGCGTTTGGAACATAACTTAACAAAGTTTCTTGTGGATTGGAAGTATCGGTAGAGGGTCGGACGCCATGCTTTGCAGCAAAGAGTACACTGTCCCTTACGGTCTGAATTCAAATCCCGCCGAGGTTAACTTTGCCTTTCATCCTTACGAGGTCGATAAAATAAAGTACCAGTAATGTACTGGTATAATTGCTGGCCTCGTGCCAAATGTAGAAACAATTATATTATGATGCAAGTTTTATTTCTTTTTTTTTATATAAATATAAACACTTTAAAATAATCAGATGTGTAGCCTGGAAGTGGGTGGTGGTTCGGGGGGTGTAGTATCGCCACCTGCCAGGTTTGGGTACCAGGGTACCATTAGCAGAGTCCTCTCTGATATAGGGGCTGTTCTGTTGATTGTTGATATCCCTCTCCTTCCATCCCACTATTGTCATTCTGAATAAAGTCATGGCCACTGTCTTGCTCTCTACTCGGGTTCAATCTCACTCTGAGGAACCCCTTCAATGACTGATCCCTAGAGAGTGAAATTTACTGCATGGAAACTCTAAGGAAGCACGCATACCCCCCCCCCCCCACCATATATATATATATATATATATATATAGGAAAATGTTCAAGACCCCCACTCTACTACCCTAAGTATTTAGTACTCTGGTGCGTTATGGTCCACCTGGTTCCTTACCACACTTCCTTCGTTATATATATATATATATATATATATATATATATATATATATATATATATATATATATATATATATATATATATATATATATATATATATATATATATATATATATATATATATATATATATATATATATAGAGAGAGAGAGAGAGAGAGAGAGAGAGAAATAAACACATATGTATATATATATGATATTGTAAAATGCTAAAATTAAGTTGTTATAGAATACCAACTACAAGTGAAGTCATTCTTTTGCCTTTTTTTAATATATATATATATATACTAGCAGCTGAGCCCGGTTGCACCCGGGGCCACTTACTCTTTTACCTGTTCCAGCCATCCGGCTGAGGCCATGCTGGGGCACCGCCCTTTAATATATATATTAGAAAAAACGAGTAAGTTTCGCAATTAATTCTCCTTCTTTTATGAGGTAATTTATACGATTTTCTAAGCTATTATTTATAGAGATCTACAGCTGTTAAGTTATTTTCTACGTTTGGGATTCCCACATGTTCAAATATGTTATTGCATTTTTATTTTACGGAACCCTTAGACGATTTCTTATAAAATTATGGTACCCATTCTTATACTTTACAGATAGTTCCGGCTATTAACATTTTAAGGAGATTACAGGAAACTAAGCGACTTTTTCAAGAGAAAAAATTTATTCATATCAAAATAAAAGAAAACCTATAAAATACATGTTTTTCCCATAAAACGCGTGTTTTTATTAAAACACACCTTGCCTTCCGGAATCACTTATTTTATATATATATATATATATATATATATGCATATTTCTGTGTGCGCGTCTCTGCCCCCCCCCCCCCCCTTCTTTCTCTCTATCTCTCTCTCTCTCTCTCTATATATATATATATGGGATAAACTACTGACGTGGAGTGCTTTTGATTTACTCAAACCGGATTATCTTTACGAAATTACATCGTAACAATCACATATAAGCACCTTGTCATCTGCAATATATATATATATATACCTTCGTAAAGTCAAGCCGAGACTGCTCGGCTTCGCGGTAGGGTTTTTACCTTCCTTTATACACACACACACACACACACACACACACACACACACACACACACACACACACACACACACATATATATATATCCCCGATTGAACCCGGGATAAACATATATACGTATATGTATACAAATAAATGTATACTCATCTTAACAGCATTCTAATAAATATTGCCTGTACAGGTAATCAAAGTGTGTATACATTTTTTGTTGAGGGAGGGGCACTGCTTGTATGCATGTATATATATATATATATATATCATACACATCTCATATGCTCACGCACACAAATACACATACATAGGTGAGTCTATTAGGTGAAAAACTACCTTTAATAACCACGTGGTCTCTGACACTCCCAATGTGTAATTCAATGGGAATAATATTTCTCTACTGCAGCTACTCACAGCCGGGAAGCCGGGCTGAGACTAAAGAATTAGGTAGACCTAAGACTAAAGAATTAGGTAGACCTAAGGCTAAAGAATTAGGTAGACCTTAGACTAAAGAATTAGGTAGACCTAAGACTAAAGAATTAGGTAGACCTAAGACTAAAGAATTAGGTAGACCTGAGACTAAAGAATTAGGTAGACCTGAGACTAAAGAATTAGGTAGACCTAAGACTAAAGAATTAGGTAGACCTAAGACTAAAGAATTAGGTAGACCTAAGACTAAAGAATTAGGTAGACCTAAGACTAAAGAATTAGGTAAACCTAAGACTAAAGAATTAGGTAGACCTAAGACTAAAGAATTAGGTAGACCTGAGACTAAAGAATTAGGTAGACCTGAGACTAAAGAATTAGGTAGACCTGAGACTAAAGAATTAGGTAGACCTGAGACTAAAGAATTAGGTAGACCTAAGACTAAAGAATTAGGTAGACCTAAGACTAAAGAATTAGGTAGACCTAAGACTAAAGAATTAGGTAAACCTAAGACTAAAGAATTAGGTAGACCTAAGACTAAAGAATTAGGTAGACCTGAGACTAAAGAATTAGGTAGACCCAAGACTAAAGAATTAGGTAGACCTGAGACTAAAGAATTAGGTAGACCTAAGACTAAAGAATTAGGTAGACCTAAGACTTAAGAATTAGGTAAACCTGAGACTAAAGAATTAGGTAGACCTGAGACTAAAGAATTAGGTAGACCTGAGACTAAAGAATTAGGTAGACCTGAAACTAAAGAATTAGGTAGACCTAAGACTAAAGAATTAGGTAGACCTGATACTACATGCAAGTTTATAGTATGTACATAAGAGGATAAGCTGTAAGGTTTGGAGGCTGATTTAGGCTGAAGTAGCGATGCTAGAGCTGTGAAATCTTGCATGCATTAATTTCAACACTTCTTGTTAATAATTGCATTGTTTCTTTCCAGGGATTATGTAGAAAAATAAACCTCATTTGGTCATTCCATGAGAGTATCTTGGTCATTTGGACCTATGGACATTTCTACTGACTCTCGAATATGTACACACACACACACACACACACACACACACACACACACACACACACACACACACACACACACACACACACACACACACACACACACACACACACACACACACACACACAAACACACACACACATATATACATATATGTAAATATATATATACGCGGGCCGGCTGAAAAGTACATACATGCATCACACACACACACACACACTAATATCTGTACGTGTGCATGCGTACATATTGAACTTGTAACTAAATTATAAGGCCTTGAGTCACCCCGTAGTAAGTCTCTCTCTCTCTCTCTATATATATATCCTGATGTCTTCCAAAAGTAACGGTCGCATTTTGAAAGGGTACGTCAATGTTTATTTATAAAACTGGTATATATTGTATTTTGTCTGATGAAGGCATACCATAATTTAACTTGGTATCCTTGAAATATGTATAATGAAATAAATATGGTTTTATAAATATAGTTTCCATTTGTTAATATCGTATATATAAATATATATATATAGATATATATATATATATATGTGTGTGTGTGTGTGTGTGTGTGTGTGTGTGTGTGTGTGTATATGAATGAATGTGTGTGTAAGAGTTACGTGTATGTATTTACAATAGTTTATGAAAGAGAGAGGTGGGTAAGAGTGATAGATGAAATTAGTACAGTTGTAAGGACGAATAAAACCAGAGAGAGAGGCATATATATATATGTCTATATAGAGAGAGAGTGAGTGAGAGTGGGAGAGAGTGATGATAATTATGAATGGGTCTCAACTCCTTACTACAACTATGTATCCCTTACGAATAGTAGGAGAGGAAGGCAAACTATTGCATCCCCCACCCCTCCCTCATTCTCGTTCTCTAGTTTCCTCTCTGCGCTTTTGAATAAACACGCACATACAGAGCCATATATATATATATATATATATATATATATATATATATAGAGAGAGAGAGAGAGAGAGAGAGAGAGAGAGAGAGAGAGAGAGAGAGAGAGAGATAAATATAATATATATATATATATAGAGAGAGAAATGTAATATATATATATATATATATAGAGAGAGAGAGATATAAATATAATATATATATATAGAGAGAGAGATAAATAATATATATGTATATAACGAAGGAAATGTGGTAAGGAACCAGGTGGACCATAACGCACCAAAGTACTCAATACTTAGGGTAGAAGAGTGGGTAATAAAAACGAGTAGGAGCCCGACGGCTGAGCTCAAGCCGTTTCGACGGCTAATTCTGGACTAAAATAGTCCATTTTAGTCCCGAATTAGCCGTCGAAACGGCTTGAGCTCAGCCGTCGGGGTCCTACTCGTTCCTATCTCTATATATATATATAGAGAGAGAAAGATAAATATAATATATATATATATATATATATACAATATTAAATAAATGGAAAACTATATTTATAAAACCATATTTATTTCATTACATATATTTCGAGGATATCATATTAACAATATGCTATGCCTTCATCAGACAAAATACAATATAAACAGTTTTATAGATAAATAGATTCGACATACCGTAATAAACATCGACTTCATTTGAAGAGGTTTACGCTAGCAGTTTATTACGGTATGTCGAATCTATTTATCTATAAAACTGTTTATATTGTATTTTGTCTGATGAAGGCATAGCATATTGTTAATATGATATCCCCGAAATATATGTAATGAAATAAATATGGTTTTATAAATATAGTTTTCCATTTATTTAATATTGTAAATATACTCCAAATATTTGTCGAGTGCTTTTATATCAGTTATAAATATTTACTAGTTGTAACCCAACAATTTTAAATATAACTTTCCATATATATATATATATATATATTTATAGAGAGAGAGAGAGAAATATATGTAATTAAATATATATAGTGTAACGATATATATAACTGTGTGTTACAGATATCAAAGTTTGCGGCGAGACTATGACGAGCCGAGGATCGGTAGCCGGATCTCCACCTAATAACATTGAGTGCTTAAGTGGTGAACAATCGGTAGCTGGACGTTACACACCAAACAACTATATATATATATATATATATATATATATATATATATATATATATGAATAGAGATTTGGACACACACACACACACACACACACACACACACACACACACACACACACACACACACACACACACACATACACACACACACACACACACGCACACACGCACACACACGCACACAGACACACACATAGGCACAGATACACAGACACACACATAACTACACACACGCACGCACATATATAGATATATGCGCGCGCGCGCGCGTGTGTGTGTGTGCCTCTGTGTGTGTGCCTGTGTGTCTGTGCGTCTCCGTGTGTGTGCGTGTGTATCTGTGTATTTGTGTGCGTGTAGGTATGTGTGTCTATGTATGTGTCTGTGTGCCTGTGTGTGTGTGTGTATGTGGGTCTGTGTGTCTCTGTGCATGTGTGTGTGTGTGTGTGTCCAAATCTCTATTCACATATATATATATATATAAGTATGTACACGTACATACATAATATGTATACAGACGTACAGTAGTATGTATATATATATAAAATACATACATGCACACACATATATATATGTACGTATGGATTCACCGAACATTCATTATAATGCTCGGTGTGTTTGTAAACAAACATCCCGTATTAAGCCGTAGTGTCCAGCAACCATCGTTGCTCGTTTGTTCAACACTGACAAAGGAACGCTGTACTAGTTTCAAGCTTATTAGCTATCGTCAGCAACGTATAACTTCCTGCCAGATTGTTAAACGTATATACTTACCTTATGCATATTAACGGATATATATATATATATATATATATATATATATATATATATATATATATATATATGAGAGAGAGAGAGAGAAAGAGATTATATATTTATATATATGCACTTATACCTCTGTGTGTGTGTGCGTATGTGTGTGTGTGTGTGTATATATATATATGTGTGTGTGTGTATGTATATATATATATATATGTGTGTGTGTGTGTGTGTGTGAATTGCCAACTCACTACAGGAAGATACAATAGACACATTTATAAACTTGAAACAATGTCGCTGTTACGTCCTTCCTGTATGTGTGTGTTTGTGTGAGTGTGTATGTGTATGTGTGTGTATGTATGTGTTTGTGTGTGTGTGTGAATATATTACCTCTCATTCACTTTCTTTCTAGACACACATACACACTTATATGTATATATATATATATATACACTGAAGGACCACTTGAAAGCTTTTATATGCATTTCAAGGTTATTATCATTATTACACACACACACACACACACACAAATACAAAGACACAAAAATGCATGCAGCTTTTTGACTTTTTTTTGCTTTTCGTTAAGTGGGACACACCAGCAAAATAATAACGTATTGATTGAAGGAATTCTTCTACACATTCCATTGTTTTTCAGTATGGGCGCACTTGAAGTAGCCGAGTTAAGTGATCTGGACGGCCTAGTCATGCGCGAACAAATTCATATCCTCTATCAAAAATTTCCTACTTAAAAAATTTCATTTATCTATCGGCGGAGTCCTAGGTGTCACTTTAAACCATACCATCTCCCAAAAAGGAAACCTAATTAAAATTCACACCTACACCTCATTTAACCACTTACCAACCATAATTCCCTCCCTCATTCCACGAGAACTCTGAACTTCAAATCTCTGTACATCTGCCGGGGTTCGAATACAGTCTTATTCCATCTTGTATAAATGTTACTAGGGGCTCTATAGAAAATATATATATATATATATATATATATATATATATATATATATATATATATATGAAAATGTTCAGGACCCCGACGGAAGAGCTCAAGTCATTTCGACTAGTCTGGACTAGTCCAGAAATAGCTATCGAAATGGCTTGAGCTCTGCCGTCGGGGTCCTGAACATTTTCCTATTACCCACTCTACTACCCAAAGTATCGAGTACTCTGGTGCGTTATGGTCCACCTGGTTCCTTACCACTCTTCCTTCGTTATATATATATATATATGTTTGTTTACTTTCCTCTGTCCCGATAACTTAATTTAGTTCGCACTGATTTTAGGTATCTAGTCTTTAATGCGAAGAAATACCAATGATAATCAGCAGGCTACTGATGATGGACATTCCTGTTTCTCGGTCTATTTTCATTCATATGTTCATATTCGCAACAACGCAGCACGCCATTTTTCATTCTCTCTCTCTATATATATATATATACACGGTTTTAGTAAGCCCTTTAGTCATGGCCTGACAATCTAATGATGGCGCCACGGAATATGCAGCCATTACTCATCGTCACTATGAAGTGCTTGATATTAGGAGGAGCATCCAGCTATAGAAACCATGCCAATAAAGAGTTGAAAAGACTCTTCAGTTGCGTGAAAGACACGACAAACATTCTGGTCTTGGTTCCACGAAAAACTCACCCAGTACCCTCTATAAATGGGTTGATAATAGTAATAGCATTGAACGGTAATAAACTTACCAAACAAATGGTTGAGAGGACTCTTCAGTTGGGTCAAAGGCTGTAGAACCTCCTGAGCGCTAAAGTCACGTTACATTATTCATTGTGCTCTGTAGAGTGTGAGATCTGTGGCTCAGTTTGAGCCCTGACTTGATCAGTGACGTCGCTAGAAAGGAAAAAAAACGGACGTTAAATGGTGATGATACAAACTCACACACACACACACACTAATACACACACTATGATAGATATGTATAGCACGACATAGTGCTCAAGAAGTACATCTAGTCCACACGAAGTTATGCAACGTCCATTCCCCCCCCCCCCCCTCCACACACACTCTCTCTCTCTCATATATTATATATATATATTATATATATATACGCATGTAATATCCAGTACTCTTGTACTGGAGTTAACGATCTTTCGTAAACTGCTGCCGAGTCTACACATTGTGTCTGTGTGTGTGCGCGTATATGTGTGTGTGTGCGTATGTATATATATATGTGTGTGTGTATGTCTGTGTATCCGTATATTTGTGTGACTGCCTTTTTTATGTATGTGCTAAGCGACTGTTGGTCTGTAAGTGTGTTGTGTATGTTTTGTATCCGAAATAACGGAGTCTACGTTTTGTTTGCTGTGTAGTGAATTATATGTGTATATTTGATGTGTGTGGGTCTGGAGATCTGTGTGTATGTATCTGTGTATTTGTGTGTGTATCTGTGTATTTGTGTGTGTGTGGCTGACTGAGAGTGTGTATGTAGGTATATTCGTGTGTATGTGTGAAGGTATCTGTGTATGTTTGTATGTGTGCGTGTGTATCTGTGTGTTTGTGTGTGCCTGCGCGCGCGCGTGTGTGTGTGTGTGTGTGCGCCTCTGTGTGTGTGCATGTTTGTCTGTGCGTCTCCGTGTGTGTGCGTGTGTATCTGTGTATTTGTGTGCGTGTAGGTATGTGTGTCTATGTATGTGTCTGTCTGCCTGTGTGTGTGTGTGTGTGTGTATGTAGGTCTTTGTGTCTCTGTGTGTGTGTGTGTGCCTGTGTGTGTGTGTGTGTGTGTGCGTGTGTATCTATGTGTTTGTGCGTGCGTGTGTGTAGTTATGTGTGTGTCTGTGTATCTGTGCCTCTGTGTGTGTGTAGTTATGTGTGTGTCTGTGTATCTGTGCCTATGTGTGTGTGTGTGTGTGTGTGTGTGTGTGTCCATCAATTCTTCGTCAAAAATTGTTGAGTTTTCACTTTTCTTTTTTCTCTCTATCCCAAATCTCTATTCATGTCAGACGTAGATGTATATATATATATATGTATATATATATATATATATATATATATATATATATATATATATATATATATATATTGCTGCCTTTGTGAATATATAGATACATTAACACGAACATACCCCGACAGACAGGCACACACACACACACACATATACACACACACACACACACATAGACACACACACATACATATATAGATATATACATACACACAAACATATATATATATATATATACATATATACACACACACACAGACATGTATATATGATAAAGATCTCTATAAAATTAGAATACAGCTAACTGGGACAGAATAAATGTCAATATATTTACAACTTTTTAGTATATAGACATGTAAATATGGCAAATATACGTATTTCTTTGTAAATTGAAGAATGAGAAAGACTTTTAACCAGTTTTTAAGTTTAGTTGGACTCTCATCAGAAGACATGTTCATAATCTAAACAATCTGAAAGAAATATGTAAATCAAGGGGCTTAATATCTTAATATATAATTCAGGTGCTTAGCGCACTTCACGCACACACATGCACAAAGCACATACAGGCTCTCAAACACACACACACACACACACACACACACATATATATATATATATTGCCCAAGACAAACAAGACGAATACAGAGATACAATAATACAAAATCCTATTAGTTTCACGCTTGTTGCAAACGGAAAAAAGATTTTTGTTTTCAACGTATCCGACTTTAATCCTTCATCGGAACAAAACAAAGCTCAGAGAATGAGGAGATTGAAAGATTGTGGGGGGGAGGGGGTGTTTTGGCAGGATGGATGCAGCGGGCAGGCATATTGTTCGGTGTATGTATATATATAAGGAGAGAAAGAGAGAGAGTGAGAGAGAGTGAGAGAGAGACAGGGGGAGAGAGAGAAAGAGAGAGAAAGAGGGGGGGGGGTTAGTCCTATAAGATTAGTAAGGCCATTATTCAACTTATTACTCCTTATTTAAGGGAATTAGATGGGAGTTTAAGCTTGACTGTCGGACACACCTATCATATAACACATATACACACTTTATATATATATATATATATATATATATATATATATATATATATATATATATACCGCTGGGTAAAGAGGTGCCAAGAAATCCCAGTAGAAGGACGACGCAGTAGAAGAAGACCACAAAAAACATGGGTGGAGGTGGTGAGAGCAGACCTCAGATCGCTGAAGCTCACAGAGATGACGAAGGACCGTGACTAGTGGAGAGATGCTGTGCTGAATAGGACCCGTCCCACCCTTGCAAGCAGGGAAAAGCGGACGTAAAATGATGATGATGATGTATAACATTAACTGTTTATATATTACGTAAAAACATTGCTTTCATTGACCAATTCTTACAGCCATGTAAATGGATAAGAGATGTTTTATGGGAAAGGATGCAGAAAAATAGTCAAAAATTAACTGAAGTAGTACTCAATACATATGAGTTAATATATATTTTATTTTTCAACGAAATATGTTATAGCTACACCGACGTTTCGGTTTTAAAAGGCGATTTCAGGCTGTAACAGTTTTACGAGGGTCGCCTGAAAAAGTTCATAAGCTGACCAAGATACTTTAATGGAATCTAAAAGGCTCGATTGACCTGCTAGAAATAGTAGCCAAATTCCTCTTCAATCACTAACCTATTCTCTCTAACTCTTTCATGTCCCATTCAACTCTCTATCATCTCTCTCTCTCTCTCCATTTTTTTTATTCGTCCATTTGTCTTTTTTTTTGCTCCTTCGGTCTCTCACTTTCCTCCATTTTCTACATCCCCCCCTCTCTCTGTATCTTTCTATCATTCTCTCTCCCTATCACCCTCTTCCTCTCTCTCCCCTCTCTCTGTATCTTTCTATCATTCTCTCTCCCTATGCTCCCACCCCCTCTCTTCAAACGACCATTATATCATTCTCTTAATATTTCTTCCTTCCTTAAAGTTCTAATCACTTTCTCTCTCTCCCTTTTCTCTCTCTCTCTCTCTCTCTATCTACTCTCCCCCCTCTCTCTCCCTCAGTATTTCAATCGCTCGCACCCGTTTTCTCTCTTTCTGTCTTTTCATCTCTCCCTCTCTCTCGTTCTCTGATCATTTTCCTTATATTATTTTCACCACTTTAGTCTCTCTCTCTCTCTCTCTCTCTCTCTCTCTCTCATACTCTCTTCCTCTATTTACTCCTATTTTCCTTCTCTCTCTCTCTCTCACCCCCTCTCTCTCTCTCCCTGCCACACTACCACGCCAACACCCAGCCTTACTCTCCCCACTACCCATCACTTTCAATTTATTTATTTATTTATTCTACTTTTATTCTTCCTTTTCCAAATAGAAATATGCCGGCTGTTGGGATGTTGTGGGAAGAAGAGGACCCCTAAAACTACTGGAGTGGTGGTGGGAGTGGTGGTGAGAGTGGTGGTGGTAGTTGTGGGAGTGGTGGTGAGAGTGGTGGTGGTAGTTGTGGGAATGATGGTGGGGGTGATAGGTGTGGTGGGAGAGAGAGAAATGAAACGAAGAACGACTGAATAGAGGAACGACAGAATGACGAAAAAAAAGATGGAAATCAAAAGAGAAAGAAAGAAAGAAAGAAAGAGAGAAAGAAAGAGAGAGGGAGAGAAAGAAAGAAAGAAAGAAAGAAAGCAAGTGTATCCACCAATCGAATGGATTACGATTTTCTGGGTCGAAACTGATTGGGGTAAGTGATTGGCGCACACCACACACACACACATATACACGTATACACATATACACAGACTCTCATGCATACACACGTATTGGTACACACACATATATGTATGTATGTATGTATGTATGTATGTATGTATGTATGTATGTATATGGTTATATGTATGTATGTATATATGTATATGGTTATATATATGGATGTGTGCCTGTATTTACATAAATGCACTTTTATGCATATAAGTGCATATCTTTTTAGACCAGTAAATAGACACAATTACGCACACAATACACACACACACACACACTCACATCTATATTATATATACACACATATATATATATATATATATATATATACTTATACACACACACACACACAAACACACACATATATATATATTTATATACACACGCACCCACAAGCCAATGCAACACCTTAGATGCATGCGTTGTGCAGTGGGTGCAACTCCATTCCTCTCCATACCTACGTAAACACACACACCTCCACACACACACACACACACACACCTCCACACACACACACACACCCCCCTCCACACACACACACACACACTCACACCCCCTCCACACACACACACACACGCAGACACACACACCTCCACACACACACACCCACACACCCACCCACACACACACACGCACACACCTCCACACACACACACACAACTCCACACACACACATCTCTACACACCTCCACACACACACACACACACACACACACCTCAACACACACGCACACACACACACCTCCACACACACACACACCTCCACACACACACACACCTCCACACACACACACACCTCAACACACACGCACACACACACACCTCCACACACACACACACACATATATAGTTATATGGACATATCGATCCCCACCATGTACAATGTATCCATTATTTTGTTAAAGACGGAAAAGTGTGATTTAAAATATGAAGCCTGGCTGCTATTTCTAGCGTGCCGGCTGACCAGGTAGCGGCTCTGCCGGCTGTTATATGGAGTGGGACATCACGTGGTCCAATGATACATCATTTTCTATGGTCAACGTGTTATGTATGTATATATATATATATATGTGTGTGTGTGTGTGTGTGAGTGAGAGCGTGTATGCGTGTGTGTGTGGTGTGTCTGTGTGTATATCTATATACACACATATGTGGAGGTTTCTTAGTGTATGCGTGTGTGTATGTGTGTGTGTATGTGTGAGTGTATATCTATATACATATGTATATACACACATATGTGGAGGTTTCTTAGTGTGTGTATGTGAGTGAGAGCGTGCTTGCGTGTGTGTCTGTGTGTATATCTTAGTGTGTGTCTGTCTGTGTCTGTGTCTGTGTGTATATCTTAGTGTGTGTGTATATCTTAGTGCGTGTGTGCGTGTGTGTGTGTGTATATCTTAGTGTGTGTGTGTATATATCTTAGTGTGTGTGTGTCTGTGTGTATATCTTAGTGTATATCTTAGTGTGTGTATGTGTGTGTGTGTATATCTTAGTGTGTATGTGTGTGTATATCTCTAGTGTGTGTGTGTGTATATATCTTAGTGTGTGTGTGTCTGTGTGTATATCTTAGTGTATGTATGTGTCTGTGTGTATACCTTAGTGTATGTATGTGTCTGTGTGTATATCTTAGTGTGTGTGTGTGTGTGTATATCTCTAGTGTGTGTGTGTGTGTGTGTTCACTCATCTGTATGTATGTAGATAGTTCTCTTTATGTTGGATACCGGAGTTCGATTCCTAGGCTTAATTTTCCTTAAAAAAAAACATCGAAAGCTAGCTAGCGGCCACTGCGCTTTCATAGAGTAAAATATATAGAGAATATAGAATTAAAGGCGCTCCTGTCATGACCCTCTCGTCTAAGACTGAGGCACCAAATTGGCAGAATGGTTAAAACGTCAGATAGAATGCTTTCGGTTATTTGTTCGGACTCTCTATTCTCTGAGTTCGAATCCCGCCTTGAATATCTTTGTTTGTGATTCTTTTGAGGTCGATAAATAAAGTACTACTCCAGTACTAGGGTGGTGGTCAATCTTCCTTTCTCTCTCTCTCTCTCTCTCTCTCTCTCTCTCTCACCCTCTCTCTCTCTCTCTCTCTCTCTCTCTCTCTCTCTCTCTCTCTCTCTCATTCTCTGTAAGGAATCAGTTCTGTTCAGACTTGGGAAGGTTTAACAAAATGCCCAAGAAACGCCGTATGTCACTTCGGTGCTGCCACGACCCGACTCCACTGGGAGTTACGGGTACATACACACAGACACTAACACACACACACACACACGCACACACACGCACACATCTATAATATATACATACAAACATATATACATATATACATACATGTATACATACATACACACACATATATATATATATATATATATATATATATATATATATATATATATATATATATATATATATGATGGCTGCCTCCTCGTTATCGAGTATGGCCATTGCACGAGGAGAAAGAAAAAAAAAGAGAAAAAAAAAAAAAATAATAATAATAAATAAATATATATACATACATACATACATACATATATACATACATATATACATACATATGTAAACATACATACATACACACACATACACACATACATACATATATATATATATACATACATGTATACATACACACATACATAGGACTACACTGTCTTTATTTCTTCAAGCTGGTGTTAGGCTTTGATTTAAGAGTGAAATTTGACTGCTATTTTTAGCAACATGAGTGACTTTGTAGAATCTCCTCTGTTGGATCATTGAAAAGTATTCTGTGATATACAATGCCAGCAAAGAAAAAAAAGTTGTTGGGATGGTCACATCTGGAAATACTTTGGCTGCTTTTACTAACATGTTAAGGCTTCCTTGTTGGGTGGGGTCGATTCGTGTCAACAGTCATTGCTGTTGTTATTGTTGTTGTGGTGATGGCGGTGCTTGTTGTTATTGTTGTGGTGGCGGTGGTGTTCTTATGTTTGTTGTTGTTATTGTTATGATTGTTGTGGTGGTGGTGGTGGTGTTTGTTGCTATTGGTGTTGTTATTGTTGTGGTGGTGGCGGTGGTGTTCTTATGTTTGTTGTTGTTGTGGTGGTGGTGGTGGTGGTGTTTGTTGCTATTGGTGTTGTTATTGTTGTGGTGGCGGTGGTGGTGGTGGTGTTCTTATGTTTGTTGTTGTTATTGTTATGATTGTTGTTGTGGTGGTGGTGGTGTTTGTTGCTATTGGTGTTGTTGTGGTGGTGGTGGTGGTGTTGTTCTTATTGTAATGATTGTTGTTGTTGTGGTGGTGGTGGTGGTGCTTGTTGTTATTGTTGTTATGGTGGTTGTTGTTGTTGTTGTTGTTGTTATTGTTATTATTGTTGTTGTGGTGGTGGTGTTTGTTGTTGTTATGGTGGTTGTGGTTGTTGTGGTGGTGTTTCTTGTTGTTATGGTTGTTGTTGTTGTTAATATAGTTATTGTTGTGGTGGTGTTGGTGTTTGTTGTTATTGTTGTTGTTGTGGTGTAAGTGGTTGTTTTTCATTTATGCTTTATTATTGTTGTTGTTGTCATTGTCGTTGTTACTAATGTTGTTGTCAATGTTGTCATTTGTTGTTGTTGTCATTTGTTGTTGTTGTCACTTGTTGTTGTTGTCACTTGTTGTTGTTGTCACTTGTTGTTGTTGTCACTG
>OZ024751.1:36674573-36677073 GCA_964016885.1 Eledone cirrhosa
TGGTGCGTCATGGTCCACCTGGTTCCTTACCACACTTTCTTTGTTATATATATATATATATATATATATATATATATATATATATATATATATATATGTGTGTATATATATATATATATATATAGCGAGAGAGAAAGAGGAAGAGGGGGAGAGATGGAATGTAAGATAGATAGATAGAGAGATAAATGCGTACACACAGACACAAAGTAGCTTGCATGTGCATGCTTGTGCAAGCTAGCCTGCGTACAAATGCATGGCATAGAGAAATATTCCATAGTTTGATAACGAACACACACACACGCACACAGATACGGACACACACACACACACACACACACACACACACACACACACACACACACACACACACACACAGTCATTGTTACAATCATACAGTCCTCCACCATCCAGTGTGCATACCACGACACATTCACAAATTCATCCCTGCGCACTGACAAGCACCCGTATTCACACACACACACACACACACACTCTTACACTCCCATAAACAAACACACAGACATCAGATATTCCCAATACAGCCTATCAAACGAATGACCTACATATTGATTTCCACATAGGGCAGTTGCACTCGTGCCTTATTTTCTAAGGTTAGGGAGCACAAACTACTGTTACTATACAAACCGGTATAGATAGCTGTGTGGTTAATGCGTTCGCTTCGCAACCACCTGGTTTTGGGTTCACTCCCCTTGTGTGGCATCTTGAGCGTGTATCTTCTACTAAAGCCTCCGGTTGACCATTGTTTTGTAACTGAAATTTCGTGAACGGAATCTAAAGAAGCCAGTCGTATATATACATACATATATATATATATATATAGTTTTAATATAGATGAGATTCTACAGGACTAGAACTGTTTCATTCTTTAGAAACCATCAGGGATTCCTGATGATTTCTAAAGAATGAAACAGTTCTAGTCCTGTAGAATCTCATCTATATTAAAACTTTTATACTCTGCTATGTATTGAGTACCTTACTTACTGTGGTTACCTCCGATTCAACCCGGAATAACGTATATATATATATATATATATATATATATATATATATATATATATATATATATATATTATATATATATTGATAGCGTAAGGTCTTCAAAATGTTTTTAATTAAACATACGTTATATTGCCAAATATATTATGCATACATTCATGTATACGTCGCTATTTCAGAGCACCAATCCTAATATATATATATATATATATAATTTCAGTGCTGGCATTGTTAAATACGCCGGGTCCGTCAACTTCTTATTATATATATATATATATACATATATATATATATATATATATATGTATATATATAGAAAAAGTAAATAACAACAAGGAGTACAGTTACGAAAGGTGTTAGGTATTATGACTACGCATGAGGGTGCGGTAAGATACCAGGTGGACCATAACGGACCAGAGTCCTCAATACTTAGGGTAGTAGAGTGGGTAAAAGGAAAAGAGTCAGGACCCCGACGGCTGAGCTCCGGCCGTTTTGACAGCTAGATCCGAACTAGCTGTCGAAACGGCCGGAGCTCAGTCGTCGGGTCCTACTCTTTTCCTTATATATATATATATATAAAACAATATATATATATATATATATATATATATATATATATATATATATATATATATATATATATACCACCCCCATATATATATATATATATTTTTTACATATACGTATATACTCTTCTTCGCCCACTGATTCCTTGGCGGGTCCTGTGGAGCAGAATTCTGAAGCACGCTTTCCAGCGGCTCCTGTCAGAAACAACCGTTTTCAAATGATCCGGCTGGATCCCCAAACGAGGCGCACGAGAGACTATGGTTGACAGAGGAAACAAGGAGGGCTGGTGAGGTTAGGCGGTAATTGAGCCACACCGCCAGAAAACTTGGGAGAAGGGCAAAGGTGATTAAATCAAACACAGTACTCGATTTGTACTCCATCCCAGAATGTAGAGGACAGTAACAACATACGCAATATATTTCATCCGACGCTCTACTGACGCTGCTCCGCCACCGTCATAATTTATTACATAATGATTTCTACTATAGGCACAAGGCTAGTAATTTTTTTGGAGGGGGAGGGAAAAGTCGATTAAATCGACTCCAGTATGTTACTGGTACTTTATTTTATCGCCCTCGTAAGGATGAAAGGCAAAGTTAACCTCGGCAGGATTTGAACTCAGACCGTAAAGGGCTGTAACTCTACGCTGCAAAGCATGGTGTTATACTCTCTACCGACGCTGCCCCTCCACCGCCCTAACTTAGTACATAATACTATTGAGGTGTATATTACTCTAAAAAAGAAAAGATTGAACGATTTTACCTGAAACCACTTTTGATCGTGGGTGTATTTAATCAGGACTGACCTAGGGTTAAATAATAACTCAAGTACATCCAGTTTCTCAGAAATACAACAGCGATTACCCATAATTATACTTTTTCAGTAATAGATTTACCTCCTCTTTGTAGAAGGAACT
>OZ024751.1:36679573-36684573 GCA_964016885.1 Eledone cirrhosa
GTATCCGGCCAGAGTTCTCTCACTTCTTTCTGTTCAAACTGACCATAAGTAGCTGCTCATACTGATGTTAAGGTTTGTTCTCAAAATAAATAATGTCAAAATCTCATAGATTTGATACTATGTGGGATAATTATGTGAGGTAAAGCCTTTATCACAAAAATACAGTAGTATATATAGAATAATGTAAATGCTAAAGGGTTAAATATTGTTGGGCTCGTGGCTACAGTCAAGTTAGATCCTTACCATTCTCAATTCATCTGCCACTGTTGATGGTAACTTTCTTGTATATGATGTTAGGGATGTAGGGTCGATACTCGGAAAATCCTCGTTACGTGGGTGAACTATTGGATATTTCTCACAACGCTGCTTCGTGACAATAATATTTACAGGTTTAACTATTGACCGCATGACATGTTTATATATTTAATTTAGTTACACAACTGTCATCTTTTAAGGTTCTGTAATGTACCGACCGCATTGAGGACTGCGCCCTGAATGGCTGACACATTCTTTGTCTGAATAAGATACTCTCATGGAATGACCAAATGAAGTTTATTTTTCAACATAGTCCATGGAAAGAAAGAATTCGGTTATTAATAAGAAGAGTTGAAATTAATACAAGCAAGATTTCACAGCTCTAACATCAATCCTTCATAGTCAGCCTATGAACTTTTCAGGTGACCCTCGTAATGTTAGCACCACTCTTGAGTTAAGCTTTAGTACGAGGTTGAAGTAAAGAACAAGGAATATTAGAGACTCGTACTTCGATGGTGTATGATGGTAACCTCCTTGTAAATCATGTGAGGGATAGAGATTTAATATTCGTCTGAAATTCGGTAAGCAGTTTAACAACTAGATGTTTTCCACAACTCTACAACGCTGTAAAGATGTTAGTGCATGATGGTAACATCCTGCTAGATCATGTGTGGGATAAAGATTTAATACTCGGTTGAAAATCGGTAAATTGGTTAAAAAATGGATGTTTTCCACAATTCTATAACATCGTTTAGTGGTTTATCTATTGATTTTTTTTTTCGTGGATGCTGTATGGGTGAATGTTTAAGAGGTTCACTTCGTAATCATTACGATACGTGTTCGATCCCACTGCAGAGTACCTTTGGAAAGCGACTCTTATCACAGACGTGAATCAACCCATGCCTTGGGAGTGAAATTGTGGAGACGAAATCTTGAAAAATCTGTTATTTGAAGGAGCAGCTTGGTCACACATTGTGTTACGCTGAATAAAATAGCACACACACACACACACACATATATATATATATATATAAACTATACCCGTATACATACACTCACATATATATATGTACATATTTGTGTATATATATATATATAAATATATATATATATATATATATATATATATATATATATATATATATATATATTTATTTATTTATCCCGGGTTCAATCGGTGTTAACCACAGTAAGTAAGGTAGTCAATACAAAGCAGAGTATAAATATTTAATATAGAAATGGCTTCTACAGGACTAGAACTATTTCATTCGGAAGAAATCACCAAGAGAGCCTTTTCTTGGTGATTTCCTCCGAATGAAACAGTTTTAATCCTGTAGAAGCCATTTCTATATTAAATATATATATATATATATATATATATATACGTGTGTGTTTGTGTATGTGTGTGGGGGTATGTAAGTGTGTGTGCACCTATGCCGTCGATTGTAAATTATGCTTCTATAGAGGCTTCATCTATTGTGTCTGTGTGTTCGTCACATAATGGCTTTATCTCTGCACCAACTTTATTGCAGCTGCCGCCAACATAGTTAAATAACTACGATATTAACAGAAGAGAAATATATCAACAAAAAAAAAAATGATACTTTTATTAGCCACAAGGGCTTGTACATAGAACACAATAAATATTATAATAAATAAAGGTGCAGGTATGGTTGAGGAGTTAAGGAGTTCAATTAGCAACGACTTAGCTCCGGGTTCTGTCCCGAAGCGTAACACCTTAGCCGGGCAAGTGTTTCTTATTATAATTAATTTTGGGTTGACCAATGCCTTCTGAGGGAAATGGAGACCCGTTATATATATATATATATATATATATATATATATATATATATATATATATATATATATATATATATATATATATATATATATATATATATATATATATATATATATGGGGGGAGTGTATGTATATATATATAGTAATAATAATAAATTTGAAGACTAAAATCCAAAGAGAGCTCGATAAGGATAAATATATCTCAAATATATAAGAACATTAATAAATATAAATATATATATATATATATATATGTATGTATATATATATATATATATATATATATATATAAATATATGCACGCACACGCATATATATGTATGTATATATATGCACACACATATGTATATGTGTATGTGCGTGTATGTAGTGTGTGTGTGTGTGTCTCTGTTGAGGTTTGCGTCTTTAACGTTATACTCCATAACTTAGCTGTGCGACAAAAAAGTTCAATAAAATATGCACCAGGCTTGAACCCCCCCCCCAAAAAAAAGGAAGGGTACTGCGGTCGATATGATCGATTTATCCATGCGTTGCCCCAGCATGGCCGCAGACGCCGGACTAAAACAATTAATAAATAACTAAATAATTAGATAAAGATGTAAAAAGAATAATATTTACAATATATGTGGGGCTGGAGAGACAAAGTTATATAAAAACTAGAGCAGGTACAATGACATTGATCTACTGTCCAGACAAACCTCTCCACCCTCCTCTTTATCATTTTCTTTCTCTTCCTTCCCCACTTTTTAAAATAATTTTTCTATATTTTTGTGTTTTATTAAAATTGTTAATTTACTATTTTTTTTTTTAGTTCTTTCGTTATTGTATACCTGTCCAAATAAATTTACTTTTGTTTAGAAAAAATTAATTTAAAAAAAAACATGATACCTTCTAATACCTTCTGCCACCAGCAATCTGGTGCATTCGGAGACAGTCCCAAGCTTCCCCTGCCCGACAAACCAAAGACCGCAAGCTGTCGTGTCGACATATCGGCGCCTCTTCGAACCTGTGGCAATGGAGCCTTGCGGCGTTCTTGGTCTTGGGACCACCATCATATCAATCCTATCAAAGTGAAGTTGGTCTTCCGCAGAATTGAGCCCTGCCAGTTGGAATGTCTATTCTAATACGTCTCTTTCAACATTCTACGTGGCAAAGCTTTCACCATTCTGCCATCTGTGGCAGGAGGCGGCCATCCCCTAGGGCTTCCATGTTACCGAGGCCATATCATTAGGGTAACGATGGTTGAGCTCATTGGTGATTTAAGATAACAGTGGCATAATTTATTGATATATTTAGGAAAATAAAATGTGACTGAATATTAAATATATACATTATCAACGACACTGTCTGGATTAAAACTCCACAAGTAAATATATATATATATATATATATATATATATATATATTGGAAAATGTATGAGATCCTTGGTACAGTTAGGCATATTTGAAAAAAAGGAAAATAATGAGTTCACTTGTAGTGTTATAAAATGTTTGATTTAATTTTATAATATTATAATATTATGAATTGGTTGATTCAGTAAGTTCTTTGTTAACTTCGGTGGGAAGAATTTTAAAGATACCTGATTAACTTGGGTTGGAGAACTTTCTCGCATTCGTCTGTCTGTTGCGATATATATATATATATATCAGAATGCAGGCGGTTGAAATGGTCGGAAATCAGCCGTCGGGTTTCTTTATTTTTCATATATATATATATATATATATATATATATTTGAAAAATAAATATATACTTATAAATATATATATATATACTTTATTAGAAATAAGTATAACATTATTATAAAAGGTTTAAAATTAATACAAGATATAACACATTTTAAACATTTAGGGTTAACCTCTCATGAATATGTTGGCACCCACTAATTAAGTCGAATCAGAAATCCCCACATTTTTGCTCGCGGACCATAATCTATATATTTTGCGATAACCGAAATCCCCCGTAAGCATAACTTCAGTGGGTTTATTAAATATTTAAAGAAATATCCTGAATGGGTACTATCCTTCATGGCAGTCGAAGCCAACATGCTCCAGTTGTAACGTGAAACCGGCCATGTCAAGTTGACCCCTAATGAGGTCGTTCAAAGCAGGGTGTTTAAGAAACTGACTTACTCCGAAACGCAAGAGAGCGGATGCAGTCAAACACTCTCAATTGTGCCTCCACAAGGGCACTTGTGTGGGTCATAGACGCAAAGGCCAAGGGGTATGTCTATTCCAATGTACTCACCATCAAGAAAGGTACCGGCTGATGAAGTAGATACGACTTGGAGGAAACACGATAATAAGTAATAGAAAACGTCTTAGGAGAGAATACAGGGAAGGCTGTGAATGGATTTAACGAAGAGAAGAAAGATTTTTAGGAATTTCGTAAGGAAACGATGTTACTAGGGAGAGAAATAGATAACCTTCAGCTCAGATAGAAAATGTCAAAAGTAAAAGAAGTTAAGTCGGTGAGACTGGAAGTGTGAGAGAGTAATGGGAAGAATGGGTTCTAAGAGTAGGGAAAACAAGAGGAGAAGAAAGAAATGGGTTAGAGAAAAAGGGTTAAAGGGAGCACAGAGAATCAAATAATAATAATATAAGTGTGAATAATGTAGACAAATCATATATTCCATGGACGTCACACTCCACAGACACCCTCTCACACCTACTTACATACCCACCTATATAAATATATATATATATATATATATATATATATATATATGTATATATACATATATATATATGTATATATATATATGTATATATATATTAATTCTGGCAATATTACGCAAATATGACCCTCCCCAAGTATAACAATATGTATATATACATATATATATATATATATATATATATATATATATATATATATATATATATATATATATATATGTATATATATATATATATGTATATATATATATATATATATATATATAT
>OZ024751.1:36694573-36697073 GCA_964016885.1 Eledone cirrhosa
ATTCTAACCACATGTCCATAGTATCGGAGCTGTGATATCTCCATTCAGTGATTCTTTCTTGTGACATTCTACCCCCATTCCCATAGTATCGGAGCTTTGATCTCTCAATTCAGTGATTCTTTCCTGTGACATTCTAACCACATGTCCATAGTATCGGAGCTGTGATCTCACAATTCAGTGATTCTTTCCTGAGACATTCTAACCACATGTCCATAGTATCGGAGCTGTGATATCTCCATTCAGTGATTCTTTCTTGTGACATTCTACCCCCATTCCCATAGTATCGGAGCTTTGATCTCTCCATTCAGCGATTCTTTCTTGTGACATTCTAACCACATGTCCATAGTATCGGAGCTTTGATCTCTCAATTCAGCGATTCTTTCTTGTGACATTCTAACCACATGTCCATAGTATCGGAGCTGTGATATCTCCATTCAGTGATTCTTTCTTGTGACATTCTAACCACATGTCCATAGTATCGGAGCTTTGATCTCTCAATTCAGCGATTCTTTCTTGTGACATTCTAACCACATGTCCATAGTATCGGAGCTGTGATCTCACAATTCAGTGATTATTTCCTGTGACATTCTAACCACATGCCCATAGTATCGGAACTGTGATCTCTCCATTCGGAGAAGTAGAGGCTCTACCTGGAGTGACTTTCTGATATCCATGCTGCGTACTTTATCGAGCATCAGAAAAACCCACCAGAAAAATCCCGGAAAAAATGCCTTTCTAGAAAGAGCACGTGTTTATTCAGTCAGCCATATATATAATTTGACGATAATTCCTGGTATTTTAGTTTATTTCCTACATTTCGTTCATGATTAATTGCCCGTTGAGTTGGATTTCTGAAGAAAAAGAACATCCATCCACTTCGTTGTATTTCGAACCATTAACCAGATAAATAACTCAGGTCTCATCAATGGGGTGACACTTATTTCTACCTTCCTCTATACCAACATCCTTTCATATTCTTCTTTCTTGTTTTATTTCCTTCTCTTTCTCTATGTTCCTACTATTTCACTCTCAGTCTGTCTGTATGTCTGTCTGTCTGTCTGTCTGTCTCTTTCTCTCTCTGATTTTCTCTCCGCCTCTCTCTCTATATGTGTCACTCTTCCAGTCACACAAACGAAACTTTATTTTTGTTACCTCCCCTCTCTGTTCCAGTTTCCCTCTCTCTTCTGTCTCTCTCTCTCTCTTCCTCTCTGTCTCTCTGTCTTTCTCTGTCTCTCTCTCTATCTATCTCTTTTCTCTCTCTCACACACACTCATATTTTCTCCTCCAACCCACTGACACAGAAACACACACACACACAAACCCTCACACACACACACACACACACACAAACCCTCTCACACACACACACACACAAACCTCACACACACACAGCTCTCTCTCTCTCTCTCACAAACCCTCACACACTTTCTCTCTCTTACACACACTCTCTCATTCTCAGTCTCTCTGGTCTTCCTTTGCCTCCCTCCATTTCTTCCTCTCTCTCTCTCTCTCTCTCTCTCCCTCTCTCTCTCGCTCTCTCTCTCCCCAATCCCTCTCACACATACACATACACTCCTCCAACCCACCAACACACAGAAACACACACACACACCTTACCCCCCCCTCTCTGTCAATCAATGACTATCACACATCAGATAAAGAACACGCAACTCTATTAATCTTTATTCCCTATCTCTGAGTTTTGTATTCTTTGTGTGTCTGTGTGTGTGTGTATATATGTATGTGTGCACCTTTATGTATATGTATGTGTGAGTGTGAAAGTCTGTCGTGTGATGTATGTTGTTTCTGCGTGTGTTATATATGTGCATCTGTGTGTGTGCATGTATGTATGTATATGTGTAATTGTGTATGTGTGTATATGTATAAGTTTATGTGTAATTGTGTGTGTGTATGTATGTATATGTGTAATTGTGTGTGTGTGTGTATGTATGTATATGTTTATGTGTAATAGTGTGTGTGTGTATGTGTAGGTATGTGTGTATGTATATGTTTCACGGGTGCTTATGTCTATTGTGAGGTGTGTTGTTTCCGTGTGTTATGTATATACATGTGTGTGTGTGTGTATGTTGTATGTTTGTGTGTGATAGTGTGTGTGTGTGTATGTAATATGTATGTATGTTGGTGTGTGTGTGTGTGTATGTAATATGTATTATGCTGGTGTATATGTATGTTGTATGTGTGTGTGTGTAATATGTATATATGTTGGTGTGTGTGTATGTAATACGTATGTATGCTGGTGTATATGTATGTTGTATGTGTGTGTGTGTGTGTAATATGTATATATGTTGGTGTGTGTGTGTGTATGTAATATGTATGTATGCTGGTGTATATGTATGTTGTATGTGTGTGTGTGATAGTGTGTGTGTGTGTGTATGTAATATGTATATATGTTGGTGTCTGTGTGTGTGTGTATGTAATATGTATGTATGCTGGTGTATATGTGTGTGTGTGTATGTAATATATGTATGTTGGTGTGTGT
>OZ024751.1:36714573-36722073 GCA_964016885.1 Eledone cirrhosa
CCACCACCAACACCACCACCACCACCACCACCACCACCACCACCACCGCCACCACCACCACCACCACCACAACGCCACCACCAACACCACCACCACCACCACCACCAACAACAACACCACCACCACCACCACCACCACCACCGCCACCACCACCGCCACCGCCACCACCGCCACCACCACCACCACCAACACCACCACCACCACCACCACCAACAACAACACCACCACCACCACCACCACCACCGCCACCACCACCGCCACCGCCACCACCGCCACCACCACCACCACCAACACCACCACCACCACCACCAACAACACCACCACCACCACCACCGCCACCACCACCATATACCAGTGTTATTAAACACCATATCCCAATCTCTACGACAGTTCTATAACAATCAATATCTGTCTTTTCTTTAACAAAACTTTCTGATATCTTTTGATCTGTTGCTGTAGTTTTCATCGATACTATATAATTGGTGCTGTCGTATTGGAAGGTGTGGATGGCATGGATGGAGCGGGAGGGGGCGTGGCATCAAGGATGATTGATGTGTCAAGTTCTTGTTGACCTCAACAGCTAAATACTGCGTTCCAGTTCCAATACTCAGCTTTCTTTTATTCTTTTATTCTTTTGTTGGTGGAGCAGTACCGTCAATAATTGTTTCTACTTTTGGCACAGGGCCAGCAATTATCTCAGTACATTACTGGTACTTTATTTAATCGACTTCGTAAGGATGAAAGGCAAAGCAAACCTCGGCGGGATTTGAACTCAGATAACTCATTATGTGTTTAGCATCTAGGGTGCCTCCCCCGTCTCTCCACAGCGGAAGCCCGAGCAAAGTCTTATTACGAAAGACCAGTGTATATATAGTATATATATATATATATATATATATATATACTATATATGATGTTGTCCAATGGCACCAGCGATGTCTCAACTATATACAGAATATATACACACTATATACACACTATATATTCACTATATACATACTTTATATATACACTATATATACACTATATACACACTTTATATATACACTATATATTCACTATATACACACTTTATATATACACTATATATACACTATATACACACTTTATATATACACTATATATACACTATATACACTTTATATATACACTATATATACACTATATACACACTATATATATACACTATATATACACTATATATACACTTTATATATACACTTTATATATACACTATATATACACTATATACACTTTATATATACACTTTATATATACACTATATATACACTATATACACACTTTATATATACACTATATATGCAGTATATACACACTTTATATATACACTATATATACACTATATACACACTTTATATATACACTATATATACACTATATACACACTTTATATATACACTATATATACACTATATACACACTTTATATATACACTATATATGCAGTATATATGATAATGGTGATAACGATGAGGAGGAGGAGGAGGAGGATGGCGATGATAATGATGATGGCGATGGTGATGATGATGATGGTGATGGCGATGGTGATGGCGATAATGAGGAGGATGGTGATGACGAAGATGTCGATGATGTTGATGATGATGATGTCGATGGTGATGATGATGATGATGGCGATGATGATGCGAACGATGGTCATGGTGATGGCGATGATGATCGTGATGATGAAGATGGTGATGATGATGATGATGATGGCGATGATGATGATGGCGATGATGATGATGAGAACGATGGTCATGGTGATGGCGATGATGATGATGATGACGCAATCGGTTGGGAATTCTGTTCGGTGTTTCATTGTTCTGAGTTCAAATTCCACTGGGAGAGCACTTGTCATTTCTCTTCTCCTGGGATCGATAACTCAAGCCCTATTGAATGGCCAGATCGATAGAAAGTTAGATATGTTGGTCTTTATTTTGTTATCATTTTTTGTTGTTGCCATTTATATCCCCCCCCCCCCTCTCAATCTACCTCTGCCTACCCCCACATATACATACAGACATATATATATATATATATATATTTATATATAAACTCACAAACAAACACACCATACATAAACACACACACATACACATACACACCCATATACATACACACACATATATAGATATACAGACATATAAACCCAGACATACACACACACACACACACACCGCACATATATACACACACAGACACACAAATATCGCATGCACACAGACATATACAGACACAAACATACTCACTCTCTCATATATATATATTTATGTATATATATATATATATTAGTGATCCCCTCTGGCTTCTCAACATTCTCTACCAGATATTTTGTTTTAGTCCCATTCATCCTCAGCCCCACACTCATCGACACAGTCTCAACCTCCTGCATCAAATCCTCTGCCTCCTTCACTGTATTTGTCACCAAAACTATGTCGTCGGCAAATTCAGCATCCGATACCTTTTTCGCCTTAACTCTCCTGCTCTGAGCCGGTGCTACAGTAAAGCCAGAGTCCGGGTGTTTCTCCAGTGCAAGGCGCATACAATAGTCCACTACGATGATAAAAAGGTAGGGAGCCAATGTATCTCCCTGGAGCACTCCAGCCAGTATCTCAAAGAACTCTGTCACCCCATCAGGTGTAATGACTTGGGCTTTGGTGTTGGTGTAGAGCAGTAATATCAGGTCCACTATCTTCTTGGGGATATTAATCAGTATAGACTGAGGATGAAAAACTCAGAGCTGTATGGGAGCCTCCCAAAAGTTAGCTCAAAAGTGACAGAGAGGAGACTGAGGTTAGCTGGACATGCTCACCGACATCCAGAGTTAACATTGCACTCAGTGCTCCTGTGGGAGCCCCTACATGGACACATTGGAAGAGGAAGACCAAGGTTAACGTATGTTGATGCCCGGAGGACAGACACTGGTCTGTTGGAGACGCAGGACATGGCAGCGATAATGAGGGACAGAGACCGCTGGAGAGAACTCGTCCATGGATCTCGGGAATTTTACCCGCCCTAGATATATATATATATATATGTGTGTGTGTGTGTGTGTGTGTGTGTGTGTGTGTGTGTGTGTGTGTGTGTGTGTGTGTATGTATACATACAAGTAAGTGTATACTTGCCTATATAACGTTTGTATTCTCTTTTTCTCAGTCCACAGACACGCCCACCCCCACTCACTCATGTATAGCCACTTATATGTGTGTGTATATATGTGTGTATATATATATATGTGGGGGTGGGCGTGTCTGTGGACTGAGAAAAAGAGAATACAAACGTTATATAGGCAAGTATACACACCGCACACACATATATATATATATATGTAAAAGGTAAACAGAAATAACAACACAATCGGTGCAGTATATGGAAGGGATATATTAGGTTAACGCTTGATATAGCAGGAAGAGGGTCTTAACATTTCGGACGCTAGTCCTTCATCAGAAGAAAAAATGAGAAATAAAATAGATCAAGGGGACGAACGGGATGTAATTGGAACAAATGTCTTTTGATAAAAATAGCAGGTCCATTCATGTTGACATCTCTTGCCTGGGAAATCAGTAATCGTATAGTGTACGTTCGTAGAGATGGGATTTCTTGTAATGTTCTTCCTTTGTCATATATAATGTTTCTTTTAATGTAAAATGAAATTATTATTAGATTCTGCAGCTGTTGCATCAATATGAATCACTTACAATAAAATTTCGCCGGAGATAGATTAGCAACATTTAATAAGCGGATGGGGGTGGGGTGGAATATAAACCCGGGGGATGGGGGATCTGATAAATTAAGAAGCATGGGGATTGGGGGGGGGGGGGGCATTTTAGACTGCAAAGACCCTCATCAGAAAACGTACTTATCATCTAATCAACACACACACACACGTGTATATATATATATATATATGTGTGTGTGTAAGTTTTTATATATATATATATATATACTGTATGTGTTGTTTAAGGGAACGGCAAATACAGACACACTTTGGCATCAGTGCTGTGGCAACTCATTATTTTTCTACATTTTTTTGAGGGCGGTGGATTGGCAGTATCGGTAGAGGGTCGGACGCCATGCTTTCCAGCATAGCTACGTCCGTTTACGATCTGAGTTCAAATCCCGCCGAGGTTGACTTTGCCTTTCATCCTTACGGGGTCGATAAAATAAAGTACCAGTAATGCACTGAGTAATTGCTGGCCTTGTGCCTAAAGTAGAAACAATTATTTTTTTACAGTTGAGTGGACAGTACAATGTGAATTATTCCCCTTGGTGAACCTGGGAATCGAACTCACAACCTTGCTATCATAAACCTAACACTCTAACTAACAATCCACCTGCCGCTTTGTAGTTGGAAATTTGGAGCACAGCAGAGAAAAATTGTGCAGAATTTGGTGGTCAAAACAACAATAACAACAAAGAAAAATATCGATTTTACTGATCTGGCTGGAGACTTTAAGCAGGTGGATGTCTGATTGATTTAATCAGCTGGAGACAATATTGTGTATTGGCCGACGTATACATACATATATATACATATATATATATATACATATACATACATATATACACGGACACTCACACACACAGAGGCACGCTCATAGATAGATAGATAGACACAATTGCGCGCGCACATACACGCACATACACACACACACACACTCTCACACACACATATACATGTATTATACATAGAGAGACAGAGTGAGGGGAGAGAGAGATAGGTGTTGACAGATAAATAGACAAAGATAGATATATAGATAGTTAGATGGATATATATATATATAGACATATATAGATGGATATATATATATATATAACGAATGAAGTGTGGTAAGGAACCAGATGGACCATAACACACCAGAGTACTCAATACTTAGAGTAGTAGTGTGGGTAATAGGAAAATGTTTAACCCCGACGGCAGAGCTCAAGCCGTTTCGACGGCTATTTCACTCAAAAAAAAGCCGCCGAAACGGCTTGAGCTCTGCCGTCGGGGTTAAACATTTTCCTATATATATATATATATATATATATATATATATATATATAAAGAGAGAGAGAGAGAGAGAGAGAGAGAGGCAAATCTAGATATAGAGATAGTTAGATAGAGAGACATAGATAGGTATAAGGTTAAACAGTTAATATCCAGAGGGAGTGAAACGGAACAGTAGACACGTGATGGCCAGACAGATTGAGGCTCTCTCCTCCAAAATACACATCAATGTTACAAACACCACCACCACTGGTACTGTCACCACCACCACCACCACCACTGGTACCACCACCAGCCCCACCACCACTTACAACCCACCTCTATTGGCACCAGCTCCTCCACCACCAGCTCCACCACCACCACCACCACCACTACCAATTACACTCCACCTCTAATGGCACCAACACCACTACCACCACCACCACCACCACCACCACAACAACAACTAGCGCCATCAACACTTTACACCGTCACTATCATCTTCACTACCAATACCACCGCCGCCACCATCACTGCAGCAACTATAATTACCACCACCTTCACCACTACCACCACCACCACCACCACTACCATTACCCTCACCACCACCACCACCACCACCCTCCCCACTATCATCACTACCTTCAAAGACGACCACTAACAACACCACCATCGCTACCACCACCACTACCAATAGCGCCATCGCAACCACCACTGCAACTACTACTACTACTACTACCATTAACATAAACCTTAGCCTTCTCTCAACCCTCTCCCTCTTCCTCACAACCTCTTCCCTCCCCCTCTCAACCATCAACCTTCAACCACACACCACCACCACCACCACACACCACCACCACCACCACACACCACCACCACCACCACACACCACCACCACCATCACCACCACCACCGCACACCACCACCACCACCACCACCACCACCACCGCACACCACCACCACCGCACACCACCACCACCGCACACCACCACCACCGCACACCACCACCACCGCACACCACCACCACCGCACACCACCACCACCACAACCACCGCCACACCCCCCATCTCCCCCACACCTCCACCACCACCACCACCACCTCAACATCCTACTCACCGTTCCGCCATGTTACACTGACAGAATGACAAAGCTGACGTTCCGAGTCGCCCAGATATCATTGTGAGAGTCAGTTGCAATGTTGCCACTCTTCCAACGTTTCGCTTCCCTGATTTTCAGACCTTTATCGGGTTTCCACGCTTCCAAAACTGAGAGAAAGACTCTGACACAGACTCATCAATTGTAGCAGAGAATAAAGAATTCAGAATCCTTCGTCCACTGCCTCCCCCCCCCCTCCCCTTCCTTCTCACCACATTTATTATATTTACTGTGAAATTCCCTCATCACTTAACCCTTTGCTACTTTCTCGTACTTTCTATGAAACAAAATCATCCATTTTAAAGCGTTTCTTTATAAACATTAAAATAAATAATTGTTTCTACTTTTGACACAAGGCCAGCAATTACCCAGTGCATTACTGGTACTTTATTTTATCGACCCCGTAAGGATGAAAGGCAAAGTCAACCTCGGCGGGATTTGAACTCAGATCGTAAAGGGACGTAACTATGCTGGAAAGCATGGCGTCCGACCCTCTACCGATACTGCCAATCCACCCCCCTTAAAATAAATAATATGTTTCTATAAGAGCCATTTAAATTATGTTAGTTATTCTATCTTCATAAATACAGGAATTACCGTATTTCCCGACACCGAAGACGCTTCGTTCTCGAGAACGCACCCTAATTTTGACAACCAAAACAGAAAAAAATAGTAAACAACCTTCGCCCTCCAAGACGCAAGGTAGAATCTTGAGACTTATTATAGGGAAAAAGTAACGTCTTCGGCGTCGGGAAATACGTTAATTATTTTAGTAAATCCCTCCAAATTCTTCATTTATTCATTCAAAAACAGTGTATTATGTGAGGGTCGACGGAAAGGTCCATACGCTGACTGAAGGATTGATGCTAGAGCTGTGAAATATTGCATGCATCAATTTCAACTATTCTTATTCAAAACTGCATTGTTTCTTTCCAGGGATTATGTTGAAACATAAACCCCTTTCAAAATATATTTCTTTCTAGGGAACAAAGTCACCCATTTCAAAGGGCCCCTATTTTAATAAACATATCTTCCAACATATTATATATATGAAGAATTTGTTAAGTTATATTACAAATACTATCTTGATAATCTTTTTTAACAAAGGCAGAAAGGAAGAAATCTTTGTTGGGAGGAGAAAGTCGATTATATCGACCCCAGTGCGTGACTGGTACTTAATTTTATTGAGACCGGAAGGATAAAAGGTAAAGTTGACTTCGGCGGGATTTGAACTTAGAATGTATTATATTCTAACACACACACACACACACACACACATACACACACACGGTGTTGACGAAATAAAGTAACAGTAATGCACATGGGTCAATTTAATCGATTTTGCCTTACTGGCTTTGT
>OZ024751.1:36724573-36727073 GCA_964016885.1 Eledone cirrhosa
CTAACCCTTCAAATTACATGTAGGACACATTTCTGTCAGCTGAGTGGCCTGCGGTAATCTGAAATAAAGTGTCTTGATCAAGGACACGGTATATCGCCAGAAATTGAACTTACGACCTTACGATCTAGAGCCGAATATCCTAACCAGAAAGCCACGCGGCTTCACATACAAACACACAAGCATAAATACATACACGCACATAAATAGTCAGGCACACACACACACACACATACTAGTGAGTGATTATAAATATCATAGTCATCATTTCTTTTACTAAAAGGAAAGAAAATATACAACACCAACAACAACAACATCAGCTCCCAAACAACCCAAATATATGATTTTTTCCCACTCATTTGTTGTTCTTACGTGTTAGTAAAAGACATGACCCTCTCTCCTCCCTTTTTCTGTTGACTTCGTACCATTGAGTCTGGGCTGATTGGCACGAAATATCAAGACTTATCACAAACCACCCACTTATAAATATAAAACCTTTACTTTAGAAAGACGATGCTGAGAACATTTCCACAATTTCTACCATTAAGAACTGAACCATTCCATCACCTTAAATCTGCTAGTAGTAGTATTAGTAGTAGTAGTAGTAGTAGTAGTAGTAGTAGTAGTAGTAGTAGTAGCAGCAGTAGTAGTAGTAGTAGTAGTAGTAGCAGCAGCAGTAGTAGTAGTAGTAGTAGTAGTAGTAGTAGCAGCAGCAGTAGTAGTAGTAGTAGTAGTAGTAGTAGTAGTAGTAGTAGAAACTAACTACTATCATGTACTAATATCTAGATATTTTGATTGTACTAATTAAACTATGTATGAAGTGAAAAAAAAAAAAAAATCGAGCTATTTTTCTTAACTTATTTTCATTTTTGTAATTTTGTTTTTCATTAAATTAATTTTTTTTTTCTATTTTAGATTTAATTAAAAAAATAATTTCAACTATTTCCTGTTGGTGTACTGTTTCTGTCATTTGAACTTGTGCCGAATTTTTGACACTAATAAACCACAAGAAGAGAATGAATCACAATTTGGTTGTGATTTACTTTGAAATATCTGAATGTCCTCCCCACTACATACACCCTCACTCTCTCTCTGTCCCCTTTTCTCTCTCCCTCTCTTTTTCTCTTTTTCTCCCCCCCCCTCTCTCTTTCTCTTTTTCTCCTCTCTCTTTTTCTCTATCTCTTTTTCTTTCCCTTATCCTATCTCTTTCTCTCTCTGTGCTTTTCTCTGTGCACACATACGCACACGCACACACATAAACACACGCACACACATACACACACGCGCGCGCGCGCACACACACACACACACACATATATATAGAGAGAGAGAGATAGAGAGAGAGGGAGGGGATGTATATAAAGTTAGGCATGTGTATATATATGTATGTGTGTGACAGCATTTGTCGCTGTTGAGAATTCGTGAGTTTGAGTTAGGTTACATTAGTATTTAACTGTCATCTAAATACCCACTCTCTCTCTCTCTATCTCTCTGTCTCTCTGCTTCTCTCTCTCATTATTTGCTTTTGTATCTGTTTCCCTCTCCCTCTCTATCTGCATCACTCCCTCTTCCCCCCTCTCTCTCTCTATATATATATAGTAGTTGTCTCAGTGGCCTAGTGGTATGTATGTATTGATGTATTTATGTAAGTGTGTATGTATGTATGTATGTATGTATGTATGTATGCTCTTCTGGTTTTATAATTTCACAATTTTTTCCCAATAGAGAGAGAGTCGGTTTCTAACATAGACACAAGACTCTCTCATTGGAATTTACACATCAACTAGGTAGATTATGTCTGCATGTCTGCATGTGTAGATATGGAAGTTATTGTATGTGTGGATGTGTATGTTTTGAGTTGTATGTGTGCATGTGTATATGCTTTGTATCTGTACATGTGTATATGCAGTTATTAGATGCAAAATGTTTGGAATGTTTTACATTTTCTACTGTTCCATTAATGGGTTGTACTTGTAATTTCCTAACTAGTTGTGTTCTTTCTGTTCCTGTGAAGCCCAGCTTCTCAAGATTTGTATTGAGGCAGTTACTAACATGCATGTATGTATGTATGTATGTATGTATGTATGTATGTATGTATGTATGTATGTATGTATGTATGTATGTATGTTTGTATGCTTGTCAAGGCAGAATTCTAGGAGAAGGAAAACTCTGATATAACACCTGCAACCCTGATGGTATCCAATGATGTTGACTTGTTTCTTCTTTTTGGTAAATATCATCTTGATTAAGAGAGTGGGACTGGCTTTGTGCAGTGCCTTTGCTCACTATAAAAGCTTCACGGCATAGGCATTGCTTTATATCTGGAGATCTCTCTGCACTTGTCGTCACATGGTACCATGGGCCCAGCACTATGTGTCAATAATTGTCACAAGTGTAGTGTTTGTACCAGAGTGTTCAAGTCGCTGGCTGGACTAAAAAGTCACACTCGTTCAGCGCATCGGTAGGAGTTCTCCTACATGGATATAAAGTAGTGGCCGTACTC
>OZ024751.1:36734573-36737073 GCA_964016885.1 Eledone cirrhosa
ATAGATAGATAGATATAGAGATGTATATATATAGAGAAAGAGAGCTCTCGAGACAGGGAGAGGCTGATATTATATATATATATATATACATGGCTATATATTCTAGTGTGTGTGTATTGTATATTAATGAGGCGTGTTGGCAGATTGGTTAAAGTGTTCGATACGAAGTAATCATTTCCCCTGGTTATCTTTGTTCTGTGATCAAGTCAGCTAGACGGGAAAATTGTGTGTAAGAGATTTGTATATGTATGTGTGTGTATATATGTGTGTGTAGCTTTGAGAATGCGTGTGCGTGTGTGAGTATGCATATATGTAAATTAGTGCATGGATATGACAGTGCACTTAGTGTATTTATATATATATATATATATATATATATATGTATATATATATGTATATATATATATATATATGGATATGTGAGTGTGTGTGTGTGTGTGTATGAGTGTGTGCGTGTGTGTTTATACAGCTGCAATCTTGACTATGTTTTAATTAATAAATAAGTGTTTTAAATATTTCTTTATTCCTCCCCCTCTCTCTCACTAACTCTTTGTCTTTCTTTATATCCCTCTCCCCGCATCTTTCCTACTCTCTCTCTCTCACTCTACAAATGTATAGACACACATACATATACATACATGTGTACGGGTTGCACATACATATATCTATATATAAATTTCATATATATATACACACACAGTCACACACAAATATGTATATATGTGTGTGTGTGTATGTGTGTATGTGTGCGTCTGTGTGTGTGTACACATACACACACACACACACACAACAGATGCAATATATATATATCATCCGAAATGTTAAGACCCTCTTCCTGCTATATCAAGCGTTAAACTAATATGTTCCTTCCATATATTGTACCGATTGTGTTTTTATTTCTGTATAAATATATATATATATATATATATATATATATATATATATATATATATATATATATATATATATACATATATATATATATATATATATACATATATATATATATATATATATATATACATATATATATGTATATATATATATATATATATATATATACATATATATATATACATATATATATGTATATATATATATATATATATATATATGTATATATATATATATATATATATATATATACATATATATATATAATGAAAGAAGGCACATGATAAATTGTCAAATAATAGGGGACAAAATTCTATCCATAAAAACTACGGATGGAGGGGTGAATACAAATTGATAAAATAATCAAATGTGTGTGTGTGTGTGTGTGTGTGTATGTGTGTGTGTGGGGGGGTGTATGCGTGTGTGAGTGTGTGTGTGTGTGTGTGTGTGTGTGTGTGTGTGTCTGTGTATGTGTGTGTGTATGTGTGTGTGTGTGTGTGTGTGTGTGTGTGTGTGTGTGTGTGTGTGTGTGTGTGTGTGTGTGTTCACATCCGCCTGTTCCGTTCTTCCGTTACGACAATGTTGCATCTGATGACAAACAATCAACATATGAAGAACCATCGTCATAGCAACACTAGCCGCAATCACGTGATCCTGACGTTCCACCAGGTAATTAACCAGGTATATTTCACCGTTCTTACCTGCTCAGGTAAACTAGATAGTCCGTCATAAATATCAAACGGATATTTGCTATAGTTACATAAGATCACTAGACAAACTGTATATATATATATATATATATATATATATATATATATATATATACCACTTACCTTCTGAGGTGAACATCTACTTACATATACACACATATATAGATACATACATACACACAGATACACACACATATATACACACATACACAAATGCACAGATACACACACATATATACACACATACACAAATGCGCAGATACACACACATATATACACACATACACAAATGCACAGATACACACATACACATATACACAGACACACACACACACATATGCACAGATACAAACAGATACATAAATAAACACACACACATATACACACATACGCAGATACACACTCACACACATATATATATACACATATGCATATACATATACACATACAGACGTGTGTATATCACACACACAATTACTCTATCATACATATACATAAATAGATATACAATCAAAACTACTGAATTAACATATATACATATATTAAACACACATATGAATATACACACACATACATACATATATATATACATACATATATACATACATACGTACATATATATACATACATACGTACATACATACATATATACATACATATACACATACATACGTACATATATATACATACGTACGTACACACACACATACGTAGACACGTTTCTCTTTCTTTCTCTCTCTATCTCACTCTCTCTCTATCTCTCTCTCTCTCCCTCTCTCTCCCTCTCTCTCTCTCTCTCTCTGTTACCATCTTTCTTTCTTTTCCTCTATCTATGGAGAAAGAGAAGGAGGGGCTGTATGTATGTGACAAGTGTTCCGTCAGGACATTCATAATTT
>OZ024751.1:36742073-36752073 GCA_964016885.1 Eledone cirrhosa
ACACCAACACCAACACCAACACTACCAACAACACCAACGCTACCAACAACACCAACACTACCAACAACAACAACACTACCAACAACACCAACGCCAACACCAACACTACCAACAACAACAACACTACCAACAACACCAACACTACCAACAACACCAACACTACCAACAACAACAACACTACCAACAACACCAACACTACCAACACCACCAACACTACCAACAACAACAACACTACCAACAACACCAACACTACCAACAACAACAACACTACCAACAACACCAACGCCAACACCAACACTACCAACAACAACAACACTACCAACAACACCAACGCCAACACCAACACTACCAACAACACCAACACTACCAACACCACCAACACTACCAACAACAACAACACTACCAACAACACCAACACTACCAACAACAACAACACTACCAACAACACCAACGCCAACACCAACACTACCAACAACACCAACACTACCAACAACACCAACACTACCAACAACACCAACACTACCAACAACAACAACACTACCAACAACACCAACGCCAACACCAACACTACCAACAACAACAACACTACCAACAACACCAACACTACCAACACCAACACTACCAACACCACCAACACTACCAACAACACCAACACCAACAACAACACCAACAACAACACCAACACCAACACCAACACCAACACTACCAACAACACCAACACTACCAACAACAACAACACTACCAACAACACCAACACCAACAACAACACCAACAACAACACCAACACCAACACCAACACCAACACTACCAACAACAACAACACTACCAACAACACCAACACTACCAACAACACCAACACTACCAACACCACCAACACTACCAACAACAACAACACTACCAACAACACCAACACCAACAACAACACCAACACCAACACCAACACTACCAACAACACCAACACTACCAACACCACCAACACTACCAACAACACCAACACTACCAACACCACCAACACTACCAACAACAACAACACTACCAACAACACCAACACCAACAACAACACCAACAACAACACCAACACCAACACCAACACCAACACTACCAACAACACCAACACTACCAACAACAACAACACTACCAACAACACCAACACCAACAACAACACCAACAACAACACCAACACCAACACCAACACCAACACTACCAACAACAACAACACTACCAACAACACCAACACTACCAACAACACCAACACTACCAACACCACCAACACTACCAACAACAACAACACTACCAACAACACCAACACCAACAACAACACCAACAACAACACCAACACCAACACCAACACCAACACTACCAACAACACCAACACTACCAACACCACCAACACTACCAACAACAACAACACTACCAACAACACCAACACCAACAACAACACCAACAACAACACCAACACCAACACCAACACCAACACTACCAACAACACCAACACTACCAACAACAACAATACTACCAACAACACCAACGCTACCAACAACACCAACACTACCAACAACACCAACACTACCAACAACACCAACACTACCAACACCAACACTACCAACAACACCAACACTACCAACACCAACACTACCAACACCAACACCAACACTACCAACAACACCAACACTACCAACACCAACACTACCAACAACACCAACACTACCAACAACACCAACACTACCAACAACAACAACACTACCAACACCAACACCAACACTACCAACAACACCAACACTACCAACACCAACACCAACACTACCAACACCAACACCAACACCACCAACACTACCAACAACAACAACACTACCAACAACAACACTACCAACAACACCAACACCAACACCAACACTACCAACAACACCAACACCAACACCAACACTACCAACAACACCAACACTACCAACACCAACACCAACACTACCAACACCAACACCAACACTACCAACAACAACAACACTACCAACAACACCAACACTACCAACACCAACACCAACACTACCAACACCACCAACACTACCAACAACACCAACACTACCAACAACACTACCAACAACAACAACACTACCAACAACACCAACACTACCAACAACAACAACACTACCAACAACACCAACACTACCAACACCAACACCAACACTACCAACACCACCAACACTACCAACAACACCAACACTACCAACAACACTACCAACAACAACAACACTACCAACAACACCAACACTACCAACACCAACACCAACACTACCAACACCACCAACACTACCAACAACACCAACACTACCAACAACACCAACACTACCAACAACAACAACACTACCAACACCAACACTACCAACACCAACACCAACACTACCAACAACACCAACACTACCAACAACAACAACACTACCAACACCAACACTACCAACACCAACACCAACACTACCAACACCAACACCAACACTACCAACACCAACACCAACACCACCAATACTACCAACAACAACAACACTACCGACAACACCAACACTACCAACACCAACACCAACACTACCAACACCACCAACACTACCAACAACACCAACACTACCAACAACACCAACACTACCAACAACAACAACACTACCAACACCAACACTACCAACAACAACAACACTACCAACAACACCAACACTACCAACACCAACACCAACACCAACACCACCAACACTACCAACAACAACACCAACACTACCAACACCACCAACACTACCAACAACAACAACACTACCAACAACACCAACACTACCAACACCAACACTACCAACAACAACAACACTACCAACAACACCAACACTACCAACACCAACACTACCAACACCAACACTACCAACAACAACAACACTACCAACAACAACAACACTACCAACAACACCAACACTACCAACACCAACACTACCAACAACACCAACACTACCAACACTACCAACAACACCAACACTACCAACAACACCAACACTACCAACACCAACACCAACACTACCAACAACACCAACACCAACACCAACACTACCAACAACACCAACACTACCAACACCAACACTACCAACAACACCAACAACACCAACACCAACACCAACAACAACAACACTACCAACAACACCAACACTACCAACAACAACAACACTACCAACAACACCAACGCTACCAACAACACCAACACTACCAACAACACCAACACTACCAACAACACCAACACTACCAACAACAACAACACTACCAACAACACCAACGCTACCAACAACACCAACACTACCAACAACACCAACACTACCAACACCAACACCAACACTACCAACAACACCAACACCAACACCAACACTACCAACAACACCAACACTACCAACACCAACACTACCAACAACACCAACAACACCAACACTACCAACACCAACACCAACACCAACACTACCAACAACACCAACACTACCAACACCAACACCAACACTACCAACACCAACACTACCAACAACACCAACAACACCAACACTACCAACACCAACACCAACACCAACACTACCAACAACACCAACACTACCAACACCAACACCAACACTACCAACACCAACACTACCAACAACACCAACACTACCCCCACCACCACCACACTCACCACGATCACAAGCAACAACACCAACAACACCAACACCAACAACAACACCAACAACAACACCAACACCAACACCAACACCAACACTACCAACAACACCAACACTACCAACAACAACAATACTACCAACAACACCAACGCTACCAACAACACCAACACTACCAACAACACCAACACTACCAACAACACCAACACTACCAACACCAACACTACCAACAACACCAACACTACCAACACCAACACTACCAACACCAACACCAACACTACCAACAACACCAACACTACCAACACCAACACCAACACCAACACCAACACTACCAACAACACCAACACTACCAACAACACCAACACTACCAACACCAACACCAACACCAACACCAACACCAACACCAACACCAACACTACCAACAACAACAACACTACCAACACCAACACTACCAACAACACCAACACTACCAACACCAACACTACCAACACCAACACCAACACTACCAACACCAACACCAACACTACCAACATCACCAACACTACCAACACCAACACCAACACTACCAACACCAACACTACCAACACCAACACCAACACTACCAACACCAACACCAACACTACCAACATCACCAACACTACCAACACCAACACCAACACTACCAACACCAACACCAACACCACCAACACTACCAACAACAACAACACTACCAACAACACCAACACTACCAACAACACCAACACCAACACCAACACTACCAACAACACCAACACTACCAACACCAACACCAACACTACCAACACCAACAACACTACCAACAACACCAACACTACCAACACCAACACCAACACTACCAACACCACCAACACCACCAACACTACCAACAACACCAACACTACCAACAACAACAACACTACCAACACCAACACCAACACTACCAACACCAACACCAACAACACCAACACTACCAACAACACCAACACCAACACCAACACTACCAACAACACCAACACTACCAACACCAACACCAACACTACCAACAACAACAACACTACCAACAACACCAACACTACCAACACCAACACCAACACTACCAACACCACCAACACCACCAACACTACCAACAACACCAACACTACCAACAACAACAACACTACCAACACCAACACTACCAACACCAACACCAACACTACCAACACCAACACCAACACTACCAACACCAACACCAACACCACCAACACTACCAACAACAACAACACTACCAACAACACCAACACTACCAACACCAACACCAACACTACCAACACCACCAACACTACCAACAACACCAACACTACCAACAACACCAACACTACCAACAACAACAACACTACCAACACCAACACTACCAACAACAACAACACTACCAACAACACCAACACTACCAACACCAACACCAACACCAACACCAACACTACCAACAACACCAACACCAACACCAACACTACCAACAACACCAACACTACCAACACCAACACCAACAACAACAACACTACCAACAACACCAACACTACCAACAACAACAACACTACCAACAACACCAACACTACCAACAACACCAACACTACCAACAACACCAACACTACCAACACCAACACTACCAACAACACCAACAACACCAACACCAACACCAACAACAACAACACTACCAACAACACCAACACTACCAACAACAACAACACTACCAACAACACCAACGCTACCAACAACACCAACACTACCAACACCAACACCAACACTACCAACAACACCAACACTACCAACACCAACACTACCAACACCAACACTACCAACACTACCAACACCACCAACACTACCAACAACACCAACACTACCAACACCAACACCAACACTACCAACAACACCAACACCAACACCAACACTACCAACAACACCAACACTACCAACACCAACACTACCAACAACACCAACAACACCAACACTACCAACACCAACACCAACACCAACACTACCAACAACACCAACACTACCAACACCAACACCAACACTACCAACACTACCAACACTACCCCCACCACCACCACACTCACCACGATCACAAGCCTCCTCCATCACCACCACCATATCTACCACAACCAGCATCAGCACTCTCCCCATTTCCACCCCCACCCCATCACCACCACCACCACACCACCCACAACAACAACATCAAAAACAACATTTATATCTAATTACGTGATTTACAAGTGAAATATCTGGTCAATGTTTTAAAACTGTTCCACGTCTTTAAGTCTGGTGGTTTTATTTTATATAATTTCATGACTTTTTATGTTACTATAGCCACATCTAATGAACATTCCTCTCTATATTTTATTTGTTAAGCTTAGTTGAGCCATCAACGACCGATGGAATAGATGTGGTGATGTTGTGACCAGATGTCTACCAGATCTAATGTCTCCACCACATCAGATGTACGGTCCTCTCTATATTTTATTTGTTAAGCTTAGTTGAGCCATCAACGACCGATGGAATAGATGTGGTGCTGTTGTGACCAGATGTCTACCAGATCTAATGTCTCCACCACATCAGATGTACGGTCCTCTCTATATTTTATTTGTTAAGCTTAGTTGAGCCATCAACGACCGATGGAATAGATGTGGTGCTGTTGTGACCAGATGTCTACCAGATCTAAAGTCTCCACCACATCTAATGAACATTCCTCTCTATATTTTATTTGTTAAGCTTAGTTGAGCCATCAACGACCGATGGAATAGATGTGGTGCTGTTGTGACCAGATGTCTACCAAATCTAATGTCTCCACCACATCTAATGAACATTCTTCTCTATATTTTATTTGTTAAGCTTAGTTGAGCCATCAACGACCGATGGAATAGATGTGGTGATGTTGTGACCAGATGTCTACCAGATCTAATGTCTCCACCACATCAGATGTACGGTCCTCTCTATATTTTATTTGTTAAGCTTAGTTGAGCCATCAACGACCGATGGAATAGATGTGGTGTTGTTGTGACCAGATGTCTACCAGATCTAATGTCTCCACCACATCTAATGAACATTCCTCTCTATATTTTATTTGTTAAGTTTAGTTGAGCCATCAACGACCGATGGAATAGATGTGGTGATGTTGTGACCAGATGTCTACCAGATCTAATGTCTCCACCACATCTAATGAACATTCCTCTCTATATTTTATTTGTTAAGTTTAGTTGAGCCATCAACACCTGAGGGAAAAGTTGTAGGGCTGTTGGGACATGCTATATACCAGTTTCTACATCTGTTGCAGATGTCTCCCAGATTTAAGGTCTCCGCTACAGATTTGTTCTTCTGTCCTCTTCTCCATCCCTTTCTCTCCCTAGCTTTTTTCCCTAGAATATGATGGTCTTCCCACCTTGTAACATGGCTATACCAGCTTAGCTTTGTTGTTATTTGTCCCTATTTCCCTTAGTATGTCCCTCCTTCATCATCCAGAGCACAGTAAGATGTTCGTTACAAGGCCATTGGATCCTCGCTACGGATCACCATACCACCACAGCCTTATATTATTCACTGTTTTGTAAATAACTTCATGGGGGCTCATTTGATGTTGGGTGCTTTTTTTGCGGAGCAGATCTGTTAATTTTTTTATATAGCGTCATTATGTGATGACTAAGATGTAGAATCTAAATTTTCACTGCATGTATTTTTCTCTTTGTCTTTATTGAGTGAGAATCCATGTCTAACCACCTCCACCACCAATATACAAAAACTACTACTACTACTACTACTACTAGTAGTAGTAGTAGTAGTAGTAGTAGTAGTTTCTAATCGGTCCGTATGTAGGACGTAGTAGTATAATTTCTGGATAATGTCTGGAGGTGAGAAAATAAGAGACAAGACAAAGCATTCATGTATAAATTTATCTACCTAGTTAACCTGTCCATCATCAATAACAGAAAGTAATTACTTTACTCATTCCATGCTATCTCCTTGCTCGACTTAAAGGAAGGAGGCTGCAACGAAATGGAAATAATCAATATACTAACTATATGCTTCAGATTCGGTGCAAATATGGCTGTGTGTGTAAACTTAGAGCTTCTAAACTGTATGGTTTTAAGTTCGATCCTACTACAATATGTATGTGAAATTTAGTAGAAGAAAACTGTTATGTCATTATGGATAAACGAATACACTGCAACAGTGTAATAACAATATATTCGAAACAAACGGCAATAACCACACGTAACGGAACAACAATCTTTTCAAAATCAACAATCCAACACGCTAACTCCAACTGTGGAACTAGTACCAACTTTGACTATCAACACACGAACTGTGGAACTAGTACCAACTTTGACTATCAACACACGAACTGTGGAACTAGTACCAACTTTGACTATCAACACTCGAACTGTGGAACTAGTACCAACGCCGACTATCATCACACGAACTGTGGAACTAGTACCAACTTTGACTATCAACACACGAACTGTGGAACTAGTACCAACTTTGACTATCAACACATGGTCCCTCCAATACTACCAAAACACCAAACTACCAAAACTCACATCTACTTGTATATGCGCTACATTTTAAGAACATGTCACGTAGACGCAAATGGGACAGATACATATAGATATAGAGAGTCGGGCTGGAAGAGAGTTCTGTGTAGTTGATATAGAGAGGGGGAGAGTTTGGTGGTAATGGATATAGAGAGGCAGATTGGGAGATTGTGTTATATATTAGATATATAGAGAGGAATTTGAAGAGAGTTCCCTGTAGTAGATATAGAGAGGGGGAGAGTTTTCGCATATCGAAGTTTTCTGACCATTTTAGAGTGCAAACAGTTAAACTAATCACTACAACTAAATTGTCCAAATTTTCCCCCACCCAATCAGAAATGCTTCTACCGCCTCTGATACACACACACACACACATACACACACACACACACACGCGCGCACACACACGCACACACACACACACCCACCCACATATATATATATACTTACACAAACACACACACATAATGATTAACTAATATATTATATCCAGAAAGGCTGAACTATATCATTGAATGCAGTAGTAGTAGCAGTGGCAGCAGTAGCAGCAGCAGCAGCAGCAGCAGCAGTAGTAGTAGTAGTAGTAGTAGTAGTAGTAGTAGTAGTAGTAGTAGTAGTAGTAGTAGTAGTGGCAGCAGCAGCATTAGTAGTAGTAGTAGTGGTAGTAGTAGTAGTAGTAGTAGTAGTAGTAGTAGTAGTAGTAGTAGTAGTAGCAGCGCGTAAGTAAAGTGCTAAGCTAACCTTTAGGGTGACAGTGTAATTTATTCTAAGGATATCTCCAATGTATTGTTAATTGCCAAGGTAGACGTGTGCAAGAATAATACTAGCAGAGTTGTCCTTTGTACAGTTTTACTGTCCTTTGTCGTCCTTTACTGTCCAGTCTAGTCACATGACCCAAACAATACATGCTTTGGAAAAATAACTGACCGTAATGTTTCACCTGTCTCTCTCTTTCCCTTCCCTTCTTCTTCTCTCTTTCCCTTCCCTTCTCTCTCTCTCCCTTCCCTTCCCTTCTCTCTCTCTCTCCCTTCCCTTCCCTTTCTCTCCCTTCTCCCTTTCCTTCTCTTTCTCTCTCTTTCCCTTCCCTTCTCCTTCTCTCTCCCTTCCCTTCCCTTTCTCTCCCTTCTCCCTTTCCTTCTCTTTCCCTTCCCTTCTCTTTCTCTCTCCCTTCCCTTCCCTTTCTCTCCCTTCTCCCTTTCCTTCTCTTTCTCTCTCTTTCCCTTCCCTTCTCCTTCTCTCCCTTCCCTTCCCTTTCTCTCCCTTCTCCTTTTCCTCTCTTTCCCTTCTCTTCTCTCTCTATTTCTCTCTTCCCCTTCTCTTCTCTCTCTATTTCTCTCTCTCCCCTTTCCCTTCTCTATCTCCCTCTATATCTATCCCCCCCTCTCTCTCTAACACACACACACAGTCTGTCTCTCTCAAACACACTGTCTCTCTCACACACACTTAGTCTGTCTTTCTCTACAACATTTTCTCTCTCTCTTTCACTTAAGCCTCTCTCTCTCTCTCACTCTCAAACACAGTCTGTCTTTCTCAACCACTCTCTCTCTCTCCATTCCACTCTCTCTCTCTCTCACACACTCTCTGTCTGTCTGTCTGTCTATCTGTCTGTCTGTAAATGTTATATTGTCCAGCCGGACCGGATATCAGCGGTTCCTGTTTATTTTTGTTATTTGTGTGTGTATGTGTGTATGTGTATCTCTTTCTCTCTTCCTATATATATGTATATATATATATATGTGTGTGTGTGTGTGTGTGTGTGTGTGTGTGTGTGTGTGTGTGTGT
>OZ024751.1:36757073-36759573 GCA_964016885.1 Eledone cirrhosa
TTTTAAAGCTTTCCTATTCTTATGCTATTTTGTTAAAAGTTAAAAATAAAATAATTATTCCCTATACGATTTAAACTCACAATTTCAAGAATCAAACAAATCTATCGACTGAAACGTATTTATGTAGAGTCCAGCCCACTGAATACCTTGGATCTTTAGTAGAATTTGTACTCAATGTTCTGATAGACAAACAGAAGAAGTATCAAAACTAATACTGGTGGATCCAGTGGGAAGGCATGGTAGATATATTGATATATATGACATATATGATAACCTGATGTAGGATACTGGCTTGGAAGATATCCAGGAATTGAACAATGGGGGGGGGGGGGGGGGGGCAGGGAAGTGTGGTGGACATCGTGTCACATACATTGACAACTTGAAGTAGGATAGGATACTGGCCTGGAATCTATCCAGGAACTGATGATGGAAATGGTAGACAGAGAAATGTGGACCTCATGACACATATATTGACAACCTGATGTAATATCCTGCATGAGGCTAGCCTTATGGGAACCACATTTAAAAGTGACAAGGAATGGTAGATATTGTGTCGCATACATTGACACCCGCTTATAATCCTGAACTTACCACTGATAACTAAATGTGTATGCTCTGGCTCATGGACTGGTGCTTCGGAAGTGCAAGTCCCGCGAATTGATTGAGCTAGTGGAAAGTTCAACGTACTAGCACAAACTCAGTTTGTCTGCTTCGATACACTTACATATATATATACATATATATATACATATATATATACACACATATATAACAAAGAGGGTGTGGTAAGATACCAGATGGACCATAATGCACCAGAGTACTCAATTCTTAGGGTAGTAGAGTGGGTAATAAGAAAAGAGTCAGGACCCCGATGGCTGAGCACCGGCCGTTTCGACAGCTAGATGCGAACAGTTCTGATATAGCTGTCGAAAGGGCCGGAGCTCAACCGTCGGGGTCCTGACTCTTTTCCATATACATATATATTTATATTTATTATATAAATATATAGGTGTGTATTGTAGGTTTATATATTCTGGTTAATCGTGTACCTGTATACGTAGTCTACAAACCAGCCCACCATCCACCCAACCAGCCCACCATCCACTCAACCAGCACACCATCCACCCAACCAGCCCACCATCCAACCAACCAGCCCACCATCCACCCAACCATCCACCCAACCAGTACACCATCCACCCAACCAGCCCACCATCCACCCAACCAGCCCACCATCCACCCAACCAGCCCACCATCCACCCAACCAGCCCACCATCCACCCAACCAGCCCATCATCCACCCAACCAGCCCACCATCCACCCAACCATCCACCCAACCAGCACACCATCCACCCAACCAGCCCACCATCCACCCAACCAGCCCACCATCCACCCAACCAGCCCACCATCCACCCAACCATCCACCCAACCAGCACACCATCCACCCAACCAGCCCACCATCCACCCAACCAGCCCACCATCCACCCAACCAGCCCACCATCCACCCAACCAGCACACCATCCACCCAACCAGCCCACCATCCACCCAACCAGCCCACCATCCACCCAACCAGCCCACCATCCACCCAACCAGCCCACCATCCACCCAACCAGCCCACCATCCATCCAACCAGCCCACCATCCACCCAACCAGCCCACCATCCACTCAACCAGTCCACCATCCACCCAACCAGCCCACCATCCACCCAACCAGCCCACCAGTCCTTTCATCACCCCTCCAACACCACCTCTAGCCCCACCGCCAACAAATAAAAACCGTATCAGGTGGCAGACGGTGTACTTTTGAGCACCTGTCACACTAATTGATAATGGTGTCGGCACAATCATCACGTCTAGTCAACGGACACACGCATGCACACACACACCACACATGAACACACACCACACATGCACACACACCACACATGCACACACACACACATGCACACATACCACACATGAACACACACCACACATGCACACACACACACATGCACACATACCACACATGAACACACACCACACATGCACACACACACACATGCACACACACCACACATGAACACACACACACACACCACACCACGCATGCACACACACCACACATGAACACACACACACACCACACATGAACACACACACACATCACACATGAACACACACACACACCACACATGAACACACACACACACCACGCATGCACACACACACATACATCACGCATGCACACACACACACCACATGAACACACACACACCACACATGAACACACACACACACCACACATGTACACACACCACACATGAACACACACACACACACCACACATGCACACCCACCACACATGAACACACACACACACCACACATGTACACACACCACACATGAACACACACACACACACCACACATGCACACACACCACACATGAACACACAAACACACACACACACCACACATGAACACACACCACACATGAACACACACACACACCACACATGCACAC
>OZ024751.1:36767073-36769573 GCA_964016885.1 Eledone cirrhosa
CTTACTAACCAACCTGCTCATCTCTGTTCTGGCCAGCAGGCAACCTTAAGGAAGTTGTCAACATCACAAATTTACATCAACTTATTTCAGTAATATTATTTAAGGTCTATGACAAAAGAAAACAAAAATAAAACAACCTATAAATGGATCATTTTAACAATTTAGGATAACACTTCATTTATTTATAAAGAAATTAATGAAAAAACAGGAATGGAAACAATAAGGGCAAAGGAAAACAAAAACGGAACGAAACACGGGAAATGTTCATCAATGTAGAAATGTAATGATTTGTTTTAGTTGTTTTTATAGTTGTTATGTTTATTGGAATCATACAGAAGACACACATACACACACATACACACACATTACATACACATCCATATACACATATATATGTGTGTCTGTATTTGTACGTTTGTGTGTGTGTATTTGTGTGTATGTGCATGTGTATTTGTGTATGTGAGTGTGCGTATGTACATCTATGTATGTAGATATAAAACATTTTCAAAATTTCTCTGCTTTACCTATTTCAGCCATTCATTTATTTTATATTAGGTTTTTCTCCCATTTTTTGTCTAACTATTTACTACAAATTTTAGCAGAATATTTAAATCGTTCTTATTGTTACTTATGTTCTTTTTGCTATCTATGTTGTTGTTGTTGCTATAGAAGTGAAAAGTTTAAAGGTTATTGTTGTATTTAACACATTTTTATACTTTTATTTGTTATTGAACATTATCTTTATTTTTTTGGTATTTTCATCCATTTTTTTTTGTAAGGGCAGGAAATAATCTATCTATCTATCGACTTTTCTCTGTGTGTGTGTGTATATATATATATATATATATATATAGAGAGAGAGAGAGATAGATAGATAGATAGATAGATAGATAGATAGATAGATAGATGGGTGGATATAGATATATTGAGACAGTAGATGTCTACGTTTTTGACAAGGTATGCTTGTGTGTGTTCATATGTAACCCTGCATATATACAATTTATATTATATATATATATATATATATATATATATATATATATATATATATATATATATGCTTGTATGCGTTTAAACATACATTTATACATTTCTGTAAATGTATTTGAGATCTCTCTCCCTCTATCTCACATGCAAACAAATATATATATACACACACACACACACACATACACACGCACACACGTATATATATATATATATATATATATATATATATATATATATATATATATATATATATATAGTTTAATAAACATGATATTATGATACCTCGTTTCTACACCTTATTGTATATATATATACAGAGAGAGAGAGAAAGAAATAATGTATACAGAGAGAGATATATAGATATATAATTGTATGTATGTGAAGCTGTGTGTGGGGACATTTTGATTTTAAGAAAATCAAAAAAAAGTGACAGCCACTCCTGTATAGCTAGAACTTAGCAAGTCTTTCTAGGATTAAGGCTATTTCCTTTTTAGAAAATCTCCTGATTTTTATTGTTTCTTTAATAAAACAAACATTGAGAGAAGATTATATCTTGAAATAGAATTCATCATATTTACCTTATAAATATTTCAACTTCGTTAGCTTCACAATACTGATAGAGTTACCTACATTACTAATTCTTTCTCTTATTCATCAGTCATACATACATACATACATACATACATACATACATACACAAACGATGAACGTAATACATACATACATAAACACACACAATACATACATACATACATACATACATACATACATACATACATACATACATACATACATACATACATACATACATACAAAGATATATATACTGTTATATATATTGTAATGTGTCGTTTGGTTTGTTATATCTTTAATTTTTGCATGCACACAGATAAACACACATGTGCACATTCACACGCACACACACACACACACACACACACACACACACACACACACACACACACACACACACGCGCGTGTGTGTGAGTCTGAGATGCCTGTGTGTATGTGTATCCGTGTGAAACGCATACGCTCTACAATTCACATATTAATTCGTCAAAAATTGGTGCAAATCTATAACGAAGTGCTCAGTAAGAAAAAAAATTATATATATATAATGACTCACACCTACACACAGATACATAAACACAAACCTATATACACACTCACACATACATATATATATATACAGTATATACATGAGTGTGTGCTGTATAAAAATGTACGTATATATATACACACACACACGTGTCTATATATATGCATGCATGTATACTTTCTTCACCAAGCTATCGTTAGTCTCGTGTTGGATTTCTGCCAGAGTGTGTGAGCGTTGTGGTAATTGAAAGTTAATCCAAGCATTCCTGCTTAACTATGAGTATTTGAGACAATATAATGGAGATGATTGTATTATAACTATCTAGAGACTCAGCATTGTCAGTTGATATACTGGCCAGGCATTTTAACATGTTCTTTCCCTATCCCTACACAGGATCAATGGGATAAGTGT
>OZ024751.1:36772073-36777073 GCA_964016885.1 Eledone cirrhosa
TCGAATATCTCTCCCATTTCCTTATTCTCTCTCTCTCTCTCTCTCCCTCTTTCTCTCTCTGAGACACATATACACACTATGACAGACAAAAAGTACGACACACACACACACACACACACACACACACACACACACACACACACACACACACACACACACACACACACACACACACACACACACACAAAACCAATTACACATCCACAACCATACACAAATATATACATTTGTAAACCTACATCGTACACGCCTTACATATACACACAAAAAGAAACTAATTGAACATGAAAATATACAAAATAAAATGAATAATACAACAAAAAATAGACCAAAGAAAAAAAAAACGATGGCAAAAAAACAAACAAAAAAAAACGACAACAAAAAACACACAAATCGCCAGAAAAAAATGGAAAGAAAGGAAAGACAACTACGGTGTAACACACTTAGGCAGACATCGTATGTGTTTAGTAAAGCAGTCACGTGCACACACCTGTTTGAACAGCTTCCGTTAGCAGCGAGAGATTCTTGACCAAAGATGGAATCTAGCGCGAAAACCTTAAGTCTTTGAGTCTTAACAGCAATCTCCTGCAGTTTTCGTTTGTTTCTTTTTCTACTTGTCAGACGCAGAATGTTCCAGAAACAAAGCTACTGAGATCGGAAAGATAATCATACACGTTTAGACACCTAGGCATGCATGGATACACACATATTCACATTTTGCTTCTCACACACACTCTCTCTCTCTCTCTCACTCCCCCCATCTCTCTCTCTCTCACACACACACACGTGCGCATGTCCACCACACTTGCAGACTTTCTGACACCTATATATATATATATATATATATATATATATATATATATATATATATATGTTAATATATATATGTATATAAATATATATCTGCATATATATACATGTTTATATATGTGTATATATATATATATATATACATGTTTATATATATATATATATATATATATATATATATATATATATATATATATATATATATATAAATAACAAAGGAATTGTAGTAAGGAACCAAATGGACCATAACGCACCAGAGGACTCAATACTTAGGGTAGTAGAGTGGAAAATAGGAAAAAGTATGACCCTGACGGCAGAGCTCAAGCCGTTTCGACGGCTATTTCTGAGTCTAGAAATAGTCGTCGAAACGGCTTGAGCTCTGCCGTCGGGGTCATACTTTTTACTATATATATATATATATATATATATATATATGTATACACGCACACACACATATATATATGTGTATATATGTATATATATGTATGTATATATATATATGTATATATATATATATATATGTATATAATATATATATATATATATATATTCAATCAGGGTTCAATCGGGGGTAATCACAGGGGTAATCACAGTACGTAAGGTACGCAAAACATTAATAGAGTTTAAAAATCAAGTTTAATATAGACATTGCTTCATAAAAATGAAATACTTCTAATTATTTAGAAGTCATTTCTCTATAAAATAAATATGTTTATTCTCTACTACAGTATTGATTACCTATTATAATTCCTGATATCTCTCGATTTCCTTCGGAATACCATATATATATATATATATATATATATATATATATATATATATATATATGTATATATATATAGGAACAGTTTCAAGACCCCGACGGCAGAGCTCAAGCCGTTTCGACATTTATTATTATGACTATATATATATATATATATATATATATATATATATATATATATATATATATAGTAATAATTGTTTCTACTTTTGGCACAAGGCCAGCAAATATTCAGTAGATTACTGGTACTTTATTTTATCGACCCCGGAAGGATGAAAGGCAAAGTTAACCTCGGCAGGATTTGAACTCAGATCATATATATATAGTAATAATAATTTCTACTTTTGGCACAAGGCCAGCAATTACCCCAGTGTATTACTGGTACTTTATTTTATCGACCCCGTAAGGATGAAAGGCAAATAGTAATAATAATAATAAATGTGAAGACTAAAATCCGAAGATAATATATATAAGAATATATAAAAACCGTAGAAGATCCCGTTATGGGTGAAAGCAGCGATTCTTTGCTTAAACTTTAATCTGATATATTTATATATATATATATATATATATATATATATATATATATATATATATATATATATATATATATATATATATATATATATATATATATATATATATATATGTAGGAGGTGAGTTTTATTGTAGTACAATAAAGCAATGCAGATATCGGATAAGAAGCACCCTACAGTTTGTAGAACTGGAGTATACATAATATATAAGATCAAAAGATGGTTAAAAGAGTTCCATGTATTTTATTATGCGCATTTCAAAAACAAATATCATCATGCAATAACATTTGTGTTTTCATCAGATAAAATGTTATTGCATGATGATATTTGTTTTTGAAATGATGAAAATTTATTATTATTATTACTATTTGCCTTTCATCCTTACGGGGTCGATAAAATAAAGTACCAGTAATACACTGGGGTTATTGTTGGCCTTGTGCCAAAAGTAGATATTTTATCTGATGAAAACACAAATGTTATTGCATGATGATATTTGTTTTTGAAATGCGCATAATAAAATACATGGAACTCTTTTAACCATCTTTTGATCTTATATTATATATATATATATATATATATATATATATATATATATATATATATATATATATATAGTCAGGATGGAGTTATGTAACTATTACCAAAAGAGATCTGTTGTTGCATTGCTATTTTCAAGAAATCATGCAATAAGAATCAATCACAACATCCCTACTCTCATCCCCATCTCCAACAACAACACCACGATCTACATCACCATCTCCACCGTCCTTCCAGCACAACCTCCACCAACCCCATCACCATCATCATCAAGACTAGCACCACCATGATCAATATTACCAACTCCACAGTCCTTCCAGCACCTTCCAGCACCACCCCCAACAACAACAACAACAACAAAACCCTCACTACCACCATAATTACTATTACCAGAATGACTTTAAAACTTAGTGTTCAATCATCATCATTAACCCAACACTACCACCACCACCACCACCACCACCACCACCACCACCGCCACCACCACCACCACCACCACCGCCATCACCGCCGCCACCACCACCACCACCACCACCAACACCAACACCACCACCACCACCACCACCACCGCCACTACCACCGCCACCACCACCACCACCACCACCACCACCGCCACCACCGCCACCACCACCACCACCACCACCACCACCACCACCACCACCACCACCACTACCACCGCCACTACTACCACCACCACCACTTCCACCAATACAAGGATACATCCAGATACCACAATCTCTCTCATTTCTACTACTACTACCACCCTGAAAACTTTAAACCCTTACCCTCCTACCATCAAACCTCACCAGCATTAGCATCACAATCACCACTACCAACACGCATCCACCAAAAACTCTGTAACGTAGCACACAACATCTCTTTTCAGTCTGGGTCCGTGTAAAGTGTTCAGTAATGATGTAAAGGTATTAATAGCTTCACTTGAAACTGCGCTCAAGTAGAATTAATCCGTGTACATGGCTGTTACAACAACACGTACTCGTGTTGCTAAACTAGGCTCTGGTTATATGAGCGACGGAATTAAGTATTTGATTCATTGTTACTGGCCCTTATGTAATGGAGAGGTAGAAGGCGGGTTAATGAAGGAAGAAGAAAAGGAAGGAAGTTCAATAGAAGAGTAAGTGTTAAAGATGAAGCAGGTAGGAAATGATATACCTGCTTATTGTTTCATGTCGTGATGTTTAAAGAGAAAAACGGAAAAGACCAATGTATTTATATATATATATATAAATATATATACATATATATATATAGTATAAAGAAAACGAAAAATCAATGATGCATCTGGACTTAATTTATTGCGTGTCTATATATATATATATATATATATATATATATATATATATATATATAGTAATAATAATAAAAGCAGCGATTCTTTGCTTAAACTTTAATCTGTTATTTTAATATATATATATATATATATATATATAATATTATGGTATTCATTTATGCTCATACACGGAAGAAAAACTTTTACAGACACACGCACACATATATACACACATATGTGTGTATATATGCATATAAATGTGTATAATTCTATTATTAATATTGAAAGGTCCGTACCCTAATCCTACAATTCACGAGGCGATTGCAGCTACGAATAATTTGTTCTGCTTTTGGCACAAGGACAGCAAATTACTGGTACTTTATGTTATGGAAAAGAAACAAAGTTAAAGATGATTTCTGTGAAATTTCAATAATAATAATAATTGTTTCCAATTTAGGCACAAAGCCAACAATTTGTGGGGAGGGGAAGGTCATTATGCCGACCCCAGTACGGGACTGGTACTTTTATCGACCTTAGAAGGATGAAATGCAAAGATGACGCCAATACTGATAATAACTGTTTCTACTTTAGGCACAAGGCCAGCAATTATCCAGTACATTACTGGTACTTTATTCTATCGACGCCGTAAGGATGAAAGGCAAAGTCAACCTCGACGGGATTTGAACTCAGATCGTAAAGGGACGTAACTATGCTACAAATCATGGCGTCCGACCCTCTATCGATACTGCCAATCTCCCACCCTAACATGGCGTCCGACCCTCTACCGATACTGCCAATCCAAATAATGGTTTCTTATATAGGCACTAGGCCAGCAATTTTGGGGTCGGGAAAAGTCGATTGAATCGATCCCAGTGCATTACTGGTACTTTATTTTATCGATACCGAAAGGATGAAAGGGAAAGGAATCCTCGGTGGGGTTTGATTTAGGCTCAAGGCTAGCAATTTTGGAAGGAAGGAAAATCGATTGGCAATGTCGGTAGAGCGTCGGACGCCATGCTTTGCAGCACAGTGCTACGGCCCTTTATGTTCTGACTTCAAATCC
>OZ024751.1:36782073-36784573 GCA_964016885.1 Eledone cirrhosa
TTTTCGCTTTTCGCGTCTGTGTCTTTTATATCGGTAATCTAATTTATTCGGTCCTCAATGTTGCCATTGACTGACCAACGGTCAAAAATACAGATACAATATAGACACAAACACATATATATAGTTTATCAAAGTTCTTTCGTTGCACATCTGCAACATGGTCAGTGGTGCTATTGTTTCCTCCCGTTGCATTGTATTTTCAGCGAAAACTAAACAAACAGTGAGTGTTTTCTACAAATATGACCCTCCCCAAATATAACAATATATATATATCTATATCTATCTATCTATCTATCTATCTATCTATCAATCTATCTCTCTCTCTCTCTCTCTCTCTCTCTCTCTCTCTCTCTCTATATATATATATATATATATATATATGTGTGTGTGTGTGTGTGTGTGTGTGTGTGTGTGTGTGTGTGTGTCTGTGTAATGGAATACCTCGCAAGAGGTATCGTCAAAACCTCGATGTCACTGCAACCCTTTTCCGTTTATATATATATATATATATATATATATATATATATATATATATATATATATATATATATATATATATATTTAGTAAAATATTGAGCACTCTATTGACTTATATTCATCATGCAGAAACAACATCTGAATATTTCTACAATTCTTTGCTTAAACTTTAATCTGTTATTTTAATAAATATTTGCTCTACGGTTCTTATATATTTGATATATATTTATCCTTATCGAGCCCTCTTTGGATTTTAGTCTTCAAATTTATTATTATTACTATATATATATATATATATATATATATATATATATATATATATATATATATATATATATATAACATGACATGATATGTCAGACATAATATCATGAGGGATGCAAGAAGAGTTAAAATATTTATACATATCAAAATAGTAAAACGTCTTTCATCCGGACCATTCCAATTGATAAACCCCTTAACCATTCTTATGCTGTCATTTATTCCCTCGCAGGCAAAAATCCCTGTCGTTAACTGTCCAGGAAATCCAAATGCCCTTTCTTCTTAGCTGTAATTTCTTTCATAAAGGACCGAAAGCAAGAGGTGGAAATATGCATAAGAAATAAAAACAATAGTTGTCTAAATACTACACTAAAATCAAAATAAACAGACAATAATAATGGTTTCTGCCATAGGCACAAGGCAGACAATTTTAGTGGGAGACCTTAGTGACTGGTACTTTTTTTTATCGACCGCGTAAGGAAGAAAAGTAAAGCTAACTTCGGCGAGATTTGAATTCAGAACGTAGAAAGTCGTAACTCGCCACAAAGCATGTTGTCGGATGGTGTACCGTTTCTGCCAACCCATCAATAACAATGGTCTCATATATAGGCGCAAGGCCAGCAATTTTGGGGGAGGGGAAAGTCGATTAAATCGACCCCAGTGCGTGACTGGTACTTTATTTTATCGGCCCCCGTAAAGAAGAAAAGCAAAGCTAACCTCGGTGAGGTTGGAACTCAGAACGTAGAAAGTCGTAACTATATGCCACAAAGCATGTTGTCAGACGCTCTACCGTTTCTGCCAACCCACAAATAATAATTGTTTCTACTTTTGGCACAAGGCCAGCAATTATCCCAGTACATTACTGATACTTTATTTATCGACCCCGTAAGGAAGAAAAGCAAAGTTGACCTCAGCGGGATTTGAACTTAGAATGGCAAGGGCCGTAACTCTATGCGTCAAAGCATGGCGTCCGACCCTCTACCGTTTCAGCCAACCCACCAATAATAATGAAAATAAATACAAGTATTTATAAAAACGATGGCGGTTGATCAAGTGCAGACAATGATTGCAATTACAGTTAGTTGCTATATAGTAGCTTATAAAAACTGAAACGGAAAAATAGAAACGGCAAAATGTTGAATCCAACGCTCTATCTCCGAGATGTCGGTTAGTATTGAGTGCTTAGCTGAACAATGGTCTTGCTGGTCTAAAGTGGCATCTACCAATCTACACACACAAACACACACACACACACACACAAACACACACACACACACACACACAAATACGCAGAGACGATTGTAAGCCAAACATACTAAGATCTCAGCCACACGCATTATCCTGTTTATAGTAGCAAGCAATAACGAGACAAAATGTCCCCAACGTACGAATCTCTTAAATGAAGCATGTTATCTTTACAAAAACGGAGAGAGTGAGAGAGAGAGAGAAATAAATAAATAAAACAATAAGATAAAACAATATAGAGTGACATTCTTAGAAAGGAGTAACATAATCGCAAAACCAAACCAGAAATCGCAATCATGTTTTCCATGTACAATAATTCCATAGTTTTTCAAAATAACGCATAGTATTCTAATGACACAAGCCAAACAACATTCGTAAAAACAAGAAGCGTTGAAAATACGCCATCTGTTGGAGAAATTATCTGTTCTGGATATATGAATAACTCGTTTAAAAATGTTAGGAAAGTAACAAAAAAAATCCAGTTCAGACATATATACAGTATATATGTATGTATATA
>OZ024751.1:36789573-36791558 GCA_964016885.1 Eledone cirrhosa
ACACATACACACATACAAGCACGCATATATAAATATAAAATCCAAACAGAGGGCTCACACCGTTGGGATTTTACAAATTGCTATACATACACGTATGTATGTATGTATGTGTGTGTATATATATATATCTTTATTATATGTATATATATATGTGTGTATATACAAATGTATATATATACATATGTATATATATGTATATATATATAAATATATAAACGCAAGATAAAGGGGGAGAGGGAAAGGTAAAACAAAGACAAACAGAAGAGAATCTGGTGTAAACATCCTGTAAGGTTGGTGGGGTGGGGGCTGGGGAGAGGTTAGGGAAGAGGACACACACATGGCTAATGATGTCCAGACTGACCTACTAGCTTAAACAAACGCCATTACGACCACCAACATCTCTACATTCAACACCACCTCAGCCATCATCACTACCTACTGAGACCTCCACCCCAACTAACATCGACCCCCCCCCCAACAACAACAACAACGCCACATCAATCATGATCGTCATCACGACGACGATGGCTACCACCACCACCACCACCACCACCACCAATAACAACAACAACAACACCACCATCACCACCACCAACAACAACAGCAACACCACCATCACCACCGCCGCCTTAAGCACTATTCCCGCAGTCATCACCACCAGCAACAACACAATCACCACGACGTCTACCACAAGTAGAGGAACAATAACTTAATAATAATAGTGATAATGACGATGGTTACTACTAGAAGAAAGAAGAAGAAGAAGAAGAAGAAGAAGAAGAAGAAGAAGAAGAAGAAGAAGAAGAAGAAGAAGAAGAAGAAGAAGAAGAAGAAAGAAGAAGAAGAAGAAGAAGAAGAAGAAGAAGAAGAAGAAGAAGAAGAAGAAGAAGAAGAAGAAGAAGAAGAATGTTAGCAGAATGAGTGAAACTCAGTAAACAGAATAAAAGAATAAAAGAACACGAACACTACCAAGAGTAACAACAACAATAGCAGCAACAACAACAACAACAATAGCAACAACAGTAAATATTCGAAGGAAAGGGAGACGAGCAAGATAAATATTTATTCGTTTGTCTTTAACGTTTAATTTAATGTTTATGCTTTGTTTATCAAGTTAATTTCTGTAAAAAGGAAAATAAAACATTAAAAAACGCGACCTTAAAATACAAAAAACTGTTGTTTTTCTTGTTTTTCTGTGATCCACTCCATTATTCCTTGTCATATATTTACAACGATTATTTGTTTTATATATCATCGTTTATATTTGCTATTTTCTTATCTTCGTTGACCAGAGATTGACATTGTTTTCTAACTTTGTGACCGTTGTTGTTATTGTTATTATTGGGCTGGTAAATTGACAGTAACGGTAGAGGGTAAGACGCCATATACATTGCAGCATAGAGTTATGGCGCTTTACAGTCTGAGTTCAATTCCTGCCAAGGTTAATCTTTGCGTTTCATCCTTACGGGGTCGATAAATTAAAGTACCAGTAATGCTCTGGGTATTTGCTGGCCTTGTGCCTAAAGTAGAAACAATTATTATTAGGGGGTGAATTGGCAGTATTGATAGAGGGTAAGATGATATATGCATTGCAGCATAGAGTTATGGCGCTTTACTGTCTGATTTCAAATCCCGCTACGGTTAACTTTGCCTTTCATCCTTACGGGGTCTATAAAATAAAGTACCAGTTACGCACTGGGGTCGATTTAATTGACTTTCCTTTCCCCAAAATTACTGGCCTTGTGCCTATATAAGAAACCATTATTAATATGGCGATAGGGGTGTTGGATTGGCAATATCGGTAGAGGGTCGGACGCCATGCTTTGACGCATAGAGTTGCGGCGCTTTACGATCTGAGTTTAAATCCCGCCGAGGTTCATTTTTGCCTTTTATCTTAACTTTTCCTTTCATCCTTATGGGTTCGATAAAGTAAAGCACCAGTAACGTACTGGGTCGATTTAATCGACTTTCTCCTCTCCCGAGTT
>OZ024751.1:36801758-36806758 GCA_964016885.1 Eledone cirrhosa
TGAGTGATAGTGAGAGTAGACTGCAGTTGAAATTAATAACTTAAAATAATGGCACAGCTGCCGCCACACACATAAGCAGACATACACGCATATAGGGACACCGAAATGAAAGCACACACACACACACGCACTCACACGCTCACACACACACACACACTCAGCGATTCCAGAATTACACACGTATAGGAGGTAAGGGGTACAAAAGCCCACGCTCATACTGTAACCAGAAGCACACACACACAAGGGTATACGTGGAACATCCACATATTGACAGACACCAGAAACACGCATACGGAGCCATGTCAATCACAAAGCAGGTACATCATTAATACAGAAATCATAAAAACTCACACTTACATTGACATCAGAATCACACGGAGTCAGGGCTACGAGAAACCCGCATTTAATGATACTAGAACCACATGCTAATATATATATACGATACATGCTAATATATATATACGATAAATACACGTATTAATGGTTTATAATTTAGGAACAAGGCCAGCAATCTTTGAGAAGGGATAAAGTTGATTATATCAGCTCTAATACATGGCCAGTGGTTTATCTTTATCAAATCTGGAAGGAGGAAATATAAAGTTGCTCTTGGTAGGATTTGAACTCAGTAAAACATGAAACAGGCATATAGTTGTTTCAAATGTAGGTACAAAGCCAGTAGTATTTTTAGGGGGTGAGTCGATTATATCGAACCCCCCCAGTTCTTGTCTCTTACTTTATTCTATTACCCTCGGAAGGATGAAATACATATTTGGTCTGGGCAGGATTTTAACTCTGTAAAACCAGAAACACAAACATATAGTTGTTTCAAATAAGTTTATCCAAAACACTTTAGCATTTTAAACCTGGTGGATCTCATCCCTCTCTGGGTCTAAACACGGCCGATTGTGTCCGGAGATGGTGAGCAAGTGTGAAAAAAGGGGGTGGGGAAGAGATATAGAGGTAGAATCCACATCAGGACTGGTAATTACAAAAATAAAAAAAAATATTGACCTCGAAAAGTTAACCTTGGCGGGATGTGAACTCAGAGATCCGGGACCACAAAGAATTAATTCTATCCGACGTTCTATTGACTCTGTTAATTCACTGACTGTACGGATTTCGTATATCTAAATAGATAGAGCTAATTCTAGTTTGTGTATTGAATGATGAGATTAAGTAGATGGGAGCTAAGTTTATCTGAGATATGTTGCTAATCTTTCACAGGTCAACATCCCTGTAAAAACCTGGCAACCTAGTTATTCCATTCATCTCGATTTTGTGGTCCTTATTGAACACACACACACACACACACACACACACACACACACACACACACACACACACACACACACACACACACACACACACACACACCAAGATAACAAATCCCTTTCCACACAAAAAAATATTATAATAATAATCAAACATTAAAAAATCTGATTATAAATTAGACATCAAAACAAATACAGGATAGATATAGATTTCAACTCGCGATCCACAAATAAGAAGTCCAGGTATGTATGTATTCAATCATATTGTTTTCACAGGTACTTATAGGTATTGTTTAGTCCTAGGTCGTCTCAGAATGAATTCTAAAAGACCTCTGATCAAAAGAGTTCTAACCATACCTTTCCTCTTCATTCTATCTACTATTGTGTGCTTTTATAATATATCTAGGACTACATATTCAACGGTCCTTTCAGTTTTTAGACAATCCGCTGCAAATTGAAGTAGAAATGGTTGTTATTTTTAGCACGTAAATCAATAACATAGAGGTCTCCCCTGATGTCTCGTCGTTACCTTTATTGTAGACATATAGCTGTTATTTCTAGTACGTGACCCGTCCATCTAGTGGTCTCCCTGTTGTCACGGCGTTGCCTTTATTGTGGACGTATAGCTGCTATTTCTTCTAGCACGTGACCCGTTCACATAGAGGCCTCCCTGTTGTCTCGTCGTCACCTTTATTGTAGACATGTAGCTGCTATTTCTAGCACGTGACCCGTCCACATAGAGGCCTCCCTGTTGTCTCGTCGTCACCTTTATTGTAGACATGTAGCTGCTATTTCTAGCACGTGACCAGTCCACATAGAGGCCTCCCTGTTGCCTCGTCGTCACCTTTATTGTAGACATATAGCTGCTATTTCTAGCACGTGACCAGTCCACATAGAGGCCTCCCTGTTGTCTCGTCGTCACCTTTATTGTAGACATATAGCTGCTATTTCTAGCACGTGACCCGTCCACATAGAGACCTCCCTGTTGTCTTTATAGTGGAACTGGTTTTCATGGTGGAAACAATGAGAGGATGTTGTTATAAGTGATGTTTACATTGAAGGTCTAAAGTGTGTGTGTGTTGTTGTGTTTAACCCGGAGTGGTTGTGGTTAGGGTGGGCTTCCATCTTACATATGGAACACACACGTGATATGGTTTAGTTTGTATCAGAGTAGCGAGGGTAACTACTGTGTTGGGGGGGGGGGGGTATAGAGTTGGGGATCGGTATAGGAGAGCTGAGAGAGAGGGGAGCAGAGAGAGAGAGAGAGAGAGGTGGAACATGGTGAAGAGAGAGGAAGAGGAGGAGGAAGATAAAGAGAGAGAAGTATATATATATAGAGAGAGAGGTGGAACATGGTGAAGAGAGAGGAAGAGGAGGAGGAAGATAAAGAGAGAGAAGTATATATATATATATAGAGAGAGAGAGAGGTGGAACATGGTGAAGAGAGAGGAAGAGGAGGAGGAAGGTAAAGAGAGAGAAGAATATATAGAGAGAGAGGTGGAACAGGGTGAATAGAGAGGAAGAGGAGGAGGAAGATAAAGAGAGAGAAGTATATATAGAGAGAGAGGTGAAACAGGGTGAAGAGAGAGAGAGGAGGATGAGGAGGAGGAGGACGATAAAGAGAGAGAAGTATAGAGATATAGGGAGGGAGAAGGTAAACAGAGCGAGAGAGAGAGAGAGGGAGGAATCGGTATAGGAGAACTAAGAGAGAGAAGGAGTAGAGAGAGAGAAGTATAGAGAGAGAGGTGGAACAGGGTGAAGAGAGAGGAAAAGGAGAGAATGGTAAAGAGAGAGAAGTGTAGAGATATGGGGAGGGAGAAGATAAACAAAGCGAAAGAGAGAGAGAAAGAAAGAGAGACAGGGAGAGGGGGGAGAAGGGGGGATAGTTAGATAAAGACGTTGAAATAGATTAAATGGGATGCTGGGAAAACTGATAGAAAAGGTGCGGAGAAAAAAAATATGGGGTTCGTGCTTGAAGCAAGCCATGAATACATGGGTACTTTGGTCTCATAGACGCTTGAATCTCCCTGAGAACTACGTTAAAGATACACGTGTCTGTAGAATACTCAGGCAGTTCTGTTGACGAAATAAGTGGAAAAGTCATCGTTGGAATAGACGGAGATCCAGAACACAATCAGATATAATTGTTTCTACTTTTGGCACAAGGCCAGCAATTATCTCAGTGTATTACTGGTACTTTATTTTATTGAACCTGTAAGGATGAAAGGCAAAGTTAATCTCGGCGGGATTTGAACTCAGATTTTAACTCAGTGCTGCAAAGCATGGCGTCCGACCCTCTACCGATACTCAGGCAGTTCTGTTGAAGAAATAATGGAACAGTCATCGTTGGAGTAGACGGAGATCCACATAATGGCAAGTGGAATAGTCCAATGTTGTAAGCGATATAACATTGAACTGATTGATAATAAGTGTTTCGTTGACTGAGTGATAGGCTTGGAAGGCAGCAATAGAAGGTATGCCGCCGCCATTACAATCATCATCATATCAACAGCAATAATTACAACCACATGAAATGGACTTCCGTCGGTTTCGACGATAAGTGTTTCGGTTAATCAATCAGTGAAACAGACTGCTCGTGAAATTAACGTGTAAGAGATTGAGCATTCCACAAGCACGTGTACCTGTAACGTACTTCTCTGGGATATTCACCCTCACATGGTGTATAACGAGGCTAACCCGTTGAATTACTAGGACAATCCGTCTGATGGGCTTCTACATAGTTTATGTCTACCAAATTTATCTCAAAAAGACTAACTCAACACGAGGTTGTGGTAAATAATACTTGGCCACGCAACAACAACAACAACAACAACAACAACAACAACAGAAGCACTAACAATACCAGCTGCACCACCACCACCACATCAACAACAAGATTAACATCAGCAACAACAACAGCAACAACAACAACACCAGCACCAGAAACAGCAACATGATCAGCACCAATATCAGCAACAATGATAGCAACAGCAACAACAACAGCAACAACAACAGCAACACCAACAGCAACAACAACAACAACACCACCAACAGCAACAACAGCAACAACAACAACACCAGCACCAGAAACAGCAACATGATCAGCACCAATATCAACAACAATAATAGCAGCAGCAACAACAACAACAACACCAGCAACAGCAACAACAACAGCAACACCAGCAACAGCAACAACAACAACACCAGCAACAGCAACAACAACAGCAACACCAGCAACAGCAACAACAACAACACCACCAACAGCAACAACAGCAACAACAATAATAGCAGCAGCAACAACAACAACAACACCACCAACAGCAACAACAGCAACAACAACAATAGCAGCAAAAACAACAACAACACCACCAACAGCACAGCAGCAACAACAACAGCAACAACAACACCAGCAACAACAACAACAACAGCAACAGCAACACCACCAACAGCAACAACAACAACAACAACAATAGCAGCAGCAACAACAACAACACCAGCAACAGCAACAACAGCAACAACAACAATAGCAGCAACAACAACAACACCAGCAACAGCAACAACAACAATCGCAGCAGCAACAACAACAGCAACAACAACAGCAAAAATAAGACCAAAAGCAACAGCAACAACAGCAACAACAGCAACAACAGCAGCAATAGAAGCAGCAAAACTCAGGCTATGACCATCAGTAAGAGAAACCAGTTTTCATTTACTGCTGGTAATCTAGAA
>OZ024751.1:36816758-36819258 GCA_964016885.1 Eledone cirrhosa
GCCAATCCACCGCCCTATCGTGGTGTCCGACCCTCTACCCATACTGCCAATCCACCGCCCTATCGTGGTGTCCGACTCTCTACCGATACTACCAATCCACCGCCCTATCGTGGTGTCCGACCCTCTACCCATACTGCCAATCCACCGCCCTATCGTGGTGTCCGACTCTCTACCGATACTGCCAATCCACCGCCCTATCGTGGTGTCCGACCCTCTACCCATACTGCCAATCCACCGCCCTATCGTGGTGTCCGACCCTCTACCCATACTGCCAATCCACCGCCCTATCGTGGTGTCCGACTCTCTACCGATACTACCAATCCACCGCCCTATCGTGGTGTCCGACCCTCTACCCATACTGCCAATCCACCGCCCTATCGTGGTGTCCGACTCTCTACCGATACTGCCAATCCACCGCCCTATCGTGGTGTCCGACCCTCTACCCATACTGCCAATCCACCGCCCTATCGTGGTGTCCGACTCTCTACCCATACTGCCAATCCACCGCCCTATCGTGGTGTCCGACCCTCTACCGATACTGCCAATCCACCGCCCTATCGTGGTGTCCGACCCTCTACCCATACTGCCAATCCACCGCCCTATCGTGGTGTCCGACCCTCTACCGATACTGCCAATCCACCGCCCTATCGTGGTGTCCGACTCTCTACCGATACTGCCAATCCACCGCCCTATCGTGGTGTCCGACCCTCTACCCATACTGCCAATCCACCGCCCTATCGTGGTGTCCGACCCTCTACCCATACTACCAATCCACCGCCCTATCGTGGTGTCCGACCCTCTACCGATACTACCAATCCACCGCCCTATCGTGGTGTCCGACCCTCTACCCATACTGCCAATCCACCGCCCTATCGTGGTGTCCGACTCTCTACCGATACTGCCAATCCACCGCCCTATCGTGGTGTCCGACCCTCTACCGATACTGCCAATCCACCGCCCTATCGTGGTGTCCGACCCTCTACCCATACTGCCAATCCACCGCCCTATCGTGGTGTCCGACTCTCTACCGATACTGCCAATCCACCGCCCTATCGTGGTGTCCGACCCTCTACCCATACTACCAATCCACCGCCCTATCGTGGTGTCCGACCCTCTACCGATACTGCCAATCCACCGCCCTATCGTGGTGTCCGACTCTCTACCCATACTGCCAATCCACCGCCCTATCGTGGTGTCCGACCCTCTACCCATACTACCAATCCACCGCCCTATCGTGGTGTCCGACCCTCTACCCATACTGCCAATCCACCGCCCTATCGTGGTGTCCGACTCTCTACCGATACTACCAATCCACCGCCCTATCGTGGTGTCCGACCCTCTACCGATACTGCCAATCCACCGCCCTATCGTGGTGTCCGACCCTCTACCCATACTACCAATCCACCGCCCTATCGTGGTGTCCGACCCTCTACCGATACTGCCAATCCACCGCCCTATCGTGGTGTCCGACCCTCTACCCATACTACCAATCCACCGCCCTATCGTGGTGTCCGACCCTCTACCGATACTGCCAATCCACCGCCCTATCGTGGTGTCCGACCCTCTACCCATACTACCAATCCACCGCCCTATCGTGGTGTCCGACCCTCTACCCATACTGCCAATCCACCGCCCTATCGTGGTGTCCGACTCTCTACCCATACTACCAATCCACCGCCCTATCGTGGTGTCCGACCCTCTACCCATACTGCCAATCCACCGCCCTATCGTGGTGTCCGACCCTCTACCCATACTGCCAATCCACCGCCCTATCGTGGTGTCCGACTCTCTACCCATACTGCCAATCCACCGCCCTTCACCGCCAATGCACCGCCATTTAATTATAAAAATAATAATTATAAAAATAATAAATGCAAAGAATATAAAACATCTATTTGATGTTAAATGGGGGGGGGGGTATGTGTGGGGATTAAAATAGGTATGTGTGGGCATTAAAACACACGTTATATATATATACATGCTTTCATTGCATCTTTATTATGTGTGACTGTGTGTGTGTGTGACTGTGTGTGTGTGTCTGTGTGTGTGTACGTGTATGTCGTATAGACATAATTTATACATGATCAGATACAATGAGCCGTGTATTAGCATATAACTAAGACCAGTCTAGCCCTGTTTAATACGAGCTCAGATAACAATTTTAGTAAATAAAGGAGATGAGGTTTGTAAAATATGTGACTTTTACTGTAAAAATAAAGAAAACACAGGATTCATTGTCCGAAATATTAGGATATGTGTGTGGTTAGCATTTGTGAGTAAATTCTGTGGCAAAAACATCTGTTTTATATCTAGACCCCCCTCCCCCCACACACACACATAGAATGGGATATATAATTGAAAGTGTTTATATAAACATATATATATAAACATATATATATATAAACATATATATATATATATATATATATGTTCGGGGGGGGGGGGGGGGGGGCTAGTATGTTACTGGTTAAGGCCGATATGACCATTATGACCATTATAA
>OZ024751.1:36824258-36844258 GCA_964016885.1 Eledone cirrhosa
TTGATAAACGATAGGAAATTAAGTTGTTTGCTGAAATAAATATCTTTTTCATAAATCTAAAAGCCCTCAACCATCGTCACCATCATCATCCTCATCATCATGAACCTCACCATCATCATAAACATCATCAACATTGTCGCCATTACCATCATCACTCTCATCATCAACATCAGCATCATCATCATCACAAACATCATCAACATCGTCATCATTACCATCATCACTATCATGATCACCATCATCATCAAGAACATCACCATCATCATCATCATCATCATCAACATCGTCACCACCATCATCACTCTCATGATCCTGATCATCATCATCATCATCATCATCACCACGTACTCTACTATACTGCTGTCTAAACTATATTTTATGACCGATATCATCACTCTATGATATATATATGTTTTAATAAGTTCTTATATCTTGAGTGTTCTATGTTATATAGTGTGTTATGTTCTATGTTGGTATTGTGTATATAGGAGTTAAGGGATAAAACCCTTGCTTCAGGAAGTTTCTTATCTGAAGACCTTCTGCTGTCCAGCTCTCTAGAGAGTTTCTTCTCTGAAGACCTTCTGCTGTCCAGCTCTGCTGAGAGTTTCTTCTCTGAAGACCTTCTGCTGTCTAGCTCTCCTGAGAGTTTCTTCTCTGAAGACCTTCTGCTGTCTAGCTCTCCTGAGAGTTTCTTCTCTGAAGACCTGCTGTCCAGCTCTCCTGAGAGTTTCTTCTCTGAAGACCTTCTGCTGCCCAGCTCTGCTGAGAGTTTCTTCTCTGAAGACCTTCTGCTGTCTAGCTCTCCTGAGAGTTTCTTCTCTGAAGACCTTCTGCTGTCCAGCTCTCCTGAGAGTTTCTTCTCTGAAGACCTTCTGCTTTCCAGCTCTCCTGAGAGTTTCGTCTCTGAAGACCTTCTGCTGTCTAGCTCTCCTGAGAGTTTCTTCTCTGAAGACCTTCTGCTGTCCAGCTCTCTCGAGAGTTTCTTCTCTGAAGACCTTCTGCTGTCCAGCTCTCCTGAGAGTTTCTTCTCTGAAGACCTTCTGCTGTCCAGCTCTCCTGAGAGTTTCTTCTCTGAAGACCTTCTGCTGTCTAGCTCTCCTGAGAGTTTCTTCTCTGAAGACCTTCTGCTGTCTAGCTCTCTCGAGAGTTTCTTCTCTGAAGACCTTCTGCTGTCTAGCTCTCCTGAGAGTTTCTTCTCTGAAGACCTTCTGCTGTCTAGCTCTCTCGAGAGTTTCTTCTCTGAAGACCTTCTGCTGTCTAGCTCTCCTGAGAGTTTCTTCTCTGAAGACCTTCTGCTGTCTAGCGCTCCTGAGAGTTTCTTCTCTGAAGACCTTCTGCTGTCCAGCTCTCTCGAGAGTTTCTTCTCTGAAGACCTTCTGCTGTCTTGCTCTCCTGAGAGTTTCTTCTCTGAAGACCTTCTGCTGTCCAGCTCTCCTGAGAGTTTCTTCTCTGAAGACCTTCTGCTGTCCAGCTCTCCTGAGACTTTCTTCTCTGAAGACCTTCTGCTGTCTAGCTCTCCTGAGAGTTTCTTCTCTGAAGACCTTCTGCTGTCCAGCTCTCTCGAGAGTTTCTTCTCTGAAGACCTTCTGCTGTCTTGCTCTCCTGAGAGTTTCTTCTCTGAAGACCTTCTGCTGTCCAGCTCTCCTGAGAGTTTCTTCTCTGAAGACCTTCTGCTGTCCAGCTCTCCTGAGACTTTCTTCTCTGAAGACCTTCTGCTGTCTAGCTCTCCTGAGAGTTTCTTCTCTGAAGACCTTCTGCTGTCTAGCTCTCCTGAGAGTTTCTTCTCTGAAGACCTTCTGCTGTCTAGCTCTCTCGAGAGTTTCTTCTCTGAAGACCTTCTGCTGTCTAGCTCTCCTGAGAGTTTCTTCTCTGAAGACCTTCTGCTGTCTAGCTCTCTCGGGAGTTTCTTCTCTGAAGACCTTCTGCTGTCTAGCTCTCCTGAGAGTTTCTTCTCTGAAGACCTTCTGCTGTCTAGCGCTCCTGAGAGTTTCTTCTCTGAAGACCTTCTGCTGTCCAGCTCTCTCGAGAGTTTCTTCTCTGAAGACCTTCTGCTGTCTTGCTCTCCTGAGAGTTTCTTCTCTGAAGACCTTCTGCTGTCCAGCTCTCCTGAGAGTTTCTTCTCTGAAGACCTTCTGCTGTCCAGCTCTCCTGAGAGTTTCTTCTCTGAAGAAGTTCTGCTGTCTAGCTCTGCTGAGAGCTTCTTACCAGTCTGTGTTCTAGGTTATATATATATATAAATTACAATCAGGCTCTGGAGTCAATTCTTTCCTTATATCTCTTTCACACTTCCTCTCTATTAATTTCTCTCCCCTCTTACCTTATTGATCCGGGGGTGGACAAAGACAAAATAATTTTAACACTGACTGTCCGTGGACTCAATACGTAGAAGCGATGAAATAAATCCTGCTACCTATAGTACAACCATTTTCGCCAAATAACATGATTATAAAGAAGAACCAAGAAGTCTACACACATTAATACCGAATACATATAAATAGATGTTATATTAAATTATACTAAGACGATTTCATATTCATATATAAACGATAGGATTAATGTATAATTAATATCTTTATCGTGAATAATTAATTAAAATTTAATAATATCTTCTAAACTTTAGAGTTAATTTTCGTTATAATTCACGTTTGAAAAAAAAAAAATATTCAAAATTAATTTTGTTTTAATTACATGGTTATTAGTTGCATGGCGTAATGAATGCTTCTGAAACACCGCATATTCAGATATGCTACCTAGCTTTATATTTTGGAAAAAACTTGTCCTTCAATTTTGGTTAGTGGTACGTCTAATACAGTAATGAACATGTCAACCTCACATAGTACTATTCTCTATAAATTTATGGCTTTATAATGTAGGACAATATGGCAAAGAAAAAAATATTCGAGTCAAGGATGGAAAGTAATGGATAGTATTTCGCTGGTTTGCTCTGTTGAATTCTAACTGACATAGAATAACGCCTCACCCAGAGAAAGGTTATCCATTACTTTTGACTCTGGACAATCTGGAGGTTTGGGTAAAATTAGCACTGTTCTTCAGATAGTAAAATTGACCTGTATATAATATTGTTAGTTTTGTGGTTAAGGAGTTCGCTTAACAATTATATGGTTTTGAGTTCGAACCGCACCACATGTGAGGGTCGGAAGAAAGGTTTATAGGCTAACTAAGAAGGGAGGATGCTAGAGCTGTGGAACCTTGCATGCATTAATTTAAACTCTTCTTATTAATAACTGCATTGTTTCTTTCCAGGGACTCGGTTGAGCTTTTCAGCCGAATCTCGTATTGGAAACGTTTCTTCTATCCCAGCTTCCAATAGACCAGAGATTTGTGAGTGATATTTGGTAGACGAAAACCTTGTAGCTGCTCTACGGAGAGCTTGCTTCTGTTCTAGAGTGAAACCTTAAATATTTGTCCTGTTTATTATCATCATCTAGTCGAGGTGTCACCAAAGTGATCGATATTGATCCAGAGAGGCAGATAAATCTATCCGGATGATCTATTGAACATTTGGGGTGAAGTGTGACATTTGTATAATAAATAAATATGCAGGAAATTATATACAATAAAATACAACTTGTTTATACAAGTTTCATATATATATATATATACTCTTTATTGTCAATATATTTTATATTCTGTTTACCTATTTATATATGTTTATTCATTTATTTAATATAAACAATGGAGTGTTCACTCGGAGAGATGCTATAAAAGAGCTTATGAAATAAGCTGAATACCCTTAAAGCCGGAAAATGAAGTTGTATCGCGTTTAATGAGGGTTTCAAGTATTCCATTAAATAGTTGTTTGAGGTGTCTTGGCCTAGGACATGTATGCCTTTAACGAAGTCCACCGTGTTGTAATGACACTGACCAGGTCACGTGTCTGAGAACACCTTTCTCACAAGTGCCACAGAAACATTGAAAAAGGTTACCTGCCGCCTCCAGAATAATGTCATTAAATAAAATATATAAATAATCATTTGTGTTTGTGAGTGTTTGTACAAGGTCAAGTTCCTTTCCTTGAAATTTTCCCATAAGTTTATGTCAGCTTATGTTAATATAACGATCTTTTCTTTTCATGTTCTAGTAAGTTTAGTAGCTATAGCCTGTTTGTATTTTTTGTGTCAGGTCAAAAGGATTTGCATAATTTATGCAGCAAAATTAATAACAATAAACAAACAGCTTACTATATAAATAAAGGAGAAACCCATTTGATTGGCCTCGTGAAACTGAAGCAAATATCTATACATATATATATGTGCCTGTACATATATATGAAAAGCAGAAGAACTGCGAAACCGGTAAAGGAACAAAATAAATATATATTTTTATAAAAAAAAGACTCCAGTTGCATTTTCGATTTCATCTTTTTTCCTTATACTTTCATTCATGTAGGACACCTCGTTTTTTTTTTCATTTTGTAAAAAACCCTCACTTTCTAATATATATATATATATTAAACGTAAAGGAACTCAGCAACCTCTCCAAGTCTGAACATAGTCTATGTCTCCCAGAGAAGGAGATAGTAAGTGATAGAGAGGAAGCACAAAAGATATATGGAGGGAAAATGAACCTCGAAATGATAAATGGCAAAGTTGAACTCGGGTGGAATATTAACTCAGAGAAGAGAGAAACGGAAGGCCTATATGAAGCTGATTATATCAACAGAACTGCCTACTTCGGAAATGATGAAGTAGCATTCCACTAACACGTGAACGATCAGCATATTTCTCAGGGAGATTCAGCATAACAGGATGCACATACATATAGGCGAAATGCTAGTTAAACCTCCGCTCCTCAGAAAATTGACGTCATTTGTTGAAACCAGTTTAATCGGAAGCAGGTTTAAAATGAACATTTCGTTTTTTGCAAAAAACATAATGAGAGAAAAGACATCTAATACCATAAATAATAGAAACTTAGAACGCAATCCGGTTTTCTCTTGCTCGAAATAAATAATTATACCTAAATAAATGAATAGATAATATGTAAAAAAAAGAGGTAAATAATAAATAAATAAATAAATAAATAGAGGTGGAGGCATGGCTATGTGGTTAAAGAGGTTTTCGTAATCATGAGGTTTCAAGTTCACTTCTAATACATGATATTTTGGGCAAGTATTTTCAACTATATCCTTAGACTGGGTAATACATTGGGAGTGACATTTGGTAAAGGGAAGCTACAGAACCCCGTCATATATATATATATATATATATATATATATATATATATATATATATATATATATATATTCAAAACAACAAACAGTGGAGGACGCGTTTCGCACCTTTCCGACAGACAACCTTTCCCCCACCCCGGAAAAAACCCCAGTTGATGGATGTGAATCCGAAATATATAGGGACAATTAAATCTCTCCCAAGGTAACTCTCTCTCGTGTTCTTATTTTTATTTTATCCTTTATACTCTTTCCTTCATTCTTCTACACGTCTTATACGCACCACGCTTCTCAACGTACACCCACTTACCTCTCTCTCTCCACCACCGGATCTTGTTACCCGGAGATTTACCCATTTGCATTGTCGAGGCTTCCAAACGACTTAAAGATATTTACCTATTGTTCCACAATGCTTCAAGCAAACTTCAATACTCTCTTATATATATATATATATATAAGTTTATCCCGGGTTCAATCGGGGGTAACCACAGTAAGTAAGGTACTCAATACAAAGCAGAGTATACATATTTAATATAGAAAATCCTTCTACAGGACTAGAACTGTTTCATTCGGGAGAAATCATCAGGAAGCCCTGGTGATTTCTCCCGAATGAAACAGTTCTAGTCCTGTAGACGCCTTTCTATATATTATATATACATATATATATATATGAAGGACGGCTGGGTTCTCTATATTTAACTTTGATAACTTTGATAGGTTTCGGCCTGTATTGGCCCAGGCCATATTTAACTTATATATTACTGGTGTCCATATCGTGAAATATATCCTTTTAAGGTGGTGCTTCAGCATGATCGCAGTCAAATGAGTGAAACAAGTTAAATAAGAAGATATTCTACACACATTAAACCAATCCGGTTATAAATAAATGTAACGCAAGTGTTGTGGTTCCTTCTTTTGTGGTTGTGAAACTAGTCGAACCACCCACAATATCTGAATGTTGTGGGCTTATATAGGATTTTCACACAAATTTGTTTTCATTTGCAAACTGAATTGATTTATTTTCTATACCTTTTCACAGACAACCACACACGCATACATACATACAGAAAGAAAAAAAGAAAGATAGATGCATAGATAGATAGATAGATAGATAGATAGATAGATAGATAGATAGATAGATAGATAGATTTCTTTATTTGATAGATAGATAGATAGATAGATAGATAGATAGATAGATAGATAGATAGATAGATAGATAGAGAGTGAGAGAAAGATAGTTAGATAGATAGATAGATAATTAGATAGATAGATAGATAGATGGATAGACAGAATGACAGACAGATAGATAGATAGATGGAGAGAGAGGGAGGGGGAGAAAGAAAGAGAGAGAGAGAGAGAGAGAGATAGAGAGGGGGGAGGGGCATTATATTTACTTATGGAAAAGCGGAAATGAAAGAATATTCTTTTAAATAACATCGCAACGAAATGTGGGGTGGGGGTCATGATAAGATTATAGTGATTGAAAATAAAGTCACACTTTAGCCATGGGAAAAAAGGGGCTAAAAAGGAATTAACATATTTCCAAAGTTTTTTAATATATATATATATTTATTTATATATATATATGTAAGTAATATATATATATAGAGAGTAAGTAATAGGAAAATGTTTAACCCCGACGGCAGAACTTCGACGGCTATTTCTGGACTCCAGAAATAGTCGTCGAAACGGCTTGAGCTCTGCCGTCGGGGTTAAACATTTTCCTATATATATATCTGTTTAGGGCGGGTAAAATTCCCGTGATCCATGGACGAGTTCTCTCCAGCGGTCTCTATCATCCTTCATCATCGCTGCCATATCCTGCGTCTCTAAGAGACCAGTGTCTGTCAGGCCATCAACACATGTTAACCTCGGTCATTCTCTTCCAGTGTGTCCATGTAGGGGTTCCCATAGGAGCACTGAGTGCAGTGTCAACTCTGGATGTCGGTGAGCATGTCCAGCTAACCTCAGTCACCTCTGTGTCACTTTCGAGCTGACTTTTGGGAGGCTCCCGTACAGCTCTGAGTTCTTCATCCTCAGTGTATACTGATTAATGTTCAGAGCCATCCTCAGCATTCTCGTGTAGCACCCATATATATATATATATATATATATATATATATATATATATGTAGGAGGTGAGTTTTATTGTAGCACAATAAAGCAATGCAAATATCGGATAAGTAGCACTCAACAGTTTATAGGACTGAAGTATACATAATATAAAATCAAAAGATGGTTAAAAGAGTTCCATATATTTTATTATGCGCATTTCAAAAACAAATATCATCATGGGATGATATTTGCGTTCTCATCAGATAAATCAACATATGTTGATTTAACACTTCAGTGCTCGCAAGTGTTTTTTAAGCTTCATATCATGTCTCCCTATTTTATCTGATGAGAACGCAAATATCATCCCGTGATGATATTTGTTTTTGAAATGCGCATAATAAAATACATGGTACTCTTTTAACCATCTTTTGATTTTATATTATTTATATATATATATTTCTCCCACACTTTCCCCTTATTTTTTCCTGTTCCTTCCTCTTACCACTCTTTACTTTCTATTTACAAATTATCTTCTGACGAAGGTCTAGGGTCCGAAACGTTAAGATTCTCTTCCAGAGGAAAAAAAAAAAGCAGCCAACGCCCGCATTATGTTCTCATATGACCCCACTTAATGTTGAAATGAAAGTAAATAAATAGAACCAAACCAAACCAGCCAATACCCACCACCAAATCACAAATACTTAGTTGCACATTTCATGATGATGATGATGATGATGATGAAGGTGAAGGTGATGCTGATGCTGATGTTGGTGCGATGATAATATTGATGATGGTGGTAATGATGATGATGATGGTGATTGTAATGCTGATTATGGTGATGATGGTGATGATGATAATGACCATCATGATAATGACGATAATGATGATGATGACGAAAATGAAGATGATGATGATGATGATGAGGAGGAGGAGGAGGAGGAGGAGGGGGGGGGTAATGATGATGATGATATCAGATGAAAGAAGCAAAGTAGACAAATTAAGAAAGAAAACAAGAGAGAGAGAGGGGGCAAACAGAAAAACGCCAGAGAATGAGAGAGAGGTGGGAGTGAGGGAAGGAGGCAGGAAAGAGAAAAGAAAAAGAGAAACAATAAAAAATAAAAGTAAAATTATCAAAAACAAAAATGTCAGTAATTTAAATTGTTTGTTTTGCTTGGTTTTGTTTTTCTAATTTACCATTTCACGGCCTTTTGCCAATTCCATATAAATTCCTTAATTTCTTTTCTAAAGGCCCCAATCCCCTTTTTATTCTCATTCCTTTTCCCACCTGACCCCTAAGATTCTCTCTGAACGCTTCATTAACTTCAAATATATTGCACTCTAAAACAGAAGAAAAGGCTTACCGCAAGGTTAATGTCGAAAATAAGAATACAAAAACAAAAGAAAAAAACGAAAAAAAAACAAAAAAATAAAAAATAAAAAATAAAAAACGAAACAAATTTGATAATATAAATAATATAAAACAAAATTAAATAGATAAATAAATAAATAAATACTGATAGCGTGACCATCTGGTGGTGGTCAGTTGACCGTGACCGACACAGTTGAATGCTGGAGTTGTAAAGAAATTTTAAACTGGACGATTAAACCGAGACAGCAAGAGACATAGGCCCGTACCAAACACTAAATACACGGTTTCAATTTCCGCTTGATATCATTTTACTTCATCTATATACTATTTAAACCCCCTGGGGAAATAGCATGAATGCCACAGCCTCCCAGTTTTATTTTTCCTTAAAATATATGGTTGTATATCAAGGTGAAATATTCAGACTTTTCCCGCTTTAACACGAATAAATGATTTTACTTTCTAATTCATTTATTTATTTAAACACTAACTTGTTAAGCTTGCCTTCAACAACAACAACGAGAAGAAAAATAAATATTTTCTTTACAAAAATAATTTCTAGTATAGGCACAAGGCCAGTAATTTGGGGGGAGGGGAAATTCGATTAAATCGACCCCAGTACGTTACCAGTGCTTTATTTTATCGACCTCGTAAAGATGAAACTCAAAGTTATTTTAACTCAGGATTTAACGGCGGGATTTTAACTCAGACTGTAAAGGACCGTAACTCTATGCTGCAAAGGATGGTGTCCGACTCTACCGATAATTGTTTCTATTTTAGGCACAAGGCCAGCAATTATCCAGTGCATTACTGGTACTTTATTTTATCGACCCCGTAAGGATGAAAGGCAAAGTCAACCTCGGCGGGATTTGAACTCAGATCGTAAAGGGACGTAACTATGCTGGAAAGCATGGCGTCCGACCCTCTACCGATACTGCCAATCCCCCGCCCTTATACGGTTATAAATAACTTTACCTCAATGTCTCCGAGTCAATAAGTGTTTTCTGATGATAAATAATTGTTTCTACTTTTAGCACAAGGCCAGCAATTACTCCAGTGTATTACTGGTACTTTATTTTATCGACCCCGTAAAGATGAAAAAAAAAAATTGTTTCTACTTTTGGCGCAAGGCCAGCAATTATCTCAATGTATTACTGGTACTTTATTTTATCGACCCCGTAAGGATGAAAGGCAAAGTTAACCTCGGCGAGATTTGAACGTAAAGGGACGTAACTCTATGCTTCAAAGCATGGTATCCGACTCTCTACCAATACTGCCAACAAATAATACGTCTGAAATATATCGATCTTTCGATATATCGATCTTTCACCTTATGTTCACACACACTTACACACATACACTTACACACACATATATATATATAGAAAGAGATAGATAGGGAAAATCCTGACTGCGGCGCTAAGCAGTATCATCTGAAATCGCTTGGCGCCGTGGTCGGGATCTTACCTATCTCTATACCCACTCTGCATCTCTCCCATACATTGAGTACACCCATGATTACTGGTCTTCTCAGTTTCAGCACCGAAGACTCTCTCTCTCTCTCTCTCTCTCTCTCTCTCTCTCTCTCTCTCTCTCTCTCTGTGGTGTATGTTCGACCTCTGGCGTTCATGGATATTTTTCACAATATCTACCATCCTGTGGTAGCAACAACAACTTGATTGTTTGTTAATATTTATATACAAAGTATAGGTGTTGACTTGTTGAAAATGGAAACATTTTTTCTCCTTTGTTTACATACTTCACTTAGTAAATATATTTCTTAGATTATGAACAGTTCCAAACAATGTAAATATTTCACTGATGTTGATGTTTGTTTATCATTGGAAGTTGTTTGATGTAGAATTGGAAGATTTTTGCTGTGAAATACAACTAGTTTTTGGCAACTATTATTGCTTCACACATCTATTTATTTATCTATATGTTCTATATTGAAGGTTGTGAACAATAGTGTCGTTAGTTAAATGTTTTGAACAGGCCAATAACGAGTAGGCTGCATGTCTAACTTTGAAAGTGATGAAACTGTGTCTCTAACTAGACGTAGAACAAATACTAAAAATAATTGAGTTCATGAAGACCTGGGGTTTCATTTAGTGCTGATGATCATACCTCCCATATCGATACACAGTGAAATTTATACATATATACACACACATATACATAATACATTAATATATACATACAACATACATATATACATAATGCATAAATACACATATATATAATTGTTTCTACTTTTGGCACAAGGCCAGCAATTATCCCAGTGTATTACTGGTGTTTTATTTTATCGACTCCATAAGGATGAAGGACAAAGTTAACCTCGGCGGGATTTGAACTCAGACCATAAAGGGCCGTAACTCTTTGCTGCAAAGCATGGCGTCAGACCCTCTACCGATACAATATATACAGACAGATAGATAGACCTGCATAATGGTTGCATCTCAGTTCCAACAATTGTCATCATTTTACATTTTCTCCTCATAGGTGACACGAACCTAGTTTTTACCCCTCTCAAGGACTTAGATTCCTTTCTGCATATGTTACAGTGAAAGAAAAAAAAGTGCGATGTTGACGCAAAACACATGAAATTCTTTCAAATCAAGTGATTGTCTGTGTTTGAAGCTTTTTCAAGTGAAGAAATGCCTTGCACTGAACCAATCCTACTCTCCGAACAAGGGGGACAGATATCCTAAAAGAGGAACGGCTCAACATTATTGCCTGCCATCCAGTTGCAAGTTTTGCATCAGAGGAAGACACGACAACACGATGAGATATCGAAGCAGACACCTTAAGGTTTAACCAACTGTCAGAGGAAAACATAATAGCCACGATGAGATATCGAACTAGACATCGTAAGGTTTAACCAAATGTCAGAGGAAGAAACAATAACACGATGAGATATCGAAGCAGACACCTTAAGGTTTAACCAACTGTCAGAGGAAAACACAATAGCGACGATGAGATATCGAACTAGACATCGTAAGGTTTAACCAAATGTCAGAGGAAGAAACAATAACACGATGAGATATCGAAGCAGACACCTTAAGGTTTAACCAACTGTCAGAGGAAAACACAATAGCGACGATGAGATATCGAACTAGACATCGTAAGGTTTAACCAAATGTCAGAGGAAGAAACAATAACACGATGAGATATCGAAGCAGACACCTTAAGGTTTAACCAACTGTCAGAGGAAAACACAATAGCGACGATGAGATATCGAACTAGACATCGTAAGGTTTAACCAAATGTCAGAGGAAGAAACAATAACACGATGAGATATCGAAGCAGACACCTTAAGGTTTAACCAACTGTCAGAGGAAAACACAATAGCGACGATGAGATATCGAACTAGACATCGTAAGGTTTAGCCAAATGTCAGAGGAAGAAACAATAACACGATGAGATATCGAAGCAGACACCTTAAGGTTTAACCAACTGTCAGAGGAAAACACAATAGCGACGATGAGATATCGAACTAGACATCGTAAGGTTTAACCAAATGTCAGAGGAAGAAACAATAACACGATGAGATATCGAACCAGACACCTTAAGGTTTAACCAAATGTCCATGCCACGTCTATGACTAATAACACTATACACCCACCTTATAACAAAATCCCAATATATATTTATGAGAGGAAGTTGTGTGAAATCATGTGGGTAATAAGAGCTTGGAGAGGTTAAGGAAAAACTTGAGCTTTATTTATCTAATAGAAAGTTTGTGGCTTTTCTTTTTAATCTAGAATCTGATGAAGAAAAGTGGGACATTGAGAGTGTGGGGATCTGGGAATGAAATTAAGGTTGATATACAAAATTGTGATCGTAAATCCGGTCATTATGTGTTGTTGTTGTTGTTGTTCTTCTTCTTCTTCTTCTTCTTCTTTCTTCTTCTTCTTGTAGGGGTTAGTTGGTAACTGCCATATGGTATCTTTTAGTGGATATATGAGGAGGATAACTTGTAAATAGATGTGATTAAGTGTGCTTGTGTGTATGTGTGTGTATGTATGTGGTGTGTGTGTGTGTGTGTGTGTGTGTGTGTGTGTGTGTGTGTGTGTGTGTGTGTGTGTGTGTGTGTGTTAATGAATGAATATATTTTCCTATGATTTCGTCAATATTTTGGGAAAGGTTTTATAGATGTGTATGTGTGCGTTTAAGCCTGTACAGATGTACAAACACACACACACACACACACACACATATATATATATATACATAATATATACATACACACACACAAATATATATAGCATGCCCACATACCCATGGACTGTCGAATGTATTATGAGAGAAATTGAGGAGAGACGCTGTTTGAAAGCTTGTCGCACGAGCTGTAATTGTAATTCGAACAGGTTGCCTTGTCTCATGATGATGATGATGATGATGATGGTGACGTTTCACCTTCTATTTAAAGGGTATATATTTTATTGATGCCGAAACCGTATCTATATCGAAACGACCGGAGCTCAGCCGTCGGGGTCCTGACTCTTTTCCTATATATATATATATATATATATATAGGAACAAGTAAGGCCCCGACGGCTGAGCTCAAGCCGTTTCGACGGCTAATTCTGGACTGAATTCAGTCCAGAATTAGCCGTCGAAACGGCTTGAGCTCAGCCGTCGGGGTCTTACTTGTTCCTATTACCCACTCTACTACCCTAAGTATTGAGTACTTTGGTGCGTTATGGTCCACCTGGTTCCTTACCCCATTTCCTTCGTTATATATATATATATATATATATATATATGTGTGTGTGTGTGTGTATGCGTGTGTATGTGTGCGCGCGCGCGTGTGTGTCTGCGTGCGTGTATACCTATCTACACACGCACGTCGCCTTCAAACGCATGGTTTGGTGCCAATGTAGGAAGTCCTAATTTAAGGCTCACATAAAGTTTTATGTTTACGAAGGAATCGGTAAAGAAGGAATTAATAAACATCGCATCATTAGAACCGGATGGAAGTAAAACTGTTCCAATATTGAGTAAAAGAGCTATAAAATTGCTAGTTGACCCCACTGACTTTACTTCCGGTTTGGGCCTTAATAAAAAAGATGATACCCCTTTCAACTAGATGGGTAGCATCACCACCTCTTCCGTCAACATCACCAGCACCATCATCACCATCATCATCATCACCGCCCCCGCTTCCATTCTTATTGCTCTCACTACCACCATCCTCCTCTCCTCCATCACCACCACTGCCATCATTCACTATCACCAGTACCACGAGCATCAGCTACACCACCACTACAATAACAAAAACCAACCACTTCATCATCATTATCACAACCACCTCTCCATTAACACCCAAAATCCCTAACACCAAAAGCACCAACACCGCCACCACCACCTACACCAAAAGCACCATCACCACCACCACCACCACCTACACCAAAAGCACCATCACCACCACCACCACCTACACCAAAAGCACCATCAGCATCACCACAATCACCTGCATTAACAATTCTCAAATCATTTTGTTTTTCCCCAAAAGAATAAAAACCAAAATTGACCCCAGCGAGATTTGAACTAAGAACCTGGACAAGTAAAAGAAATTCAATACCGCAAAACATTTTATTTGACGCTCCATGGTTCTACATAATTCTCCGCTATGATATTAACATTATAAGGCGAACTTAAAACTGTGAAAAGCTTTTCATCGCTGGCTGCTTCTCTTCTCCTCTAAGATCTTCACCAATAGTAGATTTAGTATTAGTTACGATAAGACCACCTATACATGGATTATAACGAGATATATATATAAAGGACACAAATAAAAGAATGATAGAACCGTTAAAGTGCAACAGGGCAGATTGAGAAAATACCAGAAGGTAGTAGTAACCTTTAAGAGTTTTTTTTTGTATGTGACAGGATGTGTGTATATATATATAATATATATATATATATATATATATATATGTATACTCTTTTACTCTCTTACCTGTTTCAGCCATCCGGCTGATGCCATGCTGGGGCACCGCCCCATATGTATATATATATATAAACTCACACACATATGTATATATACACACACACACACATATATATATATATATATATATACATATATATAAATATATATATACATATATATATATAGATAGATATACACACATATATATGTATGTGTATATATATATATATATATGTGTGTGTGTGTGTGTGTAGACGACGGGAGTAGCGCCAATATGTATATATATATATGTGTGTGTGTGTTTGTGTGTGTTGTTTGTGTATGTATAAAGTTTATAAAGAATGAATATTTAGAGAGTATCGTGTCAAAACTGACTGGCTGCACTTAGGAATGGTGGAAGGAGGGCAAAATATGGAGAAAAACTGGAAAACGGAGCGTTATAATGGCAAAAGAATTTGGCTGAGAAAATTAGTAAGCAGATGCGGTCGACCGTTTTTGATATGAAGGCAAACAATCTTTGTAAAAGACCATTGCTGGTTCTGGAACCATCCAAACTGAATGAACTCCCTTTCAACCCCCTCTCTCGTATTTTGAATTAGGGCCAATGAAATTTCCTTAGTCAGGTCTCGGTCTCTTTTCTGTGTCTGTCTGTCTGTCTATATGGCTACCTGTCTGCCTGTCTGTCTGTTTGGCTGACTGACTGTTTCTCTCTCCGAGTACATCTGGTGGTGATTCATATTTCTAGTAGTAGTAGCAGTAGTAGTAGTAGTAGTAGTAGTAGTAGTAGTAGTAGTAGTAGTAAAAGAAGAAGAAGAAGAAGAAGAAGAAGATGAAGAAGAAGAAAGGAAGAATTAGTAGTAAAAGAAGAAGTAAAAGAAGAAGAAGAAGAAGAAGGAGAAAAAGATGAAGGAGAAAAAGATGAAGAAGAAGAAAGGAAGAATTAGTAGTAGAAGAAGAAGAAGAAGAAGAAGAAGAAGAAGAAGAAGAAGAAGGAGAAGAAGAAGAAGAAGAAGAAGAAGAAGAAGAAGGAGAAGAAGAAGAAGAAGAAGAAGAAGAAGAAGGAGAAGAAGAAGAAGAAGAAAGAGAAGAAGAAGAAGAAGAAGAAGAAGAAGAAGAAGAAGAAGAAGAAGAAAGAGAAGAAGAATGACAACCTGAATAATTAAGAACCCCAAAAAATCTAACAACTGTGTTGTCCCATGTTGATCCGCCCCTCTACCATTATTGTACCAACCTCCCATATATTGCAATGCCAAATTCCTGTCTTAGAGATACAGTACATAGGACGTAGTAGAGGGGGAGGGAGGATGAGGAGGGGGAAGGGAAGGGGGGTAGGGGGTAGAGGAGGGAACATGCATAATATTTCATCCAAAAGACATTTTGGCGCCAATGTTGGTTCCACTGAAATGTTCTTCATATTGTACTGATACTTGTTGTTGTTAGTGTTGTGGTTGTTGTAGTTGCTGTTGTTGTTGTTGTTATTGTTGTGGTTGTTGTAGTTGTTGTGGTTATTGTTGTTATTGTTGTGGTTGTTGTAGTTGTTGTAGTTGTTGTGGTTGGTGTAGTTGTAGTTGTTGTGGTTATTGTTGTTATTGTTGTGGTTATTGTTGTTATTGTTGTGGTTATTGTAGTTGTTGCTATTGATGTTGTTATTTTTGGTGTTGATGTAGTTGTTGCTGTAGTTGTTGTGGTTGTTTTTGTTGTGGTTGTGATTGTTGTGTTGTAGTTATTTTTGTTGTTGTTGTTGTAGTAGTAGTTATTGTTGTTGTCATTTGTGGTAGTTATAATTATTGTTCATGTGGTTGTTATGTTGCTATTTATGTTGTAGTTGTTGTTATCGTTGTTAATATTGTCATTTGTAGCTGTTGTTTTAGATATTGTTGTTATAGTTGTTATTACTGTTTCTGCTGCTGTCAGTTGTTGTAGTAGTTGTAGTTGTTGTTAGTAGAATGAACCTAATCTGTAAGAGAAAACTGTAAATTTAGCCACTCCATGAGGTTTCCTAAAATGATAAAGCAGTGACCTTTTAAAAAGGTCACCATCTAAGATGGATTCAAAAATATATATAATAAAGTGACAAAATAAACGGTGAAAAATAAAACAAACAAAAATGTATAAATATAAATTTGTCCCCGAATTTAACAGTACATAAGGTATTTTTCTTAAGGTTATACACACGTATCTGCCAAGGGTTTAATACACACACACACACACACACATACACACACACACACACATATACATGTATATATATATAATGTGTATATATATATATATATACACAGACACTCACATACACGCTGTAACGTGAGTGTTTTCACATGCACACGCATATATTATATATATATATATATACACATATGTGTGTGTATATATAAGTGTGCGTGTGTGCACGCATGTGGTTGACAGCTGAGAGAAAGGAGTACTCAATACCGAAGTAGAGTTTTGATATTCATTTTATTAAGGTTGAATAGTGAGTCTTGTTACACTGGAGTTTCACCTGTTTACCACAGGGTCACTTGTGCAGGTGGGTAACCATAGTTTAAAAAGTTACTCAAAATATTGGCAGAGTTTAGGGATCTTTATTTATATATATAGAAATGACATCTACGTTCAGATGGAAAAAAAACTGGTAATTTGATACTGAGCTGTGGATTCTTAAAAAGATTATTTGACAAGAAATTTACCCGGAATTGAAGCATGTTTATCTTTTCACTTCCCTTCCTAGGTTTGAACTCACAAGACCTATAATATGACAAGACATATTATTTATTCATTAATAAAACGATGGGTTGGCAGTGTCGTTAGAGAGTCGAACAAATAGTTAACAGTGTTTGTTCCAGCTTTGTACGCTCTGTGTCCGAGTCCTACTGATGTCAATTTTGTATTTCACCCTTTCTAAGTCAATCAAATTAAGTTACAGTCAAGTACTGGGTGGAATAGATATAAGTGACTGTTCTTTTTCATTGCCCCCCAAATAAAATACATTGATAGCTTTGTGGCAAATTTAAAACCAAGAATTATTCTAAGTTCAAACCCCGCGAGGTTAGCTTTGAATTTTATCCTTATGAGCTCGATAGAACAAAGTACCAGTAATATATTGTGGTCAATTTAATCGACTTTCCCTCCATTTCAAATCGAAGTACAACCTCCTTTGCAGCATATACTTACAGCATTTAACATTCTGAGTTCAAACCCCGCCGGGGTTAGCATTGCCTTTTATCCTTACCGGCTTGATATAATAAAATACCAGTAACATATTTAACCGACTTACCCTTCCTCTTCAAACTGCTGCCTTGTGCCAAAATTAGAAAGCACTGTTTATTGACTGAGTCAGATTCACCTCAATATCAACTGAATCCAATGGAATGAAAAGAAGAGGGTTTTGTTGAAAGACAAAGGAAGATTTCGTACAGTGGGTGGGATATGAACTGACGCCAAGTTAAAACCAATAATCCGATATCTTATCTTATCCTGTGGGTCATCTCACCATAGGTGAGTGAGTGGTGGACGCCACTATTGACCAGTAGATGAGATATCTATACAAAAGATGGCAGTTCAGCTGATGGACCACAATTAACTCTTAAACCTCCCTCACTACTGTTCAGCCAACAGTCAACAGTTTCATCCCCCACTTCACGTCTCTACTCATTTTCGTTTCTTTATACTTTCTTTTTCTGTTATTTTCCTCATATTGTAGGTGTGGGAAGGAGAAAGAGAGAGATAAAGAGAAATAGAGGTAAAAAAGAGAGTGAGAGAGAGAAAGATATATATATATATATATATAAAAGAAAGAGAGAGTCAGTGAAAGATAATATATATATATATATAAACCTAAATATATAAGCAATTATATATTTTTTATAAAATTTAGAAATCTCAAACGTAGAAAAATTTAGCTACAGTCACTGAGGGTAAATACCCCTATAAACGGTACAAATTGATGAGCAACAGCTACGAATAATCGAACTCCTTACTTCTCAAATATGAAATACTTATATATGGGAGGTAAAGAGTTCGATTGTTCGTAGCAGCTGCTAGACAATCCCCTCTCTCCTTCTCTCTCTCTCTCTATATATATATATGTATATATATATATATATAGAGAGAGAGAGGAGGGGGAGTAAAGTCCCCAAACACTCATGCCAGTGGGTCCTGTCAGAATCAACCATCTCCAACTGATCCGGCTGGATCCTCCAGCTAGACCAGACAAGCTCATGGATGTTATCCAACCATCTTGTTCAGAGTCTCTACGCCTTGGTCTCCAACCTGTTGGTTTCGCCTGTTAAATATGTCCAGTGATTCTTTCCTGAGACATTCTAACTACATAACTGTTTCTACTTTAGGCACAAGGCCGGCAATTATCCCAGTGCATTACTGGTACTTTATTTTATCGACCCCGTAAGGATGAAAGGCAAAGTCAACCTCGGCGGGATTTGAACTCAGATCGTAAAGGGACGTAACTATGCGGGAAAGCATGGCGTCCGACTCTCTACCGATACTGCCAATCCACCGGAGCTGTGATCTCTCAAATGAAATTAAAAACCCTGGGACACTACAGATATTCTGACTTTGAAATCTATAATATACATATATAAAGGTTTTATTTTTTGTTGTTGCTCTTATTAGGGATGTTGTTACTGTTTGGTGGTGGTGTTGTAGCTAATGGTTTTGTCGCTATAGTTATTAGTGTTGTTGTTGCTGTTTCTATTGTAGATTGCGTTGGTGATGCTCTTCTTTTTTGCTTTTATTTTAATGTAGTTATTGGTGCTGCTGGTGTTGTTGTTGATAGTGTTGTTGTTTATTTTATCTCTAAAAATGTGAGAAGCAAGTAATAGAAAAAATAATGAGAGTTTTCGACCTGGCAAAGCCCAAAAGGTTGAGGTCAGCGGTCAACCATCACCATCAGTCGTATCACGACCACCATGTCCAGCACCTTCATGTCTCCACCACCACCACTATCACCACCATCAATACTACCACAACCACCACTACCACAACCACCACCACCACCACCATCAACACTACTACCACCACCACCACCACCATCAACACTACTACCACCACCACCATCAACACTAATACCACCACCACCACCACCACCACCACCACTTCTACCCTATGGCATCTCCTAAGCCTCTTACAGACCAAGAAACATGTCTCCTGTCTCCACTCCTCTTTCTCCATGTTCTCTCTCTTTTCTTCTACTTATCTCTATCTTCCTCCCCCCACCACCACTGCCCCTAACGGTCACTCCCTCCTCACCTACCTTACGCCACATGGTGTTGACCTTGTGATCCCTAAAATAGGGGTTTCGGCTGTTGTACGGTGGCTACTGTGGACCCTTCCCTCTTCCGCTACTACTACTTTCACCCTAGGGACTTCTTCGTTGGACCGAAGTGGATACAGGCTCTCTCCCCCCATCTCTCTTTCTCTCTCTCTCTCTCTCTCTC
>OZ024751.1:36849258-36854258 GCA_964016885.1 Eledone cirrhosa
TAATGTAGATACAGCATGGCCGGCTACTAGAAGATAGGGACCATATAATGTAGATACAGCATGGCCGGCTACTAGAAGATAGGGACCATATAATGTAGATACAGCATGGCCGGCTACTAGAAGATATGGACCATATAATGTAGATACAGCATGGCCGGCTACTAGAAGATAGGGACCATATAATGTAGATACAGCATGGCCGGCTACTAGAAGATATGGACCATATAATGTAGATACAGCATGGCCGGCTACTAGAAGATATGGACCATATAATGTAGATACAGCATGGCCGGCTACTAGAAGATAGGGACCATATAATGTAGATACAGCATGGCCGGCTACTAGAAGATATGGACCATATAATGTAGATACAGCATGGCCGGCTACTAGAAGATAGGGACCATATAATGTAGATACAGCATGGCCGGCTACTAGAAGATATGGACCATATAATGTAGATACAGCATGGCCGGCTACTAGAAGATAGGGACCATATAATGTAGATACAGCATGGCCGGCTACTAGAAGATATGGACCATATAATGTAGATACAGCATGGCCGGCTACTAGAAGATAGGGACCATATAATGTAGATACAGCATGGCCGGCTACTAGAAGATAGGGACCATATAATGTAGATACAGCATGGCCGGCTACTAGAAGATATGGACCATATAATGTAGATACAGCATGGCCGGCTACTAGAAGATAGGGACCATATAATGTAGATACAGCATGGCCGGCTACTAGAAGATATGGACCATATAATGTAGATACAGCATGGCCGGCTACTAGAAGATAGGGACCATATAATGTAGATACAGCATGGCCGGCTACTAGAAGACATGGACCATATAATGTAGATACAGCATGGCCGGCTACTAGAAGATATGGACCATATAATGTAGATACAGCATGGCCGGCTACTAGAAGACATGGACCATATAATGTAGATACAGCATGGCCGGCTACTAGAAGATATGGACCATATAATGTAGATACAGCATGGCCGGCTACTAGAAGATATGGACCATATAATGTAGATACAGCATGGCCGGCTACTAGAAGATATGGACCATATAATGTAGATACAGCATGGCCGGCCGAATGGTTAAACATTTCGCAACACAATCATAAGGTACCAGATTCAATCTCACTTCGTAGCATCTTGGGGGTAAATGTCATTTAACATAGCCTGGGGTCGACTCAAGCCTTATGAGTGAAAGTAGGGGCAGAAGGAAGCTGCACAGAATTCGATTTGATAGACTGCACGTGTTATTGAATGGGCTAGCTTTATCTTGAACTCTTTCAAGGTGAATATCTCAGAGACTCACGCTAAGGGTACACAAGTGTCTAGAACGTCCAGCCACCTACATGTTAAATTCCTCAGCTAGCTGCTCTAATGATCGAACGATTAGGGCACTCATCACGGAAACTGACGGAGGTTCATTCTATTTTATTCCATAAATGGTGCTTGTATGTAAACTGAAGCAACTCTAAAACTTTAGGTTATTTCACTTTCGACACTAATCCTGGGGTGAAAAACAGAATTATCGTGAAAAACAGAATTATCGTGTTTACAACGAGCGAGGTCCTCAGCTATTATTTTGCATTACGGGGTCGATAAAATAAAGTACCAGTAATGCACTGGGTATTTGCTGGCCTTGTGCCTAAAGTAGAAACAATTACTTTTATAAACATACTTAAAATTGATATTGCAGGAAAGGCTAAAACATGATATGAAGCACACAATGACCCCAAACACACCCATAAAATTTAATGACACTCAGCTTTATGAAAAGCTTATAGTAAGTAGGTATCATTTGTATTTGAATCTACTGGCTTTGATCTTAAATGTTTATGATGTCTGAAGAACAGGAGTCGACCCACAGTTAGACATCTATGGTGGCAGCTTTTATGTGATACGCACTACAGTGAAATTATTTTACTGTTTTCTTTTTCGTTTATTATTTGACTTGTCCCTGTCATTAGACAGCGACCATGCTGGGGCAATACCTTGAAACATTTCAGTCGGTCATATTGACTCTAGTACTTTTTTTTTTTTCGAGTCTGGTACTTATATTATCGATCCGTTTTTGTCGAAACACACACACAAGCAAACACGCACACACAAGCAAACACGCACACACAAACAAATACACTCACACACAAACACACATTTACACATCTCCCCCTTCCTTTTTAGCCCCTTTCAAAACAATCGAAGTATCTTTATTTTGCCATCTTCATAACCATCAGTCACACACACACACACACACACACACACACACACACACACACACACACACACACACACACACACACACACACACACATATATATATATATATTCACACACATATTCACACATGCAAACCCATATATATATAGACATACACACATAGACACATATATATATATAGACATACACACACAGACACATATATATCGACATATACACACAGACACATATATATCGACATACACACACAGACCCATATATATAGACATACACACACAAACCCATATATAAAGACACACACAGACATATATAGACATACACACACAGACACATATATATAGACATACACACACACAGACACATATATATATACACACACACACAGACACATATATATAGACATACACACAGGCCAGTGTCCTATGAATTATATGTGAGAGTTTCCCTGTGTGTATGTGTGTGTCTGTGTCTCTGAATGCTTGTGTGTGAGTGTGTATATGTGTGTGTCTGTCTAAGTGCTTGTGTGTAAGTGTGTATATGTGTTAATCTTTGTCTGAGTGCGTATATATATGTGTATGTGTCTGCCTGTCTGTGTGAATGTGAATGTGAATGTCCATGTGTGTGTGTATGTGTCTGTCTGTGTGAATGTGTGCATGTGTATGTGTACGTGAGTGTGCATGTGTGTGTGTCTGTCTGTCTGTGTGTGCGTGTGTGAGATAAGTGTCTGTGTCTGTCTGTGTGAATGTGTATGTGTGCATGTGAATGTGTACATGAGTGTGTATGTATGTCTGTCTGTGTGAATGTGTGCATGTGTGTGTGTATGTCTGTCTGTGTGAATGTGTGTGTGTGTGTGTGAATGTGAACATGAGTGTGCATGTGTGTGTGTGTATGTATGTCTGTGTGAATGTGTATGTGTGCATGTGAATGTGTACATGAGTGTGCATGTGTGTGTCTGTCTGTGTGAATGTGTGTGTGTGTGTGTGCGAATGTGTACACGAGTGTGCATGTGTGTTTGTATGTGTATGTCTGTCTGTGTGTGTGTGTGAGATAAGTGCCTGTGTCTGTCTGTGTGAATGCGAATGTGTGCATGCATGTGTGTATGTGTGTGTCTGTCTGTGTTTGTGTGAGATAAGCTAGTGACGTAGAGCATCAGAAATGGCGGTAAAGGTGACAAAATGGCGGAGACGGAAGATTTCCCAGGAGACAATACGAAAATAATGAATGACTTTTATCTTTTATAAAGAACATATCGCTGGAGAGATGACGCCTGATGAGTGAAGGAATGAAATACTTAGCACGACTCGTCACTCTCAGACATCTCTTCATCACCTTTCTCTCTTTCTCTCCACCTCCTACCCCTACCTCTGTTCCTCCTACACCTCCTACCCTCACCTCTGTTCCTCCTACACCTCCTACCCCTACCTCTTTGTCCTCCACCTCTCTCTCTCCCCCTCTTCGTCCTCCACCTCTCTCTCTCCATCTTCCCCCCTTCCTCCACCTCTCTCTCTCTCTCCCTCTTCGTCCTCCCTCCTCTCCCCCGTCTCCGTCCTCCACCCCTCTCTCTCTTCGTCCTCCACTTCTCTCTCGCTCCCTCTTCGCCCCCCCCCCCCTTTCATCCTCCATCTCTCTCTCTCTCTCTCTCTCTCTCTCTCTCTCTCTCTCTCTCTCTCTCTCTCTCTCTCTCTCTCTCTCTCTCTCTCTCTCTCTCTCTCTCTCTCTTCGTCCTCCACCTCTCTCTCTCCTTCTTCCCCCCCCCGCCTACCCCCTCTCAGTCCGACCCTCATCTCTCTCTCTCAACATCTCCCTCTTTCGCTATCTTACTCTATCCTCGTTATATATATGTATCTATCTATGGCTGGGTGAATGTATGTATATGTGTATGTATGTGTGTATATATGTCTATCATATATGTATCTATGTATGGGTGGGTGAATGTGTGTATGTATCTACGTATGAATGTATGTATAGGTGAGTGGGTGAATGTATGTATATATATGTGTATGTATGTGTGTATTTATGTATGAAGGTGTGTATATATTTATTTATATATCATTTATATGTGTATACTCACGTGCACACACACACACACACACACACATATATATATATATATATAAAATATATATATATATATATATATATATATATATATATATATATATATATAGCGGCGATGAATTAGTTTTGCGAGGTTTTTTATATGAAATCGTGTGTCGAAACAGAGACTGAATAATAAATAATGAATAAAAAATGGCGTAGACATACAACACAACAGGGGTAACAATGAATATAACACCACTGACGATGTTGCTGATGTGCAACGAAAGATTTATATATATATATATGTGTTTGTGTCTATATTGTATCTGTATTATTTTTGACCGCCGGTCAGTCAATGGCAACATTGAGGACCGAGTAAGTTAGATCGCAGATATAAAAGACAGCGAGAAGCGAAAACCAACCAAACAGTGAGTGTGTTCTGTTTTTAATTCTGGCAATATTACGCAAATATGACCCTCCCCAAGTATAACAATATATATATATATATATATAGGAACAAGTATGACTCCGACGGCAGAGCTCAAGCCGTTTTGACGGCTAATTCCAGAATTAGCCGTCGAAACGGCTTGAGCTCTGCCGTCGGGGTCATACTTGTTCCTATTACCTCCTCTACTACCCTAAGTATTGAGTACTTTAGTGCGTTATGGTCCATCTGGTTCCTTACCACATTTCCTTCGTTCTATATATATATATATAT
>OZ024751.1:36859258-36861758 GCA_964016885.1 Eledone cirrhosa
GCGATAAACCTTCCCCCACTGTCTCTTGAGATAAACCTTTTCCCCCACTGTCTTTTGAGATAAACCTTCCCCCACTGTCCCTTGCGATAAACCTTCCCCCACTGTCTCTTGAGATAAACCTTTTCCCCCACTGTCTTTTGAGATAAACCTCCCCCACTGTCCCTTGCGATAAACCTTCCCCCACTGTCTCTTGTGATAAACCTTCCTCCTACTGTCTCTTGCGATAAACCTTCCCCCACTGTCTCTTGCGATAAACCTTCCCCCACTGTCTCTTGAGATAAACCTTTTCCCCCACTGTCTTTTGAGATAAACCTCCCCCACTGTCCCTTGCGATAAACCTTCCCCCACTGTCTCTTGTGATAAACCTTCCCCCATTGTCTCTTGTGATAAACCTTCCCCCACTGTCTCTTGAGATAAGCCTTCCCCCACTGTCCCTTGTGATAAACCTTCCCCGACTGTCTCTTGTGATAAACCTTCCCCCACTGTCTCTTGTGATAAACCTTCCCCCCCTGTCTCTTGAGATAAACCTTCCCCCACTGTCTCTTGCGATAAACCTTCCCCCACTGTCTCTTGCGATAAACCTTCCCCCACTGTCTCTTGAGATAAACCTTTTCCCCCACTGTCTTTTGAGATAAACCTCCCCCACTGTCCCTTGCGATAAACCTTCCCCCACTGTCTCTTGTGATAAACCTTCCCCCATTGTCTCTTGTGATAAACCTTCCCCCACTGTCTCTTGAGATAAGCCTTCCCCCACTGTCCCTTGTGATAAACCTTCCCCGACTGTCTCTTGTGATAAACCTTCCCCCACTGTCTCTTGAGATAAACCTTCCCCCACTGTCTCTTGTGATAAACCTTCCCCCACTGTCTTTTGCGATAAACCTTCCCCCACTGTCTCTTGTGATAAACCTTCCCCCCACTGTCTCTTGTGATAAACCTTCCCCCACTGTCTCTTGAGATAAACCTTCCCCCACTGTCTCTTGCGATAAACCTTCCCCCACTGTCTCTTGCGATAAACCTTCCCCCACTGTCTCTTGAGATAAACCTTTTCCCCCACTGTCTTTTGAGATAAACCTCCCCCACTGTCCCTTGCGATAAACCTTCCCCCACTGTCTCTTGTGATAAACCTTCCCCCATTGTCTCTTCTGATAAACCTTCCCCCACTGTCTCTTGAGATAAGCCTTCCACCACTGTCCCTTGTGATAAACCTTCCCCGACTGTCTCTTGTGATAAACCTTCCCCCACTGTCTCTTGTGATAAACCTTCCCCCACTGTCTCTTGTGATAAACCTTCCCCCACTGTCTCTTGCGATAAACCTTCCCCCACTGTCTCTTGTGATAAACCTTCCCCGACTGTCTCTTGTGATAAACCTTCCCCCACTGTCTCTTGAGATAAACCTTCCCCCACTGTCTCTTGTGATAAACCTTCCCCCACTGTCTCTTGCGACAAACCTTCCCCCACTGTCTCTTGTGATAAACCTTCCCCCACTGTCTCTTGTGATAAACCTTCCTCCACTGTCTCTTGTGATAAACCTTCCCCCACTGTCTCTTGAGATAAACCTCCCCCACTGTCTCTTGCGATAAACCTTCCCCCACTGTCTTTTGAGATAAACCTTCCCCACTGTCTCTTGCGATAAACCTTCCCCCACTGTCTTTTGAGATAAACCTTCCCCCACTGTCTTTTGAGATAAACCTTCCCCCACACATTTTGTTTTTCCTGTAGATGACCGTTGCTTAGCATTTCTTGCAACACTATCAACGGATTAGTTATTGTTGTTTTTGCTGTTATATTGTTGTTGTTGTTACTGCTGTTGAATGTTGTTGTTCATGATGTTGTTGCGAGTCATTTAAACGTGAGGTTTTGCTCCGCAATCACGTGATTTCTTCGTGGTTATATCTTTCTTCAATTGTCATTTCCTCTGTTTATCTTTATCCAGTGTTTTACTGTTTTCGAAAATGATGATAACGATGATAATGCTGATGGTGATGGTGGTGGTGATGGTGATGATGATGATGATGATGATGATGATGATGATGATGATGATGATGATGAGGAGGAGGGGAAGGAGGAGGAGAAGAAGAAGAAGAAGAAGAAGAAGAAGAAGAAGAAGAAGAAGAAGAAGAACAACAACAACAACGAAAACAAGCCAGGAAGAAAACAAAAACAAGAAGAAGAATGAATTTCAACGACAACAGCAAAAGTTCCAGCAGAAACATTAAAAACATCAACAAGAGTTTTGACATGCTTTCTAAGATAGAAATAGTTTTATTGACTTTAACTTATCACGTGTATCATAGTAATACATTGATCTGATAGTGGGTTGTGTGTGGTGGTGTGATGCAAGTCTGCAATGTTGTGGTGTGGTGTGGTGTAGTGTGAGGTGGTGTAATGTGCTGTAAGATATAGTTTAATATGGCGGTCTGTTGTGGATAAAAAAGAGCATCCATGTTAGCGCTAAATAATCAATCAATGTACTAGTGTATTCAAACTCAGTTCGATCATC
>OZ024751.1:36866758-36869258 GCA_964016885.1 Eledone cirrhosa
AAGAATGGCCTTGCATTGGACCAATCCTACCCTCCGAACAACGGTGACAGATATATATATATATATATATATATATATATATATATATATATATATATATATATATACGAGATATAACTAGCACCCTCTTACCGACAGTAGTATTCCAATTAAGATAGCAGGTTGTTATCTGAATGATCGTCGACTGCTATTTCTAACAGGTCAAACGAGACCGACATTCGGCTCACCGTTTCAGTTAAGTGGGTGTATTAAAAGGCATTTCCTGGATAGGATGTTTGACATATTGACGCTAACGTCTTCCAGATGTTTAGCCACCTTCTTATCACAGACACATAAAGTCACCTCTTAATGTAAAGTACCTTGCCATGATTAAAACAGAAATAAGTAGAATATAATGGCAGATATGATCCCTAATTGCCTTATCTGAGTGTCCATAGTATCACAACATAAATTTAAGAACGGCAGTCTTAGTTTTTGCCAAAGGTAATTCCGAACTTACTATTTTACAAATGACACCATTGTTTGTACTCAATAATACATTTCTTTTAAAAACCTCGCCTAACAAGCAGTGTACATTCGATTTAGAATAGGCACGTGATAATTCTGCCTGCATTAATAGGTAACTAAAATAGTTGCACCAGAAACAGCACCCAGCCTTAAAATAGTGCCTCATATTGCCCTAAGAGAGGTATAAAACTTCTTTCAGGGTTCGCACGGTTAATCCCTGTTATGGCTGACACAATATCTTTAAAGTGCTTGTTGTGTTACTTCACAAGTTCTGTCAACCTTGTAAAGTGTCTGCAAAAATGATTAAATTTTCATTCTGATTAGCGATTTCAGAAGTCTCTGTTGAGCTCGTCTGTCTTCGTGAAACTTTTGGTAAATGGAATAATTGTTAAAAATAATAGTTAAATACCCCTTCCGTCTTAAAATTATACGACTCCAATAGGAGTTAAGGGCCCTTGTATTTATGTATGTTTGATCAATTTTGAAACGACGAACGGCAACATCTGCTTCAGCGGGATTTAATCAAACCCTGGTCATAGAAATCTGTGACAAATACCACGAAACATTCTTTCTGACTTTTAAAGGATTTTACCAATTCTCAGCCGTTCACTGCTGCTGCTGTTGCTACTACTACTACTACTACTACTACTACTACTACTACTACTACTACTACTACTACTACTACTACTACTACTACATTGATGGTAGTAGGGGGAATAAAGAAAAAAACTGAGAAGGAGTGAGGTATGATTCCTCAAACATATTCTGCAAACCCAAAACCTACCGCTAATCGGAGGATTGCACATGGACTATTATTACTACTTCTACTACTATTTGTACTACTACTACTACTACTCCTACAACTACTACTACTACTACTACTACTACTACTACTACTACTACTACTACTACTACTACTACTACTAGATTAAACTGGAGATCCAGTTTATGGGACGATATTGAGCCAGCTTCTTCTATAGTGAGAATCATTAAAATATCATGTAACGAAACCGAGCCAGTTCAGACAGTTCAAGTAAAAGAAAATCTCAATTTAATGAATGAAGCAATAAATGAATAAAAGAATAAACGAATGAGAGAATAGATACATGAACGGAAGGGTAAAGTATTAAAGTAAATGAATACCGGAATGAATAATGGTTAAATACCTTAAATAGAAGTCAATCAACGGTATCGGATGTGTTGTGCTGTAAAGGGGGGGGGGGGTTATTTAGCATAAAGTAGAATTCTTAATATCAGGATATGTGTGAAGTATGTGTGTATGTGTATGTATATGTGTTATGCATGTGTATGAGTTGTCCATGTATATACATGTATATATATGTATATGTATATATATATATGAGTGTGTGTGTGCGTTTGTGCGCGTAATGTCTCTGTGTGTATGTGTGTGTGTGTGTGTATGTAATATGGCGACCGTGTGTGTACGTGTATGTCTGTGTGTGTGTGTATGTCTCTGTGTGTATATGTGTCTATGTGTGTGTAATATGGCGACCGTGTGTGTATGTGTACGACTCTGTGTGTGTGTATGTCTGTGTATGTCTGTGTGTGTGTGTGTGTCTGTGTGTGTGTAATTAAACAGGATTTACTTTCAGCCACAACCTATTCTCTTGGGTCTCTCTTTATTGCAGTTTCATTTCCTTCTTAGATCACATTTCACTCAGTGTGTGTGTGTGTACGTGTGTGTGCTTGTGTGCGTGCGCGTGTGTGTGTGTGATATTTGTGTATATATGTAAAAAGGAGTGAACGCACACACGTGCATATAACTGGCGGAGGAACGCACTCACAAGCAGACACAAATATAAATATACATATATACACACTCACAAGTACGCACACACACACGTGTGTATATATATATATACATATATATATATATATATACATATATATATATATATATATATATATATATATATATATATACATATATATATATATATATATATATATATATATATATATATATATATAT
>OZ024751.1:36904258-36906758 GCA_964016885.1 Eledone cirrhosa
TAAAATTCTAAATTCTAAACGTTATTCCACACCCTTCTTAGTCCATCAACTGATCACAGACTTTCCGCCCCTCACAACACATGTTTGATTACACCCGCATGTTTTTCGGTAGCCGTAGCTTAATAATAAAGTGTCACACGAGTGAACTGAAAGTCTTTACGTGGATCTTACACCACCACATGTGATACAAATATGAAACTATACGTCAAGGAACTAATATCTATGCATCTGGTCAACTAGTTTAACATCTGGTTTATAAACAATTCATCTTTAGTTGTAGGTTTTTTCTAAAGAAATAGGAAAGAAGCGGATCGTTAGATATGAGGAAAGAAACATTGTTGATACTATTTGTCGGTCACAACTGCTGATGCAAGAAGGAGGAATTTGTACTCAAAATACACAGAGCCGAATCGGAAACCGATTATTTAATAATTTCCCCAATCCATTGCCCCTGGATTAGAGTTTCTTTTTATCGAGGATGAAAGGCAAATTTGAGATCGTCAGAATTTGAGCAGAGAACGCAATGAGCCAGAAAGAATACCGAGGCAGGCAGCAGCGGTATTTAATCCGACACCCTCTCGACTCTGAATCTTCGCCACTTTGCAATAAATATTAACATAATTGGCAAGAAAAGCAAACACAAGTATGTCACACATTTCCTATTTCGTTACAATCTTATACAAAATTCTGAGTTCACTTTCCACTTAAAAAGAAAAGATTACCAGGAGTAGGAAACGAAACAACGCAGAACAAACATTTATGTGTTTAGTGGACTAGTTTTAGCGGCTGTTTTATAAACAACTTTTTATTTTTTATCAAACTATTTCATCTTGTCCATTCTTGTATTAAATATTAACATAATTGGCAATAGAAGCAAACACAACTGTTATACGTTTCCTATTTCGTTACGGTTCTCGTACAAAAATCTGCATTCACTTTCCGCCTTAAAAGATTATTAAATGACCCAACATGAAAGAAGTAGGGGTGTTTATAATCCTGTTTATATCACATTAGATATAATTTCCATATTTTTATTATTATTTTCTTTTATATTACATTGCTCAGTTCTCTTTCATAGCTCACGTATTTTTTCCTCCTTATTCTTCTATCTTGTATTAACGTTAGTTAAATAATAGTCTTTCAAATACAACATCTATTCAGAAATTTAGAAAAAAAAAATCTACTTTGGTAATAATATTAACATCACAAAAAGAAGGAAAAAGGAGTTTTTGAGTGAAAAGTCAGATAATGGTTTCATATATATATATATATATATATATATATATATATATATATATAAATCTATATCTATCTATCTATATATATATATATATAGATATACTGTATATATATACTGTGTATATATACTGTATATACACACAATATTAATAATAATAACAATGACGTCAGCAACAACAATAATAATGAATAAACAAAGTATCTTTTAGGCAGTAAAAAGTAAGATCGATTGATTGAGTTTTGATACACTTCCGGTAGCGGTTTTATTATAGACCCTACCCGTAATTGAATGAAACCGGGTATACTGCTATTAACTATTTCATAGGGAACACTCGCAATTAGTGAGACAAGGTATACGACAAGGGATTATTTCATAGGGTTCACTCAATATCAAAAGTGAAAGTTAATATCTCCACCCTTCTAAAAGGAGGACTTGGTAAACAAGATAGGACGGAGATACCAGTCATATCCCACCCATGTGCTGCACCAGCTTGATTAGTTCTGTCGATACATATTAAGTTCGTCTTTTTTTTACTAAGCCTACAGGAAACTTGTATTTGTAGAAGTGTTGTTGGTTTAATTCACAGCATAGGATCGTAATGGCGTCGGTTCGATTCCTGGACAGTTTGCTGCGTGGTGTTCTTGGGCAGATTACTTTATTTCACGTTGCTTTAGTACACTCAACAGAGATGAGTGAGTATAAGCAAAAGCTAGGGAGTTAAACTTGCAATAGACTGGCGTGCTATCCAGGGAGAGTCATGTATTTTTAGTCACTTAACACCAAGGAAACCAGGGATAAGCCCCGGTCACATGAGCTTTCACCTTAGACAGATTTTAACTTAAAGTACGCCTGGTACTTTATTTTATCGACCCTTTAGAGTTTCATACTTTCAGATGATTGGCAGCATCGTTTGTGTGTTGGACAAAATGTTTTCCGGCATTTTTTATTGGTCTTTACGTTAGGAGTTCAAAATCAACTTTGCCTTTCATTTTTCTGCGAGTCGATAAAATAAAGTACTAGTCAAGTACCGAGGTCGACAAAATCGAATTTCCCATTCTCCCTTCGAAATTGCTGGCCCTGTGCCAACCCCACCATTAAGGGTGGCATATTAGTAACATCACTAAAGCGTCGGACACATTTTTTGCAGTATTTGATCCGCTCTTTACGTTGAGAGCTAAAATCCCGTTGAGGTTAGCTTTAATTGTTAGGGAGTTCGATAAATTAAAGAACCAGTCAAGTACTGGGGTCCATATAATAGAA
>OZ024751.1:36944258-36949258 GCA_964016885.1 Eledone cirrhosa
AACAGAGAGGACAAGCCATATAAAATACAGAATGCCCTGTTATAAAAACATATAGCGTGCACCCATAAAAAAATAACACCCGCTCTAACCTAAACCAAACCAGTGACTAAAACCGCTACTTAAAAATCGTAACTTGTTCACCATTCTACACGGCCATCGGCAGCCTAATAACTACAACCCAAATCAAATACTTCATACATAACTAATAACATCCAACATTTACTACAAATAATTATCCCCAAACCTAACTGAAATCAAAACACATTACAATGTAATAAAATGGTTTCTAATGTTGTTACAATGCCAGCAAGATTGTAATGGAGGAAAGTAAGTTGGTATAATCAACTTTTGTATGTGACTGGTACTGTCTTTTTTCGACCCCGTAAGGGTAACAGAAAAACATTGAGCTCGAAGTGATTGTAAACCAGAAGCTAAAAACGCAGAAAAAAAGCCCGCAAATATCTTCTTTCCATGTTTAACGTTTTCACCACCATTTTACGACCCTTACTTCAACACAATAAAATAGAACAAAAACTAATAGAAACCGTGTTTGATTCGATAACTTGCACGTCAGTCAACAACTTCATATTTCAATGGGATCTTGGTAAACAAAGATGCCACAAATAGGTTAATCCAACTACGAACGTGAACTGACGTCTCAGTCAAGTTCGTCTCTTGTCTGTCTGTCTTTCTCTCTCTCCCCCCTCTCTCTCTCATATATATATATATATATAGGAACGAGTAGGACCCCGACGGCTGAGCTCAAGCCGTTTCGACGGCTAATTCTGGACTAGTCCAGAATTAGCCGTCGAAACGGGGTCCTACTCGATCCTATTACCCACTCTATTACCCTAAGTATTGAGTACTTTGGTGCGTTATGATCGACCTGGTTCCTTACCACATTTCCTTCGTTATATATATATATATATATATATATATATATATATATATATATATATATATATATATATATATATATATATATTATAGATATATGATATATAAATACAATATATATATATATAAATATGTGTGTGTGGTTTGTACGTGAATGTGAGGTTAACAACGACACAAATCTTAGAGTCAGTTTCTGTCGTTCAAACTTCTCGTCATAACTACAACTCTTGGTCACTACAGCCAAAATCTTTGAAATTATCCTTCCGGTAGGTTCTTCCAATATCTGTCTCTTTATGCCGATCCCCGGAGACAAATTCATAAATCTGAGAAATTTCATTTTTTTTTCCAATATCCAATACACATTATCCAAACTGTTAAATGTATTATCTCCAAGGCGTCTTATGAGGAAATTAGTAATTTTTATAAATATTTCTAATCTTAATCAGTGAAAAGTAGCAAATATTGGAATGTCAAATCAATCACGGAGGATGAAGTAATTATTTTTCATCTGATAATGTTCCAGCCAATAGCATCTTTAAACGTCCATTATGAAAGTTTTAAGAGTGGCGGCCATTTATATCTCCTTTCCTCTCTCTGTTTTATTATAAGTACATTGTAAGACCAGTTTTATCTGCGGACAGCGTCTTATCCCTTGAAGGCGATCACGATGTTTAGTCAATTTCCTGTCTTCCAGTTGATATTACGAAGACCTGATCATTTCAATGATGCCAACATCCCGTCTCACGGCCAGTAGTAGTAGTAGTAGTAGTAGTAGTAGTAGTAGTAGTAGTAGTAGTAGTAGTAGTAGTAGTAGTAGTAGTAGCAACATTGACAATCTTGTACTTGAAGATTTTCTCTAGTGGTCTGATTGGATACAGACGTAAGTGCACTCGCACACATGAACAGAGAGGCATACATACATAGACAGTGACATACACATATAGACATGCACACACTCACATAAGCTCCTACACTGACATACTCACACATGTATAGACACAGAATCACAGAGAAACTGCTCCCAAATATACCCCACACCGAGCCACTCACTCTCTTTCACTTATACACAGAAACACTCTCTCACGCACACACACACACACACACACACACACACACACACACACACATATATTGACTCCCACACAGACATATATGACGTCTATAATATTGAATAATGGTTTCTGATTTAGGCACAAGTCTAACAATCTAGAGGGAGAGGAAAGTTGATTATCAACCCCAGTGCACGACTGGTACTTCATTTAGGCACAAGTCCAGCAAAGCTGGTGTAGGGAAAAGTTGAATGGTACTTTATCTTATGGACACCAGAAATATAAAAAGCAAAGTTTACTTCAGCAAGATTTCAATATTTCCCAGTACTTAATAAACACACTTAATATGTAAACATATAAAAATTAATCCCCTTTTCACTCATTCATTTCTATCTTACATTGTACTAACATTGTCTACCCTAAAATAATATTAACTGTATAACTTGAAATATTGTTTCTAATTTTGGTATAAGGCCAGCAATTACCCCAGTGTATTACTGGTGCTTTATTTTATCGACCCCGTAAGGATCAAAGGCAAAGTTAACCTCGGCGGGATTTGAACTCAGACTGTAAAGGAACTTGGGTCATAAATTGGGAACGAATCCCGAAAGGTGGAATTGCTGTTGATACGTGTGTCACTGAAATATACCGACTAGACAGGGTATAGAATCTGTCTCTCCAACTTCCTTTGTATTATTTTCATTATTAAATCTTTTTTCTGTCTTTTTTTTTATTAAATTCTTTGAAATTATTTATCATTTATTTTCAATAATGATTTATTTCCGTACATAAAATGAAATAAAAACAAACTTTTAGTCCAATTTTAATGATTTATTCAAAGCCTATATAATCCATCGCGTGTCACTTCTGACACGGAGTGTCATATGTTCACAATTGCTGTAGTAGGGTTTAATAAATCCATGATTTTCTGACACTATATATAATTTGACCTTTGCATTTAATTAAAACACACTGAAATTGTTTTGACCTAACTCAGTGTTAGAAGGACCGTGGATAGATCTAGAAGAGTTATACAGTTTTATACAGTTGTTATCCACATACATACATCACATAAAGTTACCTATCGCCCAGAACCTCATATAAAACAATTTTTAACAGTTTCCTTGCCTTATTTCTAATGGAAGGCACTGGATAATATTTTCAATCATTTTGAAAATAATTAAGAGATTAAAGGGACTGAGTCGGAACATAACTAAACAAAGATTCTTTTCTAAAACATTTGAACGGTCAACAGATGAAATGGGAATAAGTTTTGGAAAGCTTCAAGTATTGAAGAAACAATTCTCTAAATTATTCAAGGAAACACAGACATACACACACCCGAACATTAATCTACACACACATATTTACATTCAAACACATACTACGCACACACACACATATATATATATATATATATATATATATATGTGATCAACATATCTGCATATGTGCCAATATGTATAATGTATAGATGTATATACGTATATATACATACATAATATATATATATATATATATATATATATATATCCCTTCCATATAACAAAGAAAGTGTGGTAAGAAACCAGGTGAGCCATAACGAACCAGAGTACTCGTGACTTAATTCGGATCTAGCTATCGAAACGGCCGGAGCTCAGCAGTCGGTGTCCTGACTCTTTCCCTATATATATATATATTTATATATATATATATATATATATATATATATATATATATATATATATATATATATATATATATATATATATATATATATGTGTGTGTGTGTGTACATTATACACATACTTAGCCTTAATAAAATGAATATATATATATATATATATATATATATATATATATATATATATACACTGAGGTGTGAGTGTTATATTTTATTTATTTATCCATTTATCCAAATGCCTTAAAACTGAGAACATTACAATGATACGCGGTATTAAATATTCTCGCTTTTAACATACATATGTGAAGTACATATTAACCGTGAAACATCTGCTCAATGTGGGAAGATGAGAACATTTTTCCCAAAGCTGATTCGTTAGATTTGACAGCAAGAATTTGCTGTTCAGGAACAGATTGGATACATGAAGTTCCGAAGACCAAATTTCATACATTTCTCCCCCTTTATACACTACCATAAACATGCTAGCATAGAGACATGTAAGTAATTGTCATACATCACATATTTTCTCCATATTTCTCTCTGCCCTCTATTTAAAACTTTCTCTATCACTCTCTATATCTGGATATCTATCTATCTATATCTACCCCCCCCCGCCCCCTCTCTCTCTTCCCGCTCATATTTTATCTTCTCTCAGGCACACACAGATTTATACGTTACTAAACATTCAAATATAACTATAGGGTTTAGCCTATTTTGTCTGTAGCGAGTGAATAAATGTCAACGATGGAGGAAAAATCTAGAAACAGCTGTCTGGCATTTTCATCCTTTCTGAGAGAGCTGTGACATGATCACTGTTTTTAAAATGGTAATAGCATGACTTTCGTATCTTTATTATATATATATATATATATATATATATATATATATATATATATATATATATATGTGTGTGTGTGTGTGTGTGTGTGTGTGTAAAAGGTAAACAGAAATAATAACACAATCGGTACAGTATATGGAAGGGATATATTAGGTTAACGCTTGATGTAGCAGGAAGAGGGTCTTAACGTTTCGGACGCTAGTCCTTCGTCAGAAGAAATAATCGGAAATAAGATAGATTGAAGGGACGCGCGGGATGGAATTGGAAAAAATGTTTTAGATAAAAATAACAGTTCCATTCATGTTGACATCTCTATGACGATACGCATAACATCCTGCTCAAAGTCACAGCGTTTCGGCTGTTTGTGTTTTCACCGAGAATTTATATTATAAAGATACAGTGACTAAAATCAAAGTGGAATTTAGTGAGAATTGAACCCAGAGCAGTGATGTAACAAGTCCTGTTGTATAATTGGTTTACTAACAGCGATAGCAATAACATTGCCATCCAAACATATATCAAGAAATATAGAAGACATTAAACGAAAAACAAC
>OZ024751.1:36954258-36969258 GCA_964016885.1 Eledone cirrhosa
GACTCACACACACACACACACACACACACACACACACACACACACACACACACACACACACACACACACACACACACACACACACACACACACACACACTCACGCACACACACACATACACACACAGACATATAGGTGCGAGGAACAGAAGGGGTTTTAGCCATCATAATATATTAGTCAGTTTCACTGACCAGCCGAAGGATCTGTCGAACGAGTGGACAAACAAACAGTTGATTACTGTGCAACTTGACCTGCGCCTTCTTTGGCCTCTCCCCCATCCTCACTCTAGCCCCTTAATCATCCTTCTCTTCTCTGACCCCCTTCTCATTATCTATACTATCCTAGATAGCTATCTCTCTCCCTCTCTGTTAGAGGGACATTCTTTCCTTTGTTGATATATTTGTTGTTGTTATTTTATTTTTTACTCGATCACATGAAAACCACCACCCACTCTACATACAACGTTGGGTGTCTCATCTTTGCGCCGTCCTAATCATGTGAATACCATTGTGACAAATGTAGACATTATATGTATTGGCAGTATCGGTAGCGGGTCTGACACCATGTTTTCGGCAAAGAGTTACGGCCCTTTATGGTCTGAGTTCAAATCCCGCCGAGGTTTACTTCGCCTTTCATCCATACTGGGTCGATAAAATAAAGTACCAGTAATGCACTGGAATAATTGCTGGCCTTGTGCCAATAGTAGAATGAATAATTATTATTATTGATGGCAGTACTGGTAGAGGGCGGAACAACATGCTTTGTGGTATAGAGTTACGGCACTTTACGTTCTGAGTTCAAATTCCGCCGAGGTTAACTTTGCCTTTCATCCTTACGGGGTCAATAAAATAAAGTACCAGTTTAGCACTGGGGGTCGATTCAATTGACCTTCCCCTCCACAAAAATAGCTGGCCTTGTGCCTAAATCAGGCACCATGCATGGTTCCGTAACCCCTGGAGGAGTCACAGATTTCTTCTAGAGACGGATAGAGTGAGCGAGAGAATCAGATACTGAGGAAGAATTGACTGAGTATTAGTCTGGTATTTTTCACCTCGAATGGATGAAAGACAAAGCTGACCTCGGCGGGATTTGAACTCAGAGTGCAGTGAGCCGAAAACAATACTGCAGTAGGTCCCGTGGAATGCCGTCGTATGCCTTCTGCAAGTCTATGAAGCAAGCATACACCCCTTGACAATACTCCCAGGATTTCTCAAAGACCTGCCCCAGTGTGTTTTGTAAACATCTAAAAGAGGAAATGTTAGAAACATCATGTATCTCTAATATAAAGGGATGTGATGCTCATGGCTAGAACGCCTTTGAACATAGCTATATCCAATCATGACTGACCTAGGGCTAAACAAAAACAACAACTTCACCAAGAATAAGGAGCAAACTAGGTGCTGAAGGGTATTTCGTCCGGTTTATTAACTTCTATCTCCCAGTAATAGAAAAAAAAGGAGCTTACAATAACAATGTTAGAAGCAAATAAAAGCAGCTGTGTCTATAGACACTGTGATCTCCCAATGGGTCCTAGCAACTCAAGTTGACCCCTATAGTACTTACTCTACTGACTGGTTGGTTGATTGGTTGGTCGGTTGACTGGCTGGTATTAATTTACATTATCTAGTGCATACCTCTTGACCATGACCAGCACTGTATAGATAGAAGTAACATAACTACATCCGGATGTGTGGTGGTGATTTGGTGATGTTAATACACACACCTACATACACAAACACACATACTTACACATATACACCCAAACATACCTACACACATGCTTACACATATACACTCAAAGAAACACACACATAAACGTAGATAAACAGAAACACAAATCCATATATACACACACCTTTAGGATGAAGTCTTACACCAGTTGTTTGTTTTTTTACAAAATGTGCTACTTTAGACATCAGAACATGTGTTTTTGTGTGGACGAGAGAGAGAGAGAGAGAGAGAGAGAGAGAGAGAGAGAGAGAGAGAGAGAGAGAGAGAGAGAGAGAGAGAGAGAGAGAGGAAATATGAGAATGGCATAAGAAGTCTTGTTTAACATCACTTTAGGCCTTAATAACCTTACATGGTTAAACTAATTCCTGACTATAAAATATTGATGCTATTGCTGTGAAATCTTTCATGCATTAATTTCAACCTTTCTTATTAATAACTACTCTCTTTTTTTCCAGGGACTATGCTGAAAAATACACATCATTTGGTGATTCCATGAGAGTATCTTTGTCAGCCTATGGACTTTCCAGCCGAGCCTCGCATATCAACTGCGAAATTTTAGTCATTTTACAAATCTAGAAATATGCTGTGTTCTCCACCCCTCCCCCATTTCTAATACATTACAACATCATTTTAAGATAATGTGGCATTCCTAGCTTCCTTTACTCTGACTGTAATTTTACCATTGCTTACTGAATAACAACAAAGGGAGCGGTGAAAAACAATTACGCGCAAAGACAGAACCACGTTTATGGTATAAAAGAAGTCGTAGACAAATGTTCTTTTAGGTGGTTCATAGAGACGTTCTCTGGCAATGAACGGAAAAAACGAAGATAATACGTCATATGTGGAGCGTGGAGAACAATTGCACGCAAAGATAAAACCACGTAAATGGTATAGCTGAAGTCGTAGACTAAAATTCTAACTAGGAAACCGAATGAATCTCCGCTTCAGAGTTAAGAATAAAGTAAATAAAATACAATACAGAGGTAATAGAAATTAAATAAATACATACACGCATGCAAATACGTACATACACAAGCATTCGCGAAAACACTTGCCATAGGTATACAAATCCACTCACATATAAATGTGTGTGTGTATGCGTGTATACAAATAAATAAATAATTAAATAAACGTATATAAATAAATAAATACGTATACAACAAGCACACACACATACCTACATGTAAATACACAAATGTTCGGAGACGTAAGTCAACCAAAACATGAAGTACACATATACACACAACCTACATATGTACGAACCTGCATACTCACACAGACGCAAAACTCCCGTATACACATAACCAAACCATATGTACAAAGAATATATAAAAAATTATACGCCATAACACATACAATCAAATATACGTACGAGAAAGTATACGTACCTTCACAAAACATACAGGTAATATATACTTACCTATGCAAATAAGTAATGGTATAAACAATGGTATATAAACATATACTTAGCTCCCACATCAAGACGTAAAATATCCACGTATAGATCGTACTATCCGTTAGGGTATAAAGTGGGGCTGTAATACAGGAAAGTTTTGTGCAATTTATGTTTACAAGCCGAAATTGCCTCAGATTTTTTGTTTAAGATGTGGTCTGTGGCGTAGAGTATTTCCAGGGCCTCAGCGGCGCAGAGGTCATATGGTCTTTTATTTCCGTTATACGATCAAGCCCTAGCTAGGATCTCCCAGTGTAACTAATATTGGGTGTGGTTGTCTTTTAGACTCCAGATATAAGCTGAAAGTGACGTCATATTCCTTCTTAGAGGGTAACGAAAAGAATGGGTATGCATGTAAAAACGCTGCTTGAATATATATATGTTGGAGATGCAGGACATGGCAGCGATAATGAGGGACAGAGACCGCTGGAGAGAACTCGTCCATGGATCTCGGGAATTTTACCCGCCTTAGATATATATATATATATATATATATATATATACATACATATATATATATATATATATATATATATGTATATATACACACATGTATGTACTTATGTATATACCTTTTACATATATATATATATATATATATATATATATATATATATATATATATATATAAGGTAAACAGAAATAACAACACAATCGGTACAATATATGGAAGGGATATGTTAGGTTAACGCTTGATATAGCAGGAAAAGGGTGTTAACGTTTCGGACGCTAGTCCTTCATCAGAAGAAAGAATGAGAAATAAGATAGATTGAGGGGACGGGTGGGTTGGAATTGAAAAAAATGTCTTTAGATAAAAATAACAGGTCCATTGCGTGTATGTATGTATATGTATGTATATGTGTGTGTATGTATATGTATATATGTATGTACGTATATGTGTGTGTATGTATATGTATGTATATGTGTGTGTGTATATGTATGTATGTATGTATGTATGTATGTATGTATGTATGTATGTATGTATGTATTATATATATATATGTATGTACATATCCATACAGGTGGATTTCTCCTATTGTAGGATGTACTATATTACTATATACACACAAGGGGGATGTAAACACACATACTATATATATATACAACCGGATGAACTTTTACCTACCATTCAAAAACAATGGGGACAGAGAGAAAAACCCTTTAAGGTCAATGTTCCCTTTCAAGAGATGCCTTAAATTTTAAAAGATGTTATTTATGGAACAGATCAACATAACAATGTTCCATTGCAGGGTCCACGGCCTTTTATTTAAAGGTTCTTTATGTTATTGAGAGAAAACTTTGGTGAAAAGGGATTTAAACAAACCAGGGAACAGATGTATTTAGGAAGACTTCTTGTCATCCGAAGCCCCTTTTTACCTCCTGGGCTATCAATACATCCATCTCTCTGTTTATCTGTCTATCCACATAACCCTTAAACTGTCTATCTATCTATCTATCTTTTTTTGTAATTATGTATATATATCTGTGTGTGTGTGTGTGTGTGTGTGTGTGTGTGTGTGTGTGTGTGTGTGTGTGTACAGTAAATATACATGTATATATTACGTCGATAAGCATAAATATATATTCATACACACGCGTATATATATACACACACACACACATATATATATATACACACACACACACATATATATACACACACACACACATATATATATATACACACACACACATATATATACACACACACACATATATATACACACACACACACATATATATATATATATATATATATATATATATATATATATATATATATATATATATATGCATGTATATGTATGAATAAATATAATAATTCATGCATACATTTGTATGTACGTACATATACATACAGGCATGTATGTATGTATGTATATATATATATATGAATATGAATATATATATATATATATATGAATATGAGTATATATATATATATATATATGAATATGAATATATATATATATAAATATATATAAATATATATATATATATATATATATATATATATATATATATATATATATATATATATATATATATATATATATATATATATATATATATATATACATGCGTGTGTATGTATGTGTGTGTATATATATATGTAAGATTTCGGTTAATATTTCGCCGGGTGAAAATGTTAACAAGATTTGAGTAAATAAACATATAATACGTGAGGGACCAACTGATACTATTACCACCACCACCACTACTACTACTACTACTACTACTACTACTACTACTACTACTACTACTACTACCACCACCACTACTACTACCACTACTACTACTACTACTACTACTACTACTACTACTACTACTACTACTACTACTACTACTACTACTACTACTACTACTAATAATAATAATAATAATAATAATAAACATATGATAGGAAGAGGGACCGACTGAGGAAGTTTGTGTTGAAAGGTACAGATGTTGCTCATCTGTGTGAGAAGGGACATCAATCTAAGTAGGGCTGTATATGGTTAAGGAGAGGCTAAAATAACAATAGGTCATGAAACAATAACCTCACTCCTCTCTACTACAGACTCAACGTAATTTATTCCGTACAACTTGTCTATTTCCGCCTACACTCTCTTCTCTTATTATATATCTACCTACTAAGGGAGGTGACTTGGCAGTAACGGTAGAGTGTCGGATGTCATGCTTTCCAGTATAGTTACGTCCCTTTACGGTCTGAGTTCAAATCCCGTCGAGGTTAACTTTACCTTTCATCCTTACGGGGTCGATAAAATAATGAACGAGTAATGCACTGGGTAATTGCAGACCTTGTGCCAAAAGTAGAAACAATTTTATATCTACCTATCTAAAGTTTTTGTCTGTCTGTCTCTGAGTAGGTCTCCTTCTTTCGCTCTCTCTCGCTATATATATATATATATATATATGTAACAAAGGAATTGTGGTAAGGAACCAGATGGACCATAACGCACCAGAGTACTCAATACTTAGGGTAGTAGAGTGCAAAATATGAAAAATTATAACCCCGACGGCAGAGCTCAAGCCGTTTAGACGGCTATTTCTGGACTCCAGAAATAGCCGTCGAAACGGCTTGAGCTCTGCCGATCGGGTCATACTTTTTCCTATATATATACATATCATTTGATAATGCATAAAAATGCTGAAACCGGTAATAGACAATAATTAAATATATAAATAGATAAATAAATGCCATTGTTAAATAATAAATAAATCAACTAATACCTTAACACTTCACACAAAGTAAAACATTTCGTTTTAATCATTTTCTAACCCAGAAAAAAGAGAGAGAGAAATGAAAAAGGAAAAAAAAATATCTTTCTTCCTAATAATCGTCTCTTTCTCCCTGTTTTCATATATATATATATATATATATATATATATATATATATATAAACGGAAGAAATGAAACGAAATTTCATTTCCCACTCTTACGTCTGTATACATATATGTATGTACGTATATATATATATATATATATATATATATATATATATATATATATATATATATATATATATATATATGTATAAGTATGTATACGTACATACATATATGTATACAGACGTAAGAGTGGGAAATGAAATTTCGTTTCATTTCTTCCGTTTATATATATACACACACACACACACATATATATATATATATATATATATATATATATATATATATATATATATATATATATATATATATATATATATATATATATATATATATGCAATGAAGCAGTTAGGACCGTCAAACAGAGATCCGAACCCAGACATAACCAGAACAAACCCAAGCAGTCTTTCAAAATAATTCATTAGGAAATCATCTGGGGTTTCCTGATGATTTCTGTTGAATAAAATAGTTCTAGTTCTGTAGAAGCCTTTCTATATTAAACATGCTATTTATAATCTTCACATGTGTTAGATGTAATATTACAAAGGCGCTATAAATGTAATAATCCCTTCAGTTAAATTCAGAAGAACTTTGCATATGCCTTTACTCTTTTGTTTGTTTGAGAAACCAGACAAACTTATAACAAAAACGTGCATACTATAGAGATTCCAATCTGTATTGTAGTTTAGCAAGGGTGTATTTCGCTTTTTGTCTTTTCACAAATTCCTTCTCGTGTTTTGTAAGTGAAGTGGACTTTAAGGAGCTCTCATGTTTAGTTCCCCTGTTTACATTTGAATTAACATACGTACATTGCAGACATCATTACAATAGGAACAGCCTCTGGTCATCATATATATATATATATATATATATATATATATATACCTGCGTGCGTCTCTGCATGTGTATGCGTGTTTGTATTTATCTATACATCGATGTAATGTATGTATGTACACGTATATTCTCTCTCTCTCTCTCTCTCTCTCTCTCTCTCTCTCTCTCTCTCTATATATATATATATATATATATATATATATATATATATATATATACATATATATGTTAGTTTGGCACCAGAACACTGAACAGTGTCTTCGGGGAGTCAACATTTGAAATAAAACTCATATGAATGCATGGAGTTCCTTGTAAACTCTATATGGTGGAACGAAGATGGCCTGATGGGACATTCAATTATTCAAAGTTTGATTTATTTCATCAATCCCAGAGGTGGGTGGCTAATTAATAGCTGTCATCAAACGGTGGCAACAAATCTGACATTCTCGACGGTGAGATTAGAACTCAGATAGTAAAAATATCTCATCTGGCCCTACAGTAATTCTGCCAAGTCCTCACCCGTAAATATTAATGCCCTTGAATGGACAAATATTATCTTAATGAAACCACTGCAATAGAGCTAATGATGTCATCAGTGTGGTTTAAACTCAGAATGTTAAGCGCCATTACTAAATACCTGAAGACATTTTGTCCGATGATGTAACTAATTCTGCCAATCCAATACTTTTGTTAACCCACCGCACTTAAATATTAACGTCCCTGAGTGGATGAACAAATATAAACTGTAATCAAACATGGCATGCGTGCAAACATGGTCGATCCCAGTTATAATAATTCATTATTGTGGTGACATTTAAAAACCAGAACTGAAATGCAACACGTAACAAAAATCATATCCAGAAAATTTAGAGGAGCAAAAAGTAACGAATTGAATTCAATAATTTCGCGCAGGAATTGACACTGAGCCTGAAGAAATAAATGTAAAAAATAAAAATTCAGAAATCCGTTGCTATTGACTTCTCGGACCTAATATCAACAGTTTTTAATAAAATTGTCATAGGTTAATGCATTCCTGAACCAGAAGCTGTTTCTAAAACGATGATTTTAAGGTAAAATAAATGTCAATGTTGATTTAATCAATGATGAGAAATTGAACCAGCTTCCACGAATTATACATTTATTACTCAGGCATGATAAAATTAGAGTTCGTGGTGACCCGTCCAGTTTTACACCCTGATATTTAAGTACTTTGGTATCATTGATTTAACCATTTTGTTACCATATTTCTAATGTGATTCAATTACTGTTTAAAATAATATAAAATATAATATATACGAAGAACATATGATTAGAAAACGGCGAACGGAGTGTGAGAATTGAATTAGATTTTACCGTAACTTTGATTAAATAAAATAGCACGTAATATGCAGATCAGGGCCGGATTTAACGAGGGGCAAAGAAGGCAATTGCCCGGGCCCCTCTGCATTGGGGCACCACACCAGTGAGCGCCGTAGAAAATTATTTTTGCCCTCTGCCGGGCTTTAAAGTATTAGATTGGTTAGAATGGTTTGAATTTAATACCTCTATCTATAACATTTCAATTCCAATTACTTGCGCCAAGCTAACTTTAATATGTAAAATTGTGGGTTTGCTGTGTATTCACACACACACACACACACACACACACACACACACACACACACACACACACACACACACATACATATATATATATATATATATATAAGGTAAGTTTATCCCGGGTTCAATCGGGGGTAATTAAGGTACTCAATACATTACAGATTATTTAATATAGAAAGGCTTCTACAGGACTAGAACTGTTTCATTCGGTAGAAATCATCAGGAAGCCAATGATGATTTCAAGGCTTACTGATTATTTCTACCGAATGAAACAGTTCTAGTCCTGTAGTATTTTCTCTCTCTTGAGTTTTTATATCTGTATGATGACTTATTATCTCTCTGTTGCTTTCCTTTGTTTTTCTTATTTCTTCCTTATTTCTTGCTTTTTTCTTTCTTTTTATTTCCTCCTATCTATTTATCTCTTTCTTTTCTACATACATTTCTCTCTCTCTCCGATATTTCTCCAGGTTTTCTTTTTCTCTCTCTCCTTCTCCCTCTCCGTTTTTTTCTTTCTTTCTCTCCGTCTTTTTCTAATTGTGCTTAACACTATAACTAATAAAATAATATAAACATTTCACTATCCAGACAGCTTCCAAAAAGAATGGTTGCATTTAATAGGGTACGTCAAAATTATTTATAAAACTGTTTATATATTGTATTTTGTCTGATGAAGGCATACCATATTTTAATTTGGTATCCCTGAAATATGTATAATGAAATAAATATGGTTTTATAAATATAGTTTCCATTTATTAATATCGTGTATATATATATATATATATATATATATATATGTATATGTATATGTATATATATATATATATATATATATATATATATATATATATATATATATATATATATATATATATATATAATATATATATATATATATATATATATATATATATATAAACATCTCTCTTTCGTACGAAACTTCATTGATTGCATTTCAACTCTATTTCTATTTTACCGATTCTAGTAATACATTTAAACACGCCTGCACACAAATACACACAATCATAGATGGTTGTACTCACACGTACACACATCCCAGACACAAACTCGAATACAAGCAGAAACCCGACAACAAAAATATGCACACATATACACATTCATGAACGCATACATAGTCACAAACACACGTTTGCACTCACATACAATATACAACATACATAAATACATGCACAGGCACTCACATACACACATTCACATTCAGACACACCTTCACACGCACCCAAACATACATACAGAAGCACTCACATACACACATTCACATTCACACACACCTTCACACGCACGCACACATACATACACCGTCACTCACATACACATTTACACACACACATCTTCACACGCACCCAAACATACATACACAAGCACTCACATACACACATTCACATTCACACACACCTTCACCCGCACGCACACATACATACACCGTCACTCACATACACATTTACACACACACACATCTTCACACGCACCCAAACATACATACACACATATGTTCACATATGCTAACTGTTAAGACAACATATTTTCAATGTATGCTCCCGGCTTATGTTTCACACTTGTTTCCATAATAAACGCTAGTGTTCGTTTTATTCATAACACTATTCAAGAATACTCTTTAGTCTTTATTCGCATCCAAAATCCCAAATCTCTCTCACGGCAACACACATATCATTAAACCTATACTCCACTAAAGGCTTTCTACCTTTCGTTTTTCATTATAATTTTTATTATTTTCATTATTATTCCAGCAGCTTCCATTTATAAAACTCTCAACGATATTAACTCTTCCATCCCTGACACCGCCATTACACTAACTCTACGAACATTTTCTTTTAGAAGCCGTTTTTGTTTAACCGCCATTATTGTCGACCGGTTGCCACCTTTCTATTCATTCTTGTTGTTGTTATTGTTGTTGTTATCGTTGATGTTGTCATTGCTGTTGTTGTTATTGTTGTAGTTGTTGCCGTTGTACTTTTTTTTCTTCATTGTTGAGAGCGATATGGCTGTGTTATTGTAAATCTGGTTTCCGTCTATAGTGTTGTTGATGTTGTTGTTGTTGTTGCTGATATGTTCGTGGTTTCGAGGGTAATGTTAAAGCTGTTGATAATTTTGGTATTTGTTCTTATTGTTGTTATTGTTGTTGTAGTTGTGTTGTTGTAGTTTTTTCGTTGGGGTTGAGAGCATTAAGGCTATGTTGTTGTAAAACATGGTCGCCATCTATGTTGCAGTAGTTGTCGTAGTTGTGGTTGTTGTTGTTATTGCAGTTGTGGCTGTTCTTTTTACTGTTGTAGTTGTAGTTGTAGCTGTTGCTGTTGTTATTGCAGTTGTGGCTGTTCTTTTAACTGTTGTAGTTGTAGCTGTTGTTGTTGTTATTGCAGTTGTGGCTGTTCTTTTAACTGTTGTAGTTGTAGTTGTAGCTGTTGTTGTTGTTATTGCAGTTGTGGCTGTTCTTTTAACTGTTGTAGTTGTAGTTGTGCTTATTTTTCGTTCGTGTTGAGAGTAATTGGGTTATGTTATTGTAAAACGTGGTCACAATCTACGTTGTTGTAGCTGTTGTTGTTGTTGTGGTTGTACCTGATGTTGTTGTTAGTACTGTTGTAGCTGTTGTTATAGTTGTAACTGATGATGTTGTTATTACTGTTATAGCTGTTGTTGTTATAGTTGTGCCTATTTATTTCTAGCTGCTGTTGAGGGCGGTAGGGTTATGTTATTGTAAAATAGAGGTCGTTTTGGTTGTTGTTGTGGTTGTTGTAGTTGTGGTGGTGGTGTTTCCGACAGCAATGTCAACGTTGCTGATACTATTGTTGTTGTTGTTGTTGTCGTTGTTGTTACTGGTGGTGGTGAGGATCTAGGTATACGCTGTTAAAGATGTTCCTATTGTTGTTGTTGTTGTTGTTGTTGTTGTTGTTACTGGTGGTGGTGAGGATCTAGGTATACGCTGTTAAAGATGTTCCTATTGTTGTTGTTGTGTTGTTGTTATAGGGAGCAGTGTCAGTTCTGTTGAGGATGTTGTTGTTGTTTTTATTGTTGTTGTTGTGGTTGCTTTCGGCGGCAACTTTGGTGCTAAATCTATAGTTGTTGTTGCTGTTGTAGTTGTTTTTATTGCTGTCACCATTCTTGTTGCTTTTGGGGATAGCGATGATGATGATGATACAGTCTTTTATTAATTTTATTTTTATGTTGAGGTTATTGGTTTTATTATTGTCACGGTTGTTGTTGTAGTTGTTAAGAGGAGGGGGAGGGGGGCATGGTGGTGGTGTTGGTATTGGTGGCTTTTGATTTTGTTGTTGTTGTTACTGTTAGGTATACTGGTTGTAATAATGGTGATGGTGCTAACGATATTCATGTGTTTTATTGTTGTTTTTATTCTTGTTGTCATTCTTGTTGCTGTTGAGAATAATGGTGGTGATGGAGGCGGTAGTATTGGTGACGGTGTTGGAATCTTTTGTTCTTATTGTTGTTTTTGCTGTCACTTCAGTCTTTCTTTCTCTTAGGATCCCACGACTATCATCTTCACCTTATCTCTTTCCACTCGTGTTTATTCTTCGATCCGTACTTGTAAATCTTCCCTGGGTCATTTCCAATACTTGCTCAATCTTTTCCAGCCCCTTCAAAATGGACGAGATGTTCAGAAATAATATTTCACAACGTCATTTCTGTAAACATACAAAAACAGAAGTTTATACGCCGGAAGAAACAATATGAACTGATGGAAGAAAGGATCAACTATGGAAGACTGTAATGATAACTATATTTAAGAAAATTAATAACTCGATAATGTGAAATTCAATTCACAAGCGTTCAATTTTCTTAAGAAGCATTAATAAGTGTTCAATGACAAAACTTAGATGATTGTCAATATATATGTTAATATATATATTTGTTAATATATATTTATGACAACACATGCGAATTTCTTGATCTATCATTACGAAGAGAGAAACTTCGAATAATATTTCATTCTTAATTCCAGATCTTCAACTTAATAACTATAATTGTATACACTATATTTCAAGATGTTTGTTTTCATTTTCCTTGTTACCTATCTGTCTGCTGCAATCCTGGGTCAAGCAAAGACCGAGAAAACTGGGCGCCTGGCACACTGAGTGTGCCCAGGCACTCACCGCCCTCTGGCAGGCGGATCCGGTTATCAGTGGAGACTCCACCGCAACATTCTATAGAGGGCTGGTACGCAGCAGGTGCGACGACGCCCTCGGAGAAGCCCTAGACATGAAGGAGGACGAACTGGCCAGCCTGTTCGGTAGGACATTCAGCTCGGGACCTATGGACAACTTCCAGAAGTCCCTGGCCTGGCAGTGCTACTGAGGGGCTCTACCCGTTCGAGAAAAGCTCTACAGACACGGGCGCCCGGGTAGGGACCCCGCCAAAAAGATCTGTCCCAGATGCGTGTGCGACGAGGAAACCGTTGCACACGCATTGGTACACTGCTCAGGCGTAGCCGATCTGTGGGGCTATGTCGAACAACTGCTGTCAAGGGTGGGACCGATCCGGTTGACCACCGAGTCTATTGTAATGATCAAGCCGCCTCCTCCTTCAAAGATGAAGCAGAGGCGGTGTTTCTGTGCGTAATAGCCATGGCGAAAAAGGTCAGGCACCTTTCTCTCTGGCCAACAACTGGTCCGTTTCTTCCGATATCATTTCGGAAGAAGGATCAGGATGGAGAGAGAGGTGCTGCACCCCAGTCGTTTTTATGAAAGGTGGGTGAAAGTGGCGAGAATGGCCCGTGTGAATGGGCCTTCTCTTTACATAAGCCTGTAGGTGGAAAAGAGGAAGGAACGAGGGAGCACCCCCTCTCTGTGCTCCTGAGGAAAAGGGTTGCACGCTTTTTTCGGGGGTGTGTGCGACCCCCCAAGGCGCCTCCTCTCTATTGAGGATTTTGTTATAAATTTTATTTTTTGTTATATATTATTTTTATATATTGTTATTGCCTCCTCCTTATTGAGGACGCCTTTTTGTATAAACTCCCCCCTTGTACTTGTCCCACTTTTGATGCCCTGGTGGCAAATAAAAGAAACATATCTATTTCTCTCTGGGTGAATGTGGCGAAAATGGCCCGAGTGAATGGGCCTGCTCTGTATATAAACCTGTAGGTTGAGGAAGATAAACAGAGGGAAGACGGGAACACCTACAAAACGTGTTCCTGGCGTCGAGGGTTGTTCTATCCACGGCGTGTAAAACAACCCCACAGTAACATTCCCCACTAATGGGGACTTCGATTGTTTTATTTTATATATAGTTTATTGTTATTCATCATTGTTAAAGATTTTATGTAAAACTCCCGCCGTCACGTCTTCTAATGTTCCATTTTTGTACACCCCTGAGGTCAATCTTTATGTCTGTAATTAATGGAACGGAAGCGAGCGGACCAGTCCCTGGCACTGCGTTTAGACATGGAATGTCACCAAAATGCATTGTTAATGACTAGACTCGATGCTGCAGTGCTTAGGCCAGATTGGAATTTATAAAGTAAACGGCCACGGATATACGATTTGCATAGATCCATGATTCTTCCCTTTTGAGGGCGTCACAGAAAATGAGAACTGTACACAGTGCATACGAAAATCATTTCTTACACACGCACACACACACACACACACACACACACACACATATATATATATGTATATATATATACAAAATAGGGAGCGCCCGGGACAAAGACAATGGACAAAAAACAGCAGAAAGACGGACAGTCCTATCTCCTCAGTCAATCTCCGGAAATCACTACAGTTTCGGTTAAAATTAAGGTCGGAACATAATTAAGGATGGAACATAACAAAACAGATAGAGACGATATATATATATATATATATATATATATATATATATATATATATACCTGTGTGCGCGCATTTGTGAACGTATGTGTGTGTGCACGTGCACGTGAATGTATAGACATGTAAATATGAAATAATAAACAGAAGGAATCTGTGTGTATAGGGCAT
>OZ024751.1:36971758-36976758 GCA_964016885.1 Eledone cirrhosa
GACACATACATACCAAAAATGTATGCACGCATCAACACACACACACACACACACACACACACACACACACACACACACACACACACACACACACACACACACACACACATACACACACACACACACACACACACACACACACTAGTGCAATATACACAAACAAATAGTTACAAACAAATAACACATACATACCAAAACATTATACATACTCACGCAAACATATACGCACGTTCATATAGTGTTCACACACATACCATTAAACACACACACACACATAAACACATACTAATGTTATATAAACACAAACACACAGTAATAAATAGTAAAAAGAAAGAAAGAGTGAAAAAAACAACATAATCGAACTTGAAATAAGACATTCATTAACAATACAATACACACACACACGATAAGACACACACACATATATGTATATATACAAACACACATAATAAGACATATATATACACACACACACAATAAGACACACATATATATATATACACACACAATAAGACACATATATATATATACACACACACAATAGGACACATATAAATATATATTTATATATACACACACACAATAAGACACATATACACACACAAACACATATATGTATATATACAAAGACACACAATAAGACATATATACACACAATAAGACACACACACATATATATATATATATATATACACACACAATAAGACACATATATATATACACACACAATAGGACACATATAAATATATATTTATATATACACACACACAATAAAACACATACACATACACACACACACACATATATATATATATATGCAGACTAAGCCGTTGAAGTCAAACATAAGACAGGAGGTTGAAAACATGCTACAGGAAATGTACAGTGATTATGAAAATAGAAAGAAGTCTGATAGAGTAATTAAGAGGGAAGGAAAAGGCACGAGGCAGAGAACTTCTCAGAGAATACCAGAAACCATTGATCATTATTGTTGTTGTTATTGTTGTTGGTGTTGTTGTTGTTGGTGGTGGTGTTGGTGTTGGTAGTGTTGTTGTTGTTATTATTTAAGCTAAAATTACATTTTCAGTAGGAAATTGAGAAAGCAATTTGCAACAACTTGTAGGAGAAGAGACCCCCATTTCTTTAAACGATTGCAAGCCCACCCATTCCGAGTGGGAGGGAGAGGGATAAGAGAAGAAAAGGATAAGAGAGAGAGAAGGGGTTAGAGAGAGAAAGGGAAAGAGGTAGAGAGAATGTGTTTGTATATATATATATATATATGTGTGTGTGTGTGTGTGTGTGTGTGTGTGTTTGAGTTTTAGTGTTAATTACCTAAGTTTATATAAAATATAAAAGCAAAGTAAAGCTTTGACAGATGTTTCAGTCACACACATATATATATATATATATATATATATACGTGTGTATGTGTGTGTGTGTATATAGATAGATAGAGAGATAGAGGGGGGGGGGGAGAGAAAGAGAAAGAGAGAGAGAGAGGTACATGTATTATATTGTCTCTTTTGTATATATGTGACTACATTACTTTCCGATGTGTTGTCGATTACCTCAAATGGGTTCTGATAATTTCATTTGTTCAACTAGCACCTATAAACCTTTCTTTGCCGATCAAACAAACGGGTCTACCTCCCCTCATCTCACATAGAGATCACAGAATAATATCTTAACCACTCCACAACCAACAGAGAGGGCGCTGCAATACATATCATAATGTCATATCATAGCGTAATTTGTTTCCGTGAGCAAAACATCTTATTCGAAGTTGCTCTAGTTAACAAAGCTTCGAAAAAAAAAAATTGTTTTATCTGTAATTCAAAGAGCCATCCTTACCCTGCAAATTGTCACCGTGAATCTCCCTGAGAACTACGCCAAATGTACACGTATCTGTGAAATGGTCAGCCATATACCCGTAAATTTCAGGTGTAGGTTGTTACATAGTTTGAAAAACTGGAACACTTGACGTCGCAACCGAAAGAATTCCAACATTTAGAATTATTAGAGATATATATGTGAATGGCTGCTACACGAGAATGCTGAGGTTAGCTCTGAATATTAACCAGTATACACTGAGGATGAAGAACTCAGAGCTGTACGGGAGCCTCCCAAAAGTCAGCTCGAGAGTAGCACAGATGAGACGGAGGTTAGCTGGACATGCTCACCGGCATCCAGAGTTGACATTGCACTCAGTGCTCCTGTGGGAGCCCCTACATGGAGACATAGGAAGAGGAAGACCGAGGTTAGCATATGTTGATGTCCTAAGGACAGACACTGGTCTCTTGGAGACGCAGGACACGGCAACGATAATGATGGACAGAGACCGCTGGAGAGAACTCTTCCATGGATCTCGGGAATTTTACACGCCCTAGACATATAGGAATATATGATGACAATATCGAATCGTGAAGTATTGAAAACCTATATCTCCGTATAAGTGTATAACACTCTGTATAAGAAACCAAACGTAAGAAAAAAAAATAACAATAACAAGATTAACTACTACAATAATTGTGTCTATTCTCACATTAAATTAGTGCTTTTATTGTAATAATTGTCTATTCAACTTGAAGATTAGTAATTCAAAATTACCTTCAGCATCCATCAGTTTCTTTTATTTTTGCTAAAGTGACAAGACTTAAATCACTTCGTCTTCAAATATATTATCAAGTGGTTGTCGTCTTATTTGTGGTTTTTCACTATACGAAAATAAGTTCTAGATATCTTTATCATCAAGTTAATCTTTCCATTATTAAATTTGTCATGGTAAGCAATTATAAATTTACTCTTATCGTGAAAATCTATCAATTGTTGCCTCTATCAGTCAGTTACTCTTCAATTCGTTTTGTTTCTCCCCACCACCAACACCACACCACTCACCCGCTTCTCCTTCGGTTTCTTTTTGTCATGTTTATTGTCCAAACTTATCTCACTTATTCTTCTCCTTCACCGAGAACCACTGAAGGACTAGGGAAATTGAAACTGAAAGTAGACTTCTGTAAATGTATATTATTATTATCATTATTATAATACTCGAAATATGGTTGTTGTGTTGTTGGTAACACATTGTATTCAATTCTTCTTATTCGAACAAAGAGAAACACATAATTGTTGTTCTTTCTCATTTTTAATTGTCTAGGTAAGAATAGAATATTGTTATTGGATAGATTTTTACCCCCGCAGTGACAAAATTACGAATGTGAACATGAGAACAAATAACGGAATTTATTCTTATATCATTATACGATAAAATAAGGAGGATTGTAATAAAAAAAAAAAAATATCTTAGGGGGGTTGTTGTGTAGAGCAGTGGATTTGAACCTGGAATCTTTATATTTATACGTATATGTACATAATTGTTTCTACTTTAGGCACAAGGCCAGCAATTACCCAGTGCATTACTGGTACTTTATTTTATCGACCCCGTAAGGATGAAAGGCAAAGTTAACCTCGGCGGGATTTGAACTCAGACTGTAAAGGGACGTAACTATGCTAGAAAACATGGCGTCCAACCCTCTACCGATACTGCCAATCCACCGTCCCTATACGTATATATACATAATAAAAGCTGGGACAACATAGGACAACTGTCGTCATCACACAAACACACACATAGATATACCAACACACGCACATATCAACCGAAACACACACTCACCAACAAACACACAGATTGGCAGTATCGTTAGAGGGTCGGACGCCATGCTTGGCATCATAGAGTTATGGCCCTTTACGTTCTGAGTTAAAATCCCGCCGAGGTTAACTTTGCCTTTCATAATTACAGGGTCGATAAAATAAAAGTACCAGTAATGCACTGGATAATTGCTGGCCTTGTGCCAATTTAAAAACAACTATTACATAAGAAAACACGATTTTACTTATTTTACTGCACAACTCTATAAAAGCTGTATTTAATGGACGATATAAACATGTCTTACAATTCAGTTGTATATATATATATGTATATGTGTTGTATGTCTGTGTGCGTGTGTATTCGCGCCTCTGTGTGCGTATGTATATATATTTACATATGCACACACACACACACACACATATATATATATATATATGCATATATATATGCATATATATATATATATATAGGAACTCGTTCCTATTACCCACTCTACTACCCTAAGTATTGAGTACTTTGGTGCGTTATGGTCCATCTGGTTCCTTGCCACATTTCCTTCGTTATATATATATATATATATATATATATATATATATATATAGGAACGAGTAGGACCCCGACGGCTGAGCTCAAGCCGTTTCGACGGCTAATTCTGGACTGAATTAGCCGTCGAAACGGCTTGAGCTCAGCCGTCGGGGTCCTACTCGTTCCTATTACCCACTCTAATACCCTAAGTATTGAGTACTTTGGTGCGTTATGGTCCACCTGGTTCCTTACCACATTTCTTACGTTATATATATATATATATATATATATATATATATATATATATATATACATATATATATATATATGCATATGTAAATATATATATATACACACACTAAAAATATATATATATATATATATTAAAATATATAATCTGGCTAACGTAACCACGGCATAAAAAATGTACAAATGCAGATAAAATAATCTCCTTGGAAACAGAAATTATCAGGTAAAGTTTATTTTTTCTCCTGACCTTTATTGACCAAAGTCTACGCCAACAGACAACAAAATTACGTAAACAAAATATATAATAAAAGAATAATAAATAAATAAAATAAGTAAACAAACATCTAGGAAAACTAAACGATGATGAAGATGATGCAGGCAGTGGGGGAATGTGAAAATAATGGTGAAGTTACTTGGATGACGATAATGGCGAATGTGGTAATGTAGAGACTGAAAATTGTGGTGACGATGGCGAATACGTACCATTGTGTTGATGTATATAATAGCGATAGCTGCTATAAATATATTTAATATTACGGTATAAATACGTAGATATGTGTGGGTGACAATATATATATAT
>OZ024751.1:36981758-36987267 GCA_964016885.1 Eledone cirrhosa
CATGATTGAATAAAGACAATAGCAAGGAAAGCATATCAACAGAGTGGAATAGAAATATATAATGAGTGAGGTAGGAAATAGAAATAAATAATTTCATGTAGAGAACAATTGCTCTTATATATTAAGACAACATTATTTTTCCGAACAAACGCCGAGGTTAACTTTGCCTTTCATCCTTACGGGGTCGATAAAATAAAGTACCAGTAATGTACTGGTTAATTGCTGGCCTTGTGCCAAAAGTAGAAACAATTATTTTCCCAACAAACAGGGTCTAAACAAATCTCAATATCGTGACCTCAGTGTTTAAACCTCGAAAGAATTCACCAGATGTACGCAGAAAATTCTCCGGCAATTGTATTTCATTTCTGCTATATTTCATTGTCTATATTTCTCCCATTTTGTGGGGTTTTAATATTTTTACCACATTTTTTTTCTATTCCGTTTCGTTGTTGTTGTTGTTCTTGTATTTTTATTCTATTTTATTCCATCGAGTTGTCACGCTGCCACGTTTTTTTGTTGCTATGAACTATTAAATCAACAGATTAAATGAAATAATAATAATAATAATAATAATAATAATGTTTTCTTTATTAACCACAAGGGTTTACATAAAGTAGACATTAAGGACAGTACAGGGCAATACAGGACGGTACAAATGGGCATTTCTGCGTGTAAAAAAAACGGAGGTTGAAATAAAATAACAAAGAAAAAATTCCCCAATAGGGGTGAGACTTCCGAGGGACATTTGTGGAGAAAGCCCATTAAAAGACCACAGTGGCCCTGACCACCAGGGCAAGTGCCCTCTCCCAGTTTTCCACCTTTAATTTACAGACACATACTCAGAGAAGGCCCATTCATTCGGGCCATACTTGCTTCTCTCACCCATCTTTCAACAAAAATAATGTTTTCTTTATTAACCACAAGGGTTTACATAAAGTAGACATTAAGGACAGTACAGGACAATACAGGACGGTACAAATGGGCATTTCTGCGTGTAAAAAAAAAAGAGGATGTAATAAAATAACAAAGAAAGATTCCCCAAGAATAATAATAATAATAACAACAATAATGACAACAATAATGATAACAATAATGATAATAGTAGTAGCAATAATAATAATACTAATAATAATAATAATAAATAATAATAACAACAGTAAAACGAGAATAGATAAGAAAAAAAAAATGAAAATAAATAAATAGATACTGACAAGACATTTTCAGATTTTCTTTAAAAGGAAGGCTGTTAAGAATGTCAACATTTGGGCTTAAAGATCTATTTTAATTAAATGGTAACGTTGGAAATCAAAATATCGAGAAGAAAAACGAAAAATAAAACCGTACACACACAGACACACACACACACACACATACACCTCACGCATACATATAAAATAACACTCTGTTTGTTCGTAGCAATGTTAGTCTTTTTGAGGGAAAAAATGTCTTTAACTGTGACTTACATGACAAACAAAATTAAATGACTTGCCCCGGAGACTGCAAAATACAACACCTGCAGTGGAAGAACCTATGAATCATGATATCTAAATTTATCTGTTCAACTTAAACTATTCTACATAATTACAATATATATTATTCTGAAGAAAAAGGTGTATTTGATATACAAATGTATACATTCACATATACTAAATAAAATTATATACGTATATATATATATATATATATAAATATATGTGTGTGTGTGTGTGTGTGTGTGTGTGTGTGTGTGTGTGTGTGTGTGTGTGTGTGTGTGTGTGTGTGTGTGTGAGAGTGTGAGTGTGTGTGTGTGTGTGAGGCAATTGTTCTCGGTAATAGTGAAATAACTGTTGTGGAACTGCTTTTATCGGGGCTTCCTGATGAGTTCTCCCGCATGAAACAGTTCTAGTCCTGTAGAAGCTTTTTCTATATTAAATATATATACTATGCTTTGTATTGAGTACCTTACTTACTGTGGTTAGCCGAGATAAACTTATCTTATATATATATATATATCAGGGGCGAAGGGTCCGTGCATGCAACGCATACAGTGCATGCGTTATAGAATCTTGAGTTGATCAATTGCGTCGGTTGAAGCAAGCAGAATTTTGGCTGCTTACTAAAACGTATAGACACAAAAAAAGATAACACACACACACACACACTAGATAACACTACACGCGGCTTTGACCGGCAGGGTCATTTAGAGGGAAATGGGTGTTTAAGGTTGCATAGCCCCACTTTTCGCCATGACGATTGGACTGCATGCCCTGCTTTTCAGGTTACCCTTCGCCACTGATATATATATATATACACAACCATATATACACATACATGAACATATATATGATTGTACGTATGTATATATATGGATACATTTACAGACTGGTACACCAACGTATGTACTGCAGATGACAAATGCGATATATTATTGTCCATACAAAGATAAACGTTGTGAGCTTCAAAACTAAAATATCTACATTTGTCACACAGGCGCGATGCTTTCTTGTTAAAACAAAATTCTATTGCAACATATTAGCATAAAATATATGCAAAACCAAAAACAACATCAACAAAATAAGCAGGAGATAGGGGTTCATTTTATTGAACTCTGTACATCTTATTGAAAATTGCATCCTGACCGAAACGTACAATTATTTATTATTATTTTTTTCCCCTTTCGGCGTTAAACTAATGTCATAAACTTTGTATTGCCATTGTGTTTCTATTTCTTTATCTCTTCAAGATTTGCTGTAAGAATTTTTACCAATCTGACGAAGATATAGAATCACTTTTACTTGGTTTGACCTATTCGGATTACACCTGATTTTTCGATATCATCATTATTATTATTATTATTATTATTATTATTATTATTATTATTAGTAGTAGTAGTAGTAGTAGTAGTAGTAATATTATATATATATATATACTTATGAATACACACATATATATATATATATGTGTGCGCGTGTGTGTGTGTGTGTGTGTGTGTGTGTGTGTGTGTGTGTGTGTGTGTGTGTGTGTGTGTGTGTGTGTGTGTGTGTGTGTGTGAGTGTGTGTGTGTGTGTGTGTGTGTGTGTGTTTGCGCAACCATGAAAAACAGTATCTGAATATTTGTAGTAAGATTTCGTTTATCCGTTTGAAGGTAAATATTCACAACGGTACCACGCAACATTCTTCGCTATGTGCATTCCTTCAGGCGACAAAAATGTTATATTTTTACATATATGAATGCGTTCTATGTATGTGGGATAGTGTGCGTAGGTGTGCCTGTGTTGATTTGTCCTTCTGACCCTGAGTTTATATATATATACATACACTAATATATATATATATATATACACACACATATATGTATACACGCACATACACACGCATATATATATATATATACTCACACACACACATATATATATATATACGTATATGTATATTATATGTTTTTATGTATGTATGTGTGTACATGTATGTGTACATGTATGTGTACATGTTTGGGCTATGTATTTCTAACTCTATGTCTGTGTGTGAGAGAGGAAAACTTACAAGAAGAAAGAAAATATAGAGAAAATAGAGATAAATGAAGATAGCGGGTCCGTAAATATGCATTTGATGTTTGGATCTGTCTGTATGGTTCTATTCCAGAGACATCTATATAGAGAATGTGCCATTATTAGCTTACTGACTACAATGAAACACAAGAATATTGTGCTTAGCAGAATTGGTATCGTGTCAGAGAAGAACCGTTTGTGTTGTTTGTTCTGACTTCTTAGGTTCTATGTTCAAAACTTATCGAGTTCGACTTTGCTTTTCAACAGTTTAGGGTGAATAATATAAAGTACCAATCAAGTACTTGGGTCAATATAATCACCTTATCCCTTCCCCTAAATCGCCAGCCTTGTGCATACATTAGTAACCTTTAATAGAAACTTTCAGGATGGACCATAATTAAAAATAATAACGACGAGATTTAAAAAAACTTAGTAGAGATAAAAACTAACAGGAATTAACTGTGTAGTATATTTGGAATAAATTTTAATAGAACTATCATGTCTTTTTTATTTACCTTTCTTAACAGTAAACGACTAAACTAATGATGGCTCACCCTTTGTGCATAACATATGTTATATGTTTACTGCATAACATATGTTGTATATTTAAAAATAATAATTGTTTCTACTTTTTGGCACAAGGCCATCAATTATCCCAGTGCATTACTGGTACTTTATTTTATCGACCTCGTAAAAATAATAATGATGGCTCACCTTAGGTATTAATATTGCCGAATATATATTATGTAATTAAAAAAAAAAATTGTTTCTACTTTTGGTACAAGGCCAGCAATTACCCAGTGCATTACTGGTACTTTATTTTATCGACCCTGTAAGGATGAAAGGCAAAGCTAACCTCGGCGGGATTTGAAATCAGAATGGCAAGGGCCGTAATTCTATGCGTCAAAGTATGGCGTCGACTCTCTACCGACACTGCCAATCCACCGCCATTTAAAAAAATAAATAATAATGGCTCACATTGTGTATCAATATTGCATAATATATGCGATATATATATTTAAAAAGTTAAAAAACTACGGAGATTCTTTGACAATGCTCGAGCTTTAATCTGTATATTATGTCGGCTGTTTTCTCTTCTCTTATAATGGTTGAAATAACACAAATCTCCAAGAAAAAAAAAAAAATGAATGCACAGATGTTTGTTATTTTGTTAATATTTTTCAAGGCTTACTTATCTACATTTGACGCCCCCTCCTTCCTCATTTATCTATCTCATTATCATATATTCATCGGTCGTCTGCTGCTAGTCCTGCTGCTGCTTTTTCTGAAATCTCAATCATCACCGCCATTATTGAGACTATCACTTCCGGTGTGTTTGTCATACTCTTGTATCATGTCAACACTTTCAGTAATTTCCGCTATATTCCGGCTCCAATATTTTCTAGCCGTCATCTCGTTTCCGTCCCATTCTTCATCCTTTCTTAACTGGAACCAAATAAAATATAAACAACAAATACAAACATAAACTAAGAGCAACTTTGTGTCCCTCTGTTGGTAGTAGATCAACTGGACAACTCGGCAGTCATCAGCAGCAGCACTACTAGCATAGATATTTCTACAGATAATTAAGATTAGATCAAGACAGGTGCAGTAGTAGTAGTAGTAGTAGTAGTAGTAGTAGTAGTAGTAGTAGTAGTAGTAGTAGTAGTAGTAGTAGTAGTGGTGGTGGAAGTTGTGGTAGTAGTAGTAGTGGTGGTAGTAGTAGTAGTAGTATCAGCAGTAGCATCAGTAGTAGTAGTAGTAGTAGTCGTAACAGTAGTAGTAGCAGTAGTATTAGTAGTAGTAATAGTAGTAGTAGTAGTAGTAGTAGTAGTAGTAGTAGTAGCATCAGCAGCAGGGGCTGCTGATCAGTGTGTAAACTTTGTTGTGTCTTCGTCTATCTTACGTTTATCACCTTTCCTCATTCTCTCCTCCTCCTCGTCGTCGTCAATATCAACACCATTATCCTCTTCCCCATCACC
>OZ024751.1:36987467-36992467 GCA_964016885.1 Eledone cirrhosa
CGACGTCATCATCATCATCACTACCGTCAGTAGCACAACAATAGCAACAATAACATCAATACTAATAGTTATAACAAGAACAATGAAACTCCACAACAGCAATAACGCAACCACCATCGCCACCAGAAGAAGAAGAAGAAGAAGAAGAAGAAGAAGAAGAAGAAGAAGAAGAAGAAGAAGAAGAAGAAGAAGAAGAAGAAGAAGAAGAAGAAGAAGAGGACGTCAAAGAAGAAGAACAACAACAATAACAACAACAAACACACCAATACTTAAAATATCTGCTATAATAACAACAACAACAACAACGACGACGACGACGAAAACCAACAACAAAAATAATGACAACAACAGCTAAAACATAAAAAAAATGCAACATTATTATAATCAATAGGTGACGGTGGATTGGCAGTAATCGGTAGAGCGTCAGACACCATGCTTTCCAGCATAAAGTTATGGCCCTTTATATTCTGAGTACAAATCCCACCGAGGTTAAGTTTGTCTTTCATCTTTACGAGGTCGATTAAATGAAGTAACAGTAATGCACTGGGGTAATAGTTGGCCTTGTACCAAAAGTAGAAACAATTATTATATTCAAAAGCATGGGTAATGGCTAACATACCGACAACAACATTAACAACAGTAGGAATATTAAGAATTATAATATCAACAACAACAAGAACAGATGATGAAACAACAATAACTACCCCAACATCACCCAAACCAATTACAACAACAATATCAATCAAACAACACCAACACAACTAGTTCCATCAATAGTAAAGACACCTAACAACACCAACACAATTAGTAGCATCAATAGTAAAGACACCTAACAACACCAACACAACTAGTAGCATCAATAATAAAGACACCTAACAACACCAACACAACTAGTACCATCAATAGTAAAGACACCTAACAACACCAACACAACTAGTACCATCAATAGTAAAGACACCTAACAACACCAACACAATTAGTAGCATCAATAGTAAAGACACCTAACAACACCAACACAACTAGTAGCATCAATAATAAAGACACCTAACAACACCAACACAACTAGTAGCATCAATAGTAAAGACACCTAACAACACCAACACAACTAGTACCATCAATAGTAAAGACACCTAACAACACCAACACAATTAGTAGCATCAATAGTAAAGACACCTAACAGCACCAACAGAACTAGTACCATCAATAATAAAGACACCTAACAACACCAACACAACTAGTACCATCAATAGTAAAGACACCTAACAACACCAACACAATTAGTAGCATCAATAGTAAAGACACCTAACAGCACCAACAGAACTAGTACCATCAATAGTAAAGACACCTAACATCACCAACACAACTAGTAGCATCAATAATAAAGACACCTAACAACACCAACACAATTAGTAGCATCAATAGTAAAGACACCTAACAACACCAACACAACTAGTACCATCAATAATAAAGACACTAAAAACAACACCAACACAACTAGTAGCATCAATAGTAAAGACACCTAACAACACCAACACAACTAGTAGCATCAATAGTAAAGACACCTAACAACACCAACACAACTAGTACCATCAATAGTAAAGACACCTAACAACACCAACACAACTAGTACCATCAATAATAAAGACACCTAACAACACCAACACAACTAGTAGCATCAATAGTAAAGACACCTAACAACACCAACACAACTAGTACCATCAATAGTAAAGACACCTAACAACACCAACACAACTAGTACCATCAATAGTAAAGACACCTAACATCACCAACACAACTAGTACCATCAATAGTAAAGACACCTAACAACACCAACACAACTAGTAGCATCAATAGTAAAGACACCTAACAACACCAACACAACTAGAACCATCAATAGTAAAGACACCTAACATCACCAACACAACTAGTACCATCAATAGTAAAGACACCTAACAACACCAACACAACTAGTAGCATCAATAGTAAAGACACCTAACAACACCAACACAACTAGTAGCATCAATAGTAAAGACACCTAACAACACCAACACAACTAGAACCATCAATAGTAAAGACACCTAACAACACCAACACAACTAGTACCATCAATAGTAAAGACACCTAACAACACCAACACAACTAGTAGCAACAATAGTAAAGACACCTAACAACACCAACACAACTAGAACCATCAATAGTAAAGACACCTAACAACACCAACACAACTAGTAGCATCAATAGTAAAGACACCTAACAACACCAATACAACTAGAACCATCAATAGTAAAGACACCTAATAACACCAACACAACTAGTAGCATCAATAGTAAAGACACCTAACAACACCAATACAACTAGAACCATCAATAGTAAAGACACCTAACAACACCAACACAACTAGTAGCATCAATAGTAAAGACACCTAACAACACCAACACAATTAGTAGCATCAATAGTAAAGACACCTAACAACACCAACACAACTAGTACCATCAATAATAAAGACACCTAACAACACCAACACAACTAGTACCATCAATAATAAAGACACCTAACAACACCAACACAACTAGTAGCATCAATAGTAAAGACACCTAACAACACCAATACAACTAGAACCATCAATAGTAAAGACACCTAACAACACCAACACAACTAGTAGCATCAATAGTAAAGACACCTAACAACACCAATACAACTAGAACCATCAATAGTAAAGACACCTAACAACACCAACACAACTAGTAGCATCAATAGTAAAGACACCTAACAACACCAACACAATTAGTAGCATCAATAGTAAAGACACCTAACAACACCAACACAACTAGTAGCATCAATAATAAAGACACCTAACAACACCAACACAACTAGTAGCATCAATAGTAAAGACACCTAACAACACCAATACAACTAGAACCATCAATAGTAAAGACACCTAACAACACCAACACAACTAGTAGCATCAATAGTAAAGACACCTAACAACACCAATACAACTAGAACCATCAATAGTAAAGACACCTAACAACACCAACACAACTAGTAGCATCAATAGTAAAGACACCTAACAACACCAACACAATTAGTAGCATCAATAGTAAAGACACCTAACAACACCAACACAACTAGTAGCATCAATAATAAAGACACCTAACAACACCAACACAACTAGTAGCATCAATAGTAAAGACACCTAACAACACCAATACAACTAGAACCATCAATAGTAAAGACACCTAACAACACCAACACAACTAGTAGCATCAATAGTAAAGACACCTAACAACACCAACACAACTAGTAGCATCAATAGTAAAGACACCTAACAACACCAACACAACTAGTAGCATCAATAATAATTGTTTCTATTTTTAGCACAAGGCCAGCAATTATATCAGTTCATTACTGGTACTTTAGTTTATCGACTTCGTAAGGATGAAAGGCAAAGTTAACCTCGACGGGATTTGAACTCAGAATGGCAAGGGCCGTAACTCTATGCGTCAAAGCATGGCGTTCGACCCTCTACCGATACTGCCAATAACAACAGCTAACAGCAACAACAACAGTAACAAAAACGATACAATCGGGTATGGTTATCAAACGACACCAGATTGAATCCTATGGGTACAGCGAGCTGATGTTGCTTTTTAGGCCAGCAAGTGACCTACAGTACTTTGCACATAGTTGTCAGGTGTGCATCGTTCCCAATATAACTTTATTGGTCCTTGATGCACATTATGTTCTTTGATGTGCCTTTTTAGGCCGTCAAGAGACCTGTAATCTTTGTCACAGGTTCTCAATGTGTATGTTGTATTCCTGGTCTTGTCGATTTGGTTATCGCTCTATATTCTAAGTGCTCAATATTCATGACTACGAAGAATGAAACAGTTTTAGTCCTGTAGAAGCCATTTCTATACATAATAAATATGTATTTTCTCTACTATTATATTGAACACCTTATTTAACAGAGCTTTCTTCCCGATCTCCCCTGGGAAATCGTTTTTCATCACAGACCCCCCCCCCCACCCACACACGTATATATGTATGTATGTATGTATGTATGTATGTATGTATGTAAGTATGTATGTGTGCATTTATGCATACCACTGTGTGTGCATTTGTGTCTATTTACGTTGCTGTTAGTTTATGTCTCAAAACGTAGGAGTTCGTTGAATAGGAATCGATAAAATAAGTATTATACATAATAATTATCATCATCATCATCATCATCATCATCATCATCATCGTTATATCATTATTTCTTCTTTTTTTTAAATTTAATCTCATCAGGTCTAATTTTCTAAAGTCGTTATCTAACGTAGTACGTACGCTGTTGATGTTACTGAAGACAAAGAGTGAAAATGTATGTAGGAGAGAGATAAGCAAGTGTTTCGACAGGAACAAGGACATTTTCTTCAGACTGTGTGTCTTATCTACAAATGTTTGTCAAAGATTCATTCAATCCACTGACACAGATATCATAATAATGATAATAGAAAATATAATGAAATTTTTGCTGTCACATACGTTAAAAAAATATATACAGATAGACACACATCGAACGTAAACAGAGCACGTCTTGATTTCTTACTGTTGGCACAGGCCCATAATTTCCTGAGAACATACGTGTGTAAGTATGTATGTATTCACGTATGTATCTATAAACGTATGTATATTGTTCAATTATATATATTCACACATACATACACACATATATATATATATAGACACACACATATATATATATATATATATATATATATATATATATATATATATATATATATATATATATATATATAATTCTTTTTCCCTTTTCCCAAAGCGTATAACTATTGAAACTTTGTGTAATTATTCCCCATATATATATATATATGTGTGTGTATGTGTATGTATATGTGTGTGTTAAAGGTAAACAGAAATAACAAAGTAAACGACACAGTTCATTGAAGAAATATATTATATATAACGCTTGAAATAGAATGAAAAATGTTTTA
>OZ024751.1:37002467-37007467 GCA_964016885.1 Eledone cirrhosa
TTTTTTTGCAATGCCTAGTAAACGACATCAAGTGAAGATTGAACAATGTTCACACAATTGAATCAGTGTCATTACCGTACACCTAAATTAACTAGAAAATATTACAACTACATTATGAGATTTTCACCTCATTACTTGGCTGATAATAACTTATAATCAACCATCTTTGACATCACAAACGATGTTAAGATGTTATTTCATGATTTGGTCATCTCTTAAAATATCATAGTCAAATATTTGCTTTAATCTCATTGCGAAATCGTTATTTTCACTTTTAAGTCGTATCATCTTATTTTGATATCTATAATCTCACTTTGAATTTGCAAAGCCCCACTTTGAACTGATGTTTCGTCATTTAGAATTCCCAATATTGTATCACGTCTGCAGATATCCTTAGGACAGGCATAAAGGTCATTAGTCTTAGAAAAAGCTCTCTTCTAATATCATGAAGCCATTGTAGTTTGTAGAGAGAGAAATATATAGATAAATCAATATTTATCATATACTGGGTGAGATCAACATTGTCAGTCATATTTCTGCTGACGATAAAATAACTATTACATTAATATAGATGATGGATATTCAAATTGATTACAGCAACCCCATATATATATATATATATATATATATATATATATATATATATATATACACACACACACACACACACACATATATATATATATATGTGTGTGTGTATGTATTTATGTATTTAAATATCACCATAAACATGTGTATGTATAATGCATATAAACACATGTATATAAAAATACACACTCACACATACATCTCTCTCTATACATATGTAAGTATGTATGTATGTACGTATGTATGTGTGTATATGTGTGTGGTGTGTGTGTGTGTGTGTGTGTGTGTGGCGTGTAGGCCAATATTTGAATTTGTACCTCACCAAGAAACAATGTAATCGGTATTTCGGTTAGAGATGATGGGACAGAAGAAACGTCTGAGTAATTTTATAAATAAAATATTTACATATTTACTTGCGGCCGGCCGCTTACGATCTAGTAAACTGCGACATCTCTTGCCTCTGGGGTTGATAATTTCAAATACAATAGTGGAGGACATATTAGAACCCCTAGATCAGACACCTTCCATCTCTAACTTACACATTCATGAATCGACATATGACTAAAGATCACCATGTATTTTATCTTCTATTTTACATACGCGTGAACCATCCAGCATGTGGATCAAACCCACGACTTTACAATGCCGAGACCAATATCCTAACATCTAGGCTTCGCACTTTCAATATCCAACTCAGCCATTAAAACATAGACACGTAAATAAATAGCACCATGTATTTTATCTTCCAAGCACGTGGATCAAACCCACGACTTTACAATGCTGACTTTACAATCAACCTCCTAACAGCTAGGCTTCGTACTTTCAATATCCAACTAAGCCATTAAAACATAGACAAGTAAATAAAGACCACGAGGTATTTTGCCTCACCACCCTATCTATTGTGCTATTCACCATCTTCTAAGATTCTTACAATAAAACCTCTGCACAGTTTCAATAGTCGCTATAAACCTATTCACTAGCAATAGGCGATTAACAGCTGTTGGGTAGGTTTCAATACAACAGTATCCAGTTTCTGTATTCATTAAATGTCTAGTCAGAAAAGAGCCTAATAATATATATATACTACTGTTTATATATCAGCATTCTTGTGTGTATATAATAGATGTGATACCGCTTATATATCAGCATTTGTGTCTATACAATATATATGTGTCAATGTGAGTATATATGCGTCATACTGAACTGTCTGTAAAAGATTGTGTGTCGAATTCATTATATGTATGGATGTATCGTATGTATATATGTATATAATTCTGTGTGTGTGTATTCGTGTGTGTATGTGTGTGTGTGTGTATGTGTTGTGTGTGTGTGATGAAAGCGTTCAAGAAACACTTTATATAATGCATGCTGCTTGAAAAGAATCCATGTTTCACATGTGTTAAGAGGCCAAGTTTAATACGCATGCGTGATATCATGTTAAGGCCAGCCTTCCGATACAAGACACCTGAGACCCGAAGGAATGAATCGCTTTCTTTAGCTTTAGAGAAAGACATTTTATCCTCGCCTTAATAGAGCCAATAGTTCATACAGTCATAGATTGCGTTGCAGCTTTTAACCATTGTATTTAATTATAGACTATAGTGTATGTAGTATTATTAATAATTGTTTCTACGTTGGCACAAGGTCAGCAATTACACAGTGCATTACTGGTACTTTATTTTTTCGGCCTTGAGATTTGAACTCAGAATGGCAAAGGCCGTAACTCTATGCGTCAAAGTATGACGTCCGACTCTCTACCGATACTGCCAATCCACCGCCCTGTATTATTATTAATAATATGTAAAATTTATTTATACTTTTGACACATGGCCAGCAACCTGAATGGAGGGGCAGCCCGATTAAATCGACGAAATACTCGACTGGTACTCTTTTTTAACGAAGCCTAAAGAATGAAAGAAAAAGTTGTCCTCAGCGGGATTTGGTCTCAGACGTAAACGTCCCTAACTATTTGCCGCAAAGTGTTTTGCTCGACGCTCTTCCGAAACTGCCAATCCATCGCATTGCCGTTAGTTAATTCAATAATAATAATAATGGTTTCTGATTTAGGCACAAAGCCAGGACATTTTGGGGGAGGAAAGTCGATTAAATCACTCCAAGTACGTTACTGGTACTTTATTTTCTCGACCCCGTAAGGATGTAAGGCAAAGCGGGATTTGAACTCAGAACTTAATTAATAATAACAATAATAATGTGTTCATGAAGAAGATTTTATTTAATGTAATTAATGTTTTTATATGTGAATTGAGATGTAATTTTTGTCATGAAATATAAAGAAGGATTTTCTCTGGCTGAACAACGGATTTCTTTTCTTGTAACATAAATAATTTTTCGATGATATTCAATAGAAGTTACGACCGACAGACAGCATCAGTAATAGAAAGACCATTAGACTTTGTTTTGGTTGTTTTGTTTCTTTATCAGACGACTGACTTCTTAAATGTTGGTTATACATAACAGAAACGTTTTCTGTTTGAGTTAGAAATGATGCTTGTACCTGGTTGAGGTGCATTTAAATTAGCATTAAACTCCTGCTTTTTGGACTCAAGACACTCTTCCGCAGTTTCAAAATTGTTCGAGGTGCAAGTCCACATTAAGAGCCTCAGAAAAGACCGCCCAACGCGGTCAAACAGTTTTTCGTTCTGGCCTGGCATTTTTCAAGTAAAATTATTGTATAAAAACAACACAAAAACTTCCACAAAAATATAAATGATAATCTAATAAAGGAGAATCTCAATCAATTATACAAGATCAATATATGGACGATTTCAAAACACTTCACCATATATTATAATATTGACTAGAATTCGATTTGATGTGAGTCCGATAGGAGATAACATTGATAAGTAAGAAAATATATACACTACCTTTTGTTACGTCACATAGTTCTTGGCGATTGTGACGTGGTTCTTTAAAAACTTTAAAAAAAAAACAATGCATTATAAAATACTAACTAGGAAACCGAATGATTCTCGGCTTCAGAGTTAAGAATAAAGTAAATAAAATACTGAATCGTTAGAGCGCCAAATTGAACGCTATGGGGAATCCGTTCTTCTTCTCTACACTTTCTCCCACCGAAGCCGATTTTGCTGTTCATACTTTAGATATCGATGAATAAGGTAATCAATCACCCAATACGGGAGTAGATACTTCTTTCTCTCTCTCCTTCTTGCACTCTTCCTTCCTTTCTCAATATCTCACACACACTCTCTATCTCCATCTCTCTCATTTTCTGTCGCTTCTCTCTCTCACTCTATTTCCCCTCTTTCTGAATACATTTGCATTTCAAAGGAAGAGTCATGTTAAATACTATGTGCATTGAGGCAATCCCACTCTCTGAGCGACAATAACTATAACCCGAAAAGAAGAAAAGATCAACATCTTTCTGAAGGACCCCTAGCCTTTTTCTGGGCATTCTTCTAGGAGAAGGCAACTCAGGAAACTTTTACTATGTTGAGCGGGGAATTACTTTAAGGGTGAGATCAAATAAGGAGACATTTCTATTTCAATGAGGAGTTTTATCATTTGATCATATAACCGAAGATTCATCGTCGAAATGGACGAAGGATCTGTTTTACATGAACCAAGAAAATGCAGGAGAAAGTGAGATAGGGTGGGGAAAGAAGTGTTTAGTCTGACCGAGTTCATATAATGACCCCAATCTCGTCACAACATAAACTGATTGACTGGTGTATATATATATATATATACAAGATACACATTTATACGCACATATAATCACACACACACACAAATATATATATATATATATATATATATATATATATATATATATATATATATATATATATAAATAGATAAATATATTTGTGTCATGTATGTATATATATATATATATATATATACTATTATCATGCCAACACCACCGCACATAACAAGACAATGACGGATTTTCCATGGATTGATTGATAGAGAAGTAATAGAAACTTTGACAGGACGCCCACCGCCACCACACCACCACCACAACCACTACACAACCACCACACCACCACACCACCACACAACAACCACCACCACTACACCACCACAACCACACCACCACACCACCTCCACCACACCACCACATCACCACTGCACCACCACAACACCACACAACAAGCACCTCTACCACACCACCACACCACCACCACCACCACTGCACCACCACAACACCACACAACAAGCACCTCTACCACACCACCACACCACCACCACTGCACCACCACAACACCACACAGCAAGCACCTCTACCACACCACCACACCACCACCACCACCACTGCACCACCACAACACCACACAACAAGCACCTCTACCACACCACCACACCACCACCACCACCACTGCACCACCACAACACCACACAACAAGCACCTCTACCACACCACCACACCA
>OZ024751.1:37014967-37022467 GCA_964016885.1 Eledone cirrhosa
ACATAGTAAAATCACTTGGTTTTTCCACCATTCAAATAATTTGTGATTATGAAAACGTACGAAATGTAATGAATTTCTTATTTTCAAAACGAGGGCAAACGGAGTGTGAAGGAGAATTTCTTATGCAACGCCAAGAGGAAAATATAATATATTATATTATCTATTGAATATTGGAACTTACGTTAAGACAAATTAAAAGACATAACTATTACATACACACATACACATAGGAACACACTCACTCTCACACACACACACACATATGCACTCACACTCACTCACATACATAGAGATATAGATATATGTAGGTATTTACACACATGCATACAGATATGCACACACACACATTCATGTAGACATGAACACATATTTATAAATCTGTATATATCAATCTTCTTCCCCTTCTTTCCTTACATATGTAGATATATATTTATATAAACACACGCACATATACACACATTATACATACATACACACGTACATACATACACACATATATATATATATGAAGGCATGTATACATATATATGTAGACTGAGAGAGAGAGATATGTTCTTTTATCCTAAATATATGCTTGTATATTAAAATAAATGTAGGAATATTAAAAAAAAAACGATATGTATATTAAAGGATATGTTAAGAAAAGTATAAAAGACATAATAACGGAAATATTAAGAGATATGTATATAAAAACATACATCTATATTTATATACCTACTTTAATATTTATAGATTATATTTTTTCCTAATATATATGTATTTTATGATCATGTATATACATATAAATATACACAAACATAGACAATCACAAACGCATACATATACGCTTAAATAAAATGTGTATTTATGTACACACACACCCACCCACCTCCTTTACATATATATATATATATATATATATATATATATATATATATATATATATATATATATATATATATATATATATATATATATATATTTATGTATGTATATATATTTATATATATACGTATATATATATATATATATACGTATATATAAATATATAAATATATATATATACACACACACACATATACACAAGTAATTTTATCTCCCTTCAACACATCTTCCCTCATGTTTACTATTTTTACTCTATTTCTTCTTTTATTTCTTTAGCCCTCTATGTTTACTCTATCGCAGGCCTCTTTCGTTTTTTTCTTTCTTTAGTTCTCTAAGATATCTTCTCTTTTTCCTTCTTTCTTTTCTATTTTTCTTAGATCTTCTACTCCCCCACCATCCCACCATTTCCTTCCTCCTATCTCTCTATCTCTCTATCTATCTATATTTCTCATAGAACTTCTACTCCGTCTTACCCCCACCCCTCACTCTCTCTCTCTCTCTCTCTCTCTCTCACCCACAGCATTTCCCCGTTCTTCTATCGAGATTAAAAACTTCTTCACTTCTCTTCACCTAAAATGGCCGATTGCCAACATGTTCACCATTTATCATGGAAAAGTTAAAGAAATTTAATAAAGTTAGGATTTCGATCTGCATATTTCTCCATTGCCCATAAATATCCGGCAGATATTGCCTGTCAAAGTCACTGTTGTACTAGAACCACCATCAAAGAAAAACAGCGCCGCAGTAGATTTGTTCCACGAAGATTTCTTCATGCTAACTAAGCAGACACCAAACGAAAGGATTATGATGTTTTATTAAACACATTAGTTATAGATATTTTGCTGGTTGATTCTTTGCTTTATACAACCCACCTCACCAATGAATCAGAAAGAAAATCAGAATGAGAATCAGTATGTGAAATAAAATGTCTGGGCTTCGGCTGTTCTATCTGTGTGAAAAATAGTTTAAATACTTTTGTAGATAAATATGTATATTCCATTTTTACTTCTGGTTCATATTTATATTTCTCTCAATAATATTCTTTAATATTTCCTCGTAGCTATATATATATATATAAGTATATTTACATATATAATGTTGTGTGCTTATGTGTACATTTGTATATATATAAATAAATAAAATAAAATTATATAAATATATATATATATTCCATAGACATATTTGTCTACTTCCAGCCTCTTGATTTCTTTTTAGTCATTTCTTCTTTCTGACTAACATCACTGAAGTGTCTCTGGCATATATATATTCATTCGCCTACATGCACCAACACACTCTCAGATATTGGGAGGGTATTTTAAATAAACAATATTTATTACCCTCACATTCCTAAACAATAGACCACAGCAGTATAAATAACAATAGATTAATCAATATATATATATATGTATGTGTTTGTGTATGCATATCTCTCCCCTCTCTCTCCCTCTCTCTCTCTCTCTCTCTCTCTCTCTCTCTCTCTCTCTCTCTCTCTCTCTCTCTATATATATATATATATATATATATATATATATATATATATATATATATATATATTTACATAAGTGTAAATGAGAGTGCTCAGACGCAGAAAGGATATAAAGATAGCTTATAAAATAGGGCGTGAAGACCCTTGAAAGACGGTAAAAGAATTTGCCAATGACCGTCTTGAGGAATTGGACCCCATATCTTCCAGATACCGGCTAGCTGGTAGATATGGGAGTTCAATTCCTTATAGCGGTTAATTGATTGGCTGGTTGGCTGGTTGATTAGCTTGTTGGTGGATTGCTTACAAGTTAGCTGTGATAATACATATACCCCCCCCCCCACCACCACACACACACATACACACACACACAAACATCCTCAGAGCTTCAAAAGCCGAAAATTTGGCTTCGTACATTGTTAACGCACGACCGTCTGCCTGTCAGTCTCTCTGAAAGATTCTACTTGTAATTCTCAAATAATAGTTTTTAGTAAATGATCAAACTTTCTGATAATTCATGTGGTGCTCGAAGTTTAACAACACAGTCCCTAAGATAAAATAACGATGAAATGTGATAAATATGAACATTTTGAAATAAACAGATATGTATCATAAAACCAGGCATTCTGATATCAAAAGGGTTAAAAGATAAAGTGTAATCATTACTGAACGTACAACGAACAACATATTCATTGCCAATTGGGGGAAATATGGCGGCCGTTAGACAACTAAATCTTCCTCCGGAATTGAAGAGTTCAAATGTTCCTGCTTGTAATTGTATTGTAATATTTACAGATGCAAAATACTATAATTACAAGCTAAAACTAAATGCAATGAGAAATAAAAGAGAGAAAATAAAATGGAACGAAAAGAACAATATACATATATATATATTTAATTCTTTGTGCGCACATCCCCACATCCACACCACACACATATATATATATATATATATATATATATAAAGAATTAACAGCAGGAAAGGGGAAAATAAAGAAAAATAAATATAAAGAGAATCTGAATAATGAATTTAAACGGATAATGAATAAATAATAGGTAAAAATGAGTAGAGTTGGCCTTGGTGTCAGCTTTCTACGTAGCTTAGGACTGTTACTACTCCAACGATAAATAAAACTCAACGATGTCTTACTTTCTAACCATCATTCTTAACCCCCCCCCCCCCCCACACACACACACGATCACACACACACACACGAACACACGATCACACACACACGCGCATAAACGCATGCATACACTCATACATACGCCAGCGAGCGCAGGAACATTGCTTTAGCTTTCAGGCAATTTTGAATTATTAATAAAGACTTGAATATGAGAGCAAATGAAAGGTGACGTAAATGAAGAGAAGATACATACTGCTTGGAAGTAGTGAAATTAGAGAGATGGAAAGGTGAAGGTTAAAGGTTCTAATCTGGGGCAACTATGACAGGGATAAATACATTAACGAAATGATAAGACTTGGGTAATGGAAAAGATGATAAATATACGAATAAATAAACGAAACATAATTTTGCATTGTACAAAATAACACTATGAATGTATATGTGTATGTTTATATGTGTATGTATGTATGTATGTATGTATGTATGTATGTATGTATATACGTGCGTGCGTGCGTGTGTATGTATGTATTTATGTATGTATGTATATAGATATGTATATATGTAGGTAGGTAGGTATGTATATATGTATGTATGTAGGTATATATGTATGCATGTGTGTGTATATGAGTATATATGTATGTATATATTTATCCAAGTACGTATACATATATATGCATACACACATATACATAAACATACATACACATTTATATACGTGTAGCTGTATATATATATATATATATATATATACACCTACACGTATATAAATATGTGTATGTGTGTTTATGTGTATGTGTGTTTATGAGTATGTGTGTATGCATACAATTACGTATATATATATATATATATATATATATATATATATATATATATATATATATATATATACGTAATTGTATATTTGGAAAATACACAGAAACTAATGAAACTAAGAAGTGGTGTGTGTATGTATGTGTATGTGTGTATGTGTGTTTGTATAAGTGTGTGTGTGTGTGTAACAGTGAGTGAGAAAGAGCTCAAAAAGATTCACAAATATCCACCCGCTAAAAAATTAATATAAAAACAAGAACAACATATACAACAACAATAACAATAACAATAACAATAACAATACAAACAAAAACCCTTCAGAAAATTGATTGAGGAATGATAAGAATCCCATACATAGTAATGATATTTGGATATCACTGAAACTCTTTCTCCTATTACTAGTGCCTATGACAATGACGACCTTGTTGTCAGGGACGACAGTGACTGTGACAACGATGGCGATGATAACGTCTGTGTAGTTTGCGAAGATGGAGGTGACGTCGGGAGTTGTGATAGAAGCGATGGTGGTATTGTCAACGGGGAGTTTCTGATGTGGACCTTATTGAATTAATGTTGGCGTCTGTGGTCGTCAATGTCCATGTAGGATCTATCAATGTGTATACACACATTATTCGTGTATACACACATTATTCGTGCATACACATACGTATACATAAACATACACACAAATGCGCGCGCAGGCAGGCACACCCGCACGCACACAAACACACATATTGTATTTAGATCTAGTGATCTTGCTCTTTTAAAAAATATACCTCTCCCTCACTCTCTCTCTATATTTATATATAATGGAAAAATTTGAACAGGAACAAAACAGAGAGGCAGTACAACGAATGTTTATTAATTTCACGCTCTGGAGAGTGGGGTGGTGGTGGGGAACGACGTTTCGGGCATAAGCCCTTCCTCAGGTGAGAAGTGTGTGGGAACAGAGTTCAAAGGGTGTGTAGGGGAGTGGTGGAGAGACATAGCGAAAGGAAACGGTGCGAATGAAATTAAAAATAAAAATAAAAATAAAGCATGATCAAAATAAAAGGAATGAAATAAAAATAAATATAAAAGCATGATCAAAATAAACTGAAATTAAAAAGGGGTAAAACAGGTGATGGAAGGGTGTGGGGTGTGTAGGGGTGGCGGCGGGTGGAGTGGGGAGAGGGAGACGGGGTGTCCGAGCGGGGAGGGCTGAAGGTGGTGTGTGTGTGTAGACACACACATATATATATATATATGTGTGTGTGTGTGTGCTTGCATGCGCGCGTATTTGTGCCTATATTTATGTATATGTGTGTGTATACATGTATATCTGAATTTATCTATTCTTATATATATATACATATATATATAATAAGAAAAATATGAAGACTAGCTTTCCACAATTTATTATATTACATAATTTACTATAAGACACGACGTCTTCAGACAACATCTGATGCAAGCATTTAGAACAGAATTCCACTTTGAAGATAAATTTCTCTCGTCTTTCCGATTATTCCTGTGAGTAAGCAATTATTTAAAAAAAAATACGCTTGTTCTTCGATACGAAGCTGTTTATTTTAAAATGTTTATATATATCCGAAAATCTGCTATTATAATTCTATATAAGAACCTTAGTAAAGTTATATTCCAAATATGAACTTAATAATGACAAATGTAGTCATATTATTCACTCCCAGGGCGGTGGATTGGCAGTATCGGTAGAGGGTCAGAGGCCATGCTTTGACGAATAGAGTTACGGCCCTTTATGGTCTGAGTTCAAATCCCGCCGAGGTTAACTTTGCCTTTCATCCTTACAGGGTCGATAAAATAAAGTACCAGTAATACACTGGGATAATTGCTAGCCTTGTGCCAAAAGTAGAAAGAATTATTAACTGCCTTCAAATTCATGATCATTTTCAAAATGATTTGAAAATTATAGACAATGTGATTCATTAGAAATAGGGTATTGAACGGGTTAAAGTCCTCAAATGGCAGAAGAAATGAGCAATTTGTGACGTTCATATGTTTTCTTGAAGCAGAACTAAAATAACATTCTTGTAATAGAGTATATATCTACACTAAATCACAAAGAGAGCAAGTAAGAAATATACCTAGCTTTTATTTTCTTTGTGTGAATATTGTCAGTGACTGTTTCATTTATAAGGTCAAAACACTCTGTCTCATTGACAGTGCCAATAATCTTTTAGTGTTGTTCAATATATGATTGTCATATCAATTCTTACTTCCCTTCCTAAGAAATATATAAGCTTATGTGCGTAATTCATAATAGAGAACAACGACTCTTAAACAAGTAGGTGTCTATCGTATTTGGATATTTCACTGTTCTGACATTAAAACTCACTATTGTCACTTTAGAGGTAATAGAGATTATATCAGATAATTATCAGTTAAACATTTGTAATAGAAGTAGAGGGGTGGAGAAATCTGTTCATTTGTTCGTTGACGAACAATTGATTTTAACTCAAAACAAATTGTAGGGAATAGAGATTTCAGGAATATAATGCATTATGACATTATCTGTCTGGTGTTTTTCTTGTCGTATGACATAGGAACAATAGTTAGAGGCACAGGTTGAGACCGCTAAGCCAGATCATGGCATCATCTGCAATAATGTAGAGTGCCTCCAGGCCACCAGTTATACGTCAGAGGAGGCAATGCCGAACAACACGCAGTACTGTTTGGTCAGGGTTCCCTCAATCATAGGCTGGTCTTTCATTTTTCATCGACGGAGATGATGGCCTGTTTACGTCTATGAAGTTCCACAAAAGTGACGTTGATAAAACAGACTATAGTCAATAGAAGATCCTTTCTTAACTGCCGATCAGAAGGACTGAAACTTAAACCACTCAGTTTAGGTTATGCTTGTGTGTGTGCCTTAATATATGTATGAATGTATAAAGACAAACATACATAAAAAGACGAACATATTCACAAACAAACCACACAATTACATGCTGTGTATGAGTTAGTTAATATATACATTTTCTGAGAAACTAAATCTACACATTTAATCGCCCAGCATAACATAAATTTTATTAATCATGGCTGTGGGAAGATAACGACTAGAACTTCGAATGATTCTGTCTAATCTCAGAGCGTTTGCTCCTGATAAAGAGATATTGTAAGTAGGCGCATGCGTAACTCCATGTATACACATGCCTATATATATATATATATATATATATATATATATATATATAT
>OZ024751.1:37034967-37044967 GCA_964016885.1 Eledone cirrhosa
ATCTTTAAGAACCAGCATTCAATAGAAAATATACTTGACATTTGTGGCATATTTATTGTGGAATATCTTACTGAAAGCATTGATTGCTAACGTTACTGCGAACTTAAAAACTTACAGAACGGGATAGAAACGATTAAATCTAATCCAATTCTTCTATGGTATTATATTTTTCTGTTCCAATAATTCTTAAAAGTAATTTTGCCTTCGATGGGATGTGAACTCAGACGTTGACGTCATTAGATACCGCAAGGCGTATTGTACTATTCTCTGCACAAATCATTCTGACAGGTTATTAAGGAATATTGTTATTACATAACACTATTACATAGTATTATATAACACTATTTAGCTGAATCCTCAAATTCATGAACAAAATACTTTGCGGCTTAGCATGACATTTTTTTGTCTAAATTAATATCCACCGAAGTCTATTTTTTTTTCTTTTATCCTTCCTTCCTTCCGGCGTCGATACATTAAAATACCAGTCAAGTGCTGGGGCTGATATGATCAGCTTCTCAGCTCCTTCTACCTCATTCAGATTGCTGGCCTGGTACTTAATTCAGAAACCATTATCAATGTGACAGTAGGCGTTTAATTGTACACTTGTTCATGTTATATATATTACATTATACTACAATTATTCTCCTCACCTGTAATACTACACCTATTACCCTCACCTCAACTTTGCCTTTTATCGATTCGAGGTTGTTAAAAAATGAACCACTCTAGTAATGGGGTCGATTCTTCTCCTGTATCTCTTTCTCACTTTCATTCTCTCATCTCTCTATTCTTCTCTGGACGAAATCTGCTGTATTCAGAACTGCAGAAAAGACGACCCTTTATGTCCTGAGTTTAAATCCCGCCGAGGTTAGCTTTGCCATTCATCCTTTCGGAGTCGATAAAATAAAGTACCAGTCACGCACTGGGGTCAATTTAATCGATTTTCCCCGTCCCCCAAATTACTGGCCTTGAGCCTAGAGTAGAAATCCGAATTAGTTTTTGGTCCAAATTAGAAGCAATAATATGCCAGATTTTCCTTCTCACATTAGGTTTAATTCCCGGACTGCAATATTACATTAATGGCGTAAGAATTGAGTGTATCGTGTGTTTGTATAGTGCGATTGTGGTGGTGTTGGTGTTGGGAGTGGTGGTGGTAGTGGTTGGTGCGATTGTGGTAGTGTTCGTAGTGTTGGTGGCGGTAGTGGTTGGTGCGATTGTCGTAGTGTTGGTAGTGTTGGTGGCGGTAGTGGTTGGTGCGATTGTGGTAGTGTTGGTGTTGGTAGCGGTTGGTGCGATTGTGGTAGTGTTGGTGTTGGTAGTGGTGGTGGTAGTGGTTGGTGCGATTGTGGTGGTGGTGAAGTTAGGTAGTAGTGACGTGAGAATTAAAACTGTGTTAAAGACACGGTTGACAGAATCACTCCCACTTATTAAACAAAATAAGGTATTTGGTTTCAATGGGAGTTATAATTATGTCTCTGAAAGAGCCAAAGGTGAAAGAATCGTTATATTTGTTGAGAAAACTATAATCTTGTGTCATGGCCATTTCTTTCTCCCTCTGCAACACACGTAAAGTGAAGCTATTGTCACGTTAATATACATAACAATAACACTTACACAAACGCTTATATATATATATATATATATATATATATATATATATATATTGTACAATACAGTAAGAGGGAGGAGAAGAACAAAAGAAATGAGTACATCAGTACGTCAGTGTGTGTTTGTGTGTGTGTGAGAGAGAGAGAGAGAGGGGGGGGGCATGTATATGGTTGTGTGTAAAAAAGCGATTAATAGCATATAGGTGAGTCTGTGTGTGTGCGTGTGTGTGATTCTGTATTTATGTGTGTACGTGAGTATGTGTAAGAAAGAGAGAAAGAGTGGGAGAGAGAGAGAAAGAATGAAAGTAAGAGAGGAGGAGAGGGAGGGAGAGAAAGAAGGAAAGAGAGGAGTGAGAGAGAAAGAAAAAAAGAGTTAGATAATATATATGAATTTGTACGGGTGCACATGAGTGAGAAAAAAAAGAAAAAGAAAATGAAATATCCATTGTTTAATTATAAGATATATATGAAAAAAAAAGCCTAGGATTTTTTTCTCTTAGCTGATATGATAAGTTAATCTAGGGTTTTTATGATGTGGAACAAGAGAAGGCAATATTTAGCAGAAAATTCTTAGTCTATTAGGTAAAAAAGAAAAAGAAAACGGCTGCTAGATAAAGTATTAAACGCTGTTATTTATAATAGAGAAATGATGTATGGAAGGCTTTTGTTGTAATGTCTTCGTACACAGGAATCCACATCGAATCAGGATTTCTACTGATAAATATTACAACTATTTTTTAACCCTTTTTAATACCTAGGTATGCATATATATGTATATGTATATATATATATATATATATATATATATATATATATAATATGCACATATATACATTATATATACATATACAGATTAGGTTATATATATACATATATACATTATATATACACACACACATATACATATATATATATGTATATATATATATATATATGTGTGTGTGTGTGTGTGTGTGTATGTGTGTGTGTGTGTGTGTGTGTGTAATATGGAGTTAATATTTCCAATAATATATAATTTTTTGCATTTTTTAAGGTGGGGGATCGTTTTTAAACAAGGACACCCGACACAATCGAATTATTGTAAATTATACGACTAACACGATTTATATAAAGAAAATATAAAATATATATATAAACGAAACAACGACAAAAACAGAGATTTAGAAATAAGAAAAATAAACGGCACATATATAAAGAAAATGAACAAAAAAAGTAATATATATATATATATATATATATATATATATATATATATATATATATATATATATATATATACATATACATATATATATACATATATATATATACATATACATATATATATACATATATATATACATATATATATACATATATATATATATACATATACATATATACATATATATATACATATATATATACATATATATATATATACATATATATATATATATATATATATATATATATATATACATATATATATATATACATATATATATATATATATATATATATATATATATACATATATATATATATACATATATATATATGTATATATATATATATGTATATATATATATATATATATATGTATATATATATATAATATATATATATATATTAAAAATAACAAAATATGAACGAACAGATAACATAATAATTACAAACAAAAATAATAATAATAATACAGAAACTATCAATAAAAAAAAATAATGTCGATATATTAAAAAAATGTATTCTTCAAAGGACGGGTTTATTGATAAAGCCACAAAAATCGCAGAGCGGATATCTTGAAGCTCTGAATACGGGACAGCATTCCTTGATTAGCCGGTTGGAATGGATTATTAAGCAGCAATTGAATTGTAGTTTTTAGTTTGCCGCCATTGAGAAAATAACATAACAAAAAGGAAGGGAGGAAATATGATTAAAAAATATAAAAATAATATACAAAAAGTAATAAATAATAACTAAATAAAAAATGGAAAATAGAAGAAGGGGAAGAGATAGAGACTGAAAGGAAATCAAAATGAATGACTGCAAATGAAAAAAATAAATAAAATAAATAAAAATATAGAGTAAAAAATAGACTATGAAAAGACAAAAAAAAAAAAAAAAATATTAATAATAAATAAAGAATGCAAATGAAAAAAGAATGTGTAATAAATTAGACTATAAAAAAGATAAAGATAGAGAGAAAACTTATAAATGAAAAAGAAAAAAAGTATTTAAAAAATTCTGATGGAAACAAAAGGTATAATATAGGCTCTGTGTGATTGCATATCTGAAGTATTTTCGTTGATTGTTACTTAAATTTTTGCGATAATGTCAAACTTACCCTTCACCGACATAAATCTAAACCGGGATAAGTTATTGTTTTTTTGAGGGGGCGAAAATATTATATTTATTAGTATGTTTTTTTATTGTTGTTGTTTTTTTTCATAATTTTAGCTTCAGTTTGATCTTTGATTATTTTTTAAAAAATCAACAACAAAAGGAACGAATTATGTTTACTTGTTTAGTCTTATTTCATATGTGAGTATATACATAATTCTCAATAAAGTCTATTGTGCATAACTTCTGTGCGCATGCGTGTTTTCATGTTGCTGTGTGCATGTGACATAAAGCGTGATAAGGAATACATGTTAGCTGTTTTCCATGTTTTTTGTTTGTTTTTATCTTTGGTCTCGTCATAAATCATTTGGATTTCTAGAAAAATCTGTTCACAACTGTGTTCATTATTTGAGAGTATCAGGGCGGCGGATTAGCTGAATCGGTAGAGCGTCGGTCAACATGCTTAGTGGCATAGAGTTACGACCCTTTACATTCTGCGTTCAGACCACGTCAAGGTTAGTTTTGCATTTCATCCTTACGGTGGTCGATACAATAAAGTACCAGTAACGCACTGGGATCGATTTAATCGACTTACCCTCCACCTAAAATATTGTTGGCCTTGTGTCTAAATCAGAAATAATTATTTGGGAGTATCTATAGAGCGTTGGACAAGAATACTTTGCGGTATTTAGGTTTGGCTTTCTTCGTTTTGAGTTCAAATCTCGCCCAGATCAATTTCGCTTTTTCATCTTTCTGGGGTTGATGAAATAAAGTACCAGTAAAGTATTAGGAGGAGGGGTAATTTATTCGACTTTCCCCTTCTACAAATTGCTGGCCTTGAGCCAATACTGGAAAGAATAATTACTGTTGCTGTTATTGTTGTTGTTGTTGCTGGTTTTTATAAGTTTCCAACGGAGGACCTACTACAACGTGTTGGACCTCTCCAACAAACCGTAGGATACAAAAGGGCTCTCATTTTTTAATACGATTTTATTTTCAGTCGGTGGCCCACCATATGCTGGGACAGGTGAAGTAAAATATTCATACTTTGACTCAAAATGGTTTCTTTCAGAGAACCGAGTGTTAAAATAATGTGAACTAGACAAAGAAATATAGGACTAGAAATTTAATTCCACAGCAAGAATCATGCATTGAGCATATCATTATTTTAATAATAATAATAATAATAATAATAATAATAATAATAATAATAATAATAATAATAATAATAATAATAAAACAAAAAAAGTGAACAGCTACCATGTTGACTCTAGCCAGTATTATGCCATGCCGAACTAATTGCATCACAATCGCTAATTGATGGAGATCGCCCTAATCCTCTCCCTAACCCTAACCGTCATATTAATTCACTAAAATTGGTCAAAATAAATAAAATAAAATAAAATAAAAAAAAAAAACACAATAAAATAAAAATCAATATATTGGTGAATGTATTATTTATGAAGATTTCATAATCGATAATGATTCATTGTATTCTCCATCTTGTAATATCCTTTCTGTGTATTTTGAACTAGTTTTGCCCGTCAGTTACGAGTTACTTTCATTTCTAATTGTGATGAATCTTTCAGCTGATTTTATTGAACAAGCTAGGATTGGCGGAATACATAAAACGCCGGAGGTAAAAGAAACAAAACAAAAACACACACAAAATAAAACAACAACAACATTCCAATCCTCCCACCCTAACTCCTCCACGAAATTAACAAGTAAACACCGCCAATCAGTTGATTGATCTTAATGGTTTCTAATTTATTCACAAGGCCAGCAATTTGGAAAAAGAAGGGAAAATATAATTGGTTCGAACCCAGGTGTTGGTTGATACTTTATTTTATCGACCCTTGAAACAAGTAATGCAAAGCTAACCTCAGTGTGGTTTGAACTCTGAATGAAAAGTATTGTAAACTAAAAAACTGCATTCTGATTATCTACACTTTAGATTTAATTCAATAAAAGTTACAAATTAGTCTTACGACTTTTTTATTTTTTTTTTTTGGTGGGATAGTATGTATGGGTATTTCATCGACAAGAGTACTTCTAAAATTTGTTTCAAGCCCGCATGATTACCTGACCGCTGCTTTTCCCGGTATCTGTGGAGGGAAGCTACTGAGAGTATAATACTCCCAAGCCCCCCAGCGCCGGACATGACGCTAATCAGTCGCAGCGTTAAATACCCAGCTATTGCTGGTACTAAGTTTCAGCTGAGTGTACTAGAGCAACGTAAAATTAATTGTTTTAGTCAAGAGGACAACACATAGCCCAGTCCAGGAATCGAACCCATTGAGGTGTGCTTCAATTGCATTATATTTTCAGGACACCAGAAAGCAAAAATGTATTCGATCGGATTAAGAAGAAATACAGCCAATAATCTGCTACAGAGCTCTGATGGTCATACGATATAAATTTGGTTCCTACTTTTGACAAAAGACCAACAATTTCGGTTGTGGGGCAAAAACCTGAATAAATCTATCCAAGTGCTGGACAATTTTTCGAAACTCCGGCATAGATAAAACAATGTATTAAAGTTAACCACGTCGAAATTTAATCTGAGAGCGCAGAACCAGAACAAATACTGCTCTACATAATCCACCTAAATATATATATATATATATATATATATATATATATATATATATATATATATTTATTAAAATAGATTAAAGTTTAGTCTTCAAATTTATTATTATTACTATATATATATATATATATATATATATATATATATATATATATATATATATATATATATATATATATATATATAAATATATATATATATATACACGCAAATGTATGTACATATACACGTATATTATATATATATATACATATATATATCCCACTCCAGGATAACTATTATTAGGTAGTGTGCATATATATATAAAGGTATTTATATAGCCATTCTTATTCTTTCATTTGATTATTTACCATACATGACGCCGATTCTGGAATATGTTTATGTAAAACGCGGTAAAAATAGCATTTGAAAATTTCACAAAACACACACATAGTGAATCAGTTAGCGTTTAAAACATTTTTCATAATCACACCGTGTGATTCTAGATGTGGCAGGAAAAAAAAAACCGATGTTAACTCTCATGGATCATTGAATTTGATCCACCTCAGCATTGCACTGACCTTGAAGCGGAAAGGGAAATTGGTTAACAAAACGAAGTATCAAAAGTAAAAATAAAGCAAAGCAAAGTACGAAAAATAGACAGCATGATACGAATGTATAACGAAGAAGAAATAATGAAAGAGTTAAAAGAAGAACAAAAAAAATGGATGTGATATGCTATGGAATTGTAAAAATATAAAACTGAATTGGATAAGAAAACAGAGCAAGAAGAGCAGTGACAAGAAAATCGTTTCAATAAATATGTAAATAAATAGAAATAAGGAACGTGTGTATGTATGATGCAAGCTCGGTGGGAGATATCATTGAAGCTGAAAATGAATGTTCTAACAAGCAAGTATGCAGCAACACTGCCTTTTGCTTCCTTGGACATTGCATTTGCATATTTTTCATATAGGTTTTTATATGTTTTTATATGTTTTATATGTTTTTATATGTTTTTATATGTTTTTATTATAGTTTTCGGTATTTAAGTTAGTGAAGGATCTCAATGTCTAAACAACTATATGCATATGTGTGTGTTTGTGTGTCTTTCTGTGTATGTATACAAATACTTTCATATGTAGGCGAACATAAAACACGCTCGTATCACACACACACATAAGTATACGCACACACATACGTACACACACATACACATACATACATACGTATACATACAGACATACATACACACACACATATATACACACACACACACATATATATATATATATATATATATATATATATATATATATATATATAGCTATGTCTTCATTTCTCTCTCTTTCTCCAATATATTTGAATATACACCTACGTTCTATACATTCCTTGCTTCAACAAGCAAATCCGAAGGTTTCTCGCTTAATTTTCTAAATATATTCTTGGAGATTTCCATGGCCAGTGTATTTTTTAAAATTTTAAATAATTCTAAACAGATAAGAAAAATACGTTTTCCAGAAAATATCGATATTATAAAGTCTTATGTTAAATGGTTTCTTCACGAAATTGCTTGAAATGTCGCGTGTCACTTTCCTTATTCAAAACGCACTTTTTCCCAGGATTTTAAGAAAATATTCGCATTAATTTTGTTATAATTCTTATTACGATTATTCTTATTATTTAATATTAATGATAATAATAGCAACCGCATAAACTTCTTCAATAGTAGTTGTAGTAGTAGTAACAGTAGTAGTAGTAGTAGTAGTAGTAGTAGTAGTAGTAGTAGTAGTAGTAGTAGTAGTAGTAACAATAGTGACAATAGTAGTAGTAGTAGTAGTAGTAGAAGTAGTAGTAGTAGTAGTAGTAGTAGTAGTAGGAGGAGGAGGAGGACGGGAGGAGATGAGGAGGATTTGTAGTTGTAATTTTCATGTTCTTCTTTAAAATAAATATACAGAATTTTTAACTTAACAACCGAATAAGCAAAAAAGGGAAAGAAATATATAAAAAAAAAAAATAAAATGATAAGAAAATGTATAAATATATTCTAATATTTCATATAATTTTTATCATCACACCTTTTAGCATTTCTAAAGAATTGAAAGATGGTATTGCATGCATTTGTGTTCATGTGTGTTGTTTAATTTGTTTTATCATTGTTAATTCCTATATTAAAATAAAAATATATCAATGTCACTACACACCTGCAAATCTGTTCGCATGACGGTTACATTATATTATTGCTATAATGGTTTGCTATTGTATATATATATATATATATATATATATATATATATATATATATATATATATACATACATAACATTTATCATGGATGTTTCAAACAGCTTTCTAAAATATGATGTAAATTGCACGATATGTGAATTTCCCAGTGAATTAAACTTTTTCGTATCAAATTCTGCATGGAAGAGTACGCACGCACATATATACTTACATGCATACAATCACACATGCAAACATATATATATATATATATATATATAAACGCATATATGCATATTCTTTCATACATAGATGTACATATATAAATACATAAATGTAAACATTTTATATATATATATATATGTATATATATATATATATATACGTTCATATATATATATATATATATATATATATATATATATATGTATATATGAGCGTTTATATGAAAGCTAGTTACATATACCATAACAAAAGCATGCCTAGGATTTACAGTATATCTGTTAAGAACCTTCGGAAGAGCCAACCTGCTTTGTTGGGTTCGTTCCTGTGGAGTGTCATCTTTATTTACGCATCACACGTGAAAGTAGTTTAGGTCAAATGATGCCCGTGCTTGAAGCTTTGGTAAGTGAAGAGAGCCCTTGTACTGGTTCAATCCCATGCTCAGAACAACGGTGATAGTTATCTATAAACACAAATCGGTCAACATGATTGGCTGCCAACAAGACATAGGCTTAACCTAAGAGTTGTCCGTCTCCTTGAATGATGCCTTGACAATAACTAGGGATCTCATACCCCGAGGAGCTAACCATCTGTTCGGGCAACAAACCGAATATTTCATGTCCACGTGCATAGCTATACAAAGTAGATATATATTATCAATAAAACATACAGTTTAACTATGGAAGAGGTGAGTAACTGACAAGTTAATTAAATGTTCTTTTCGTGTCTCCCGATTGCTTATTTTGTATCGTATAGTCAGCTGCACCTTTGTTTAGTCCATTTTATACACAATAGACTAAATGTGGCTAACTCATCTCGTAAGTAGCTTCCATAGCATTGAGACATAAAGTATTTTAAAAGAAAATAAAGGAAAAAAAAGAGAGAAAGAAAAGCGCAAATAGTCATATATTTAATTGGTGTAGGTGATATATTAGCGTTTGTCAATTAGGAGACGATAAAAGAATTACAAGAAATCACTCTCTTGCGAATAATTAAAACAAAACCCTCCTAGGCCATGAATCAATTCGTATGGTAATAAACGTATTCCAGG
>OZ024751.1:37049967-37057467 GCA_964016885.1 Eledone cirrhosa
CTGCGCACTGCTTTGCATTTATTAGGATTACTACAAAGACAAATAATCTCACAAGCTGGTATAAACCTTATAAATACTTATATAAATACACTAAAATATAATTGCTATCATTTTATTTGGCACACATGCCTGTAAGAGTAGGTATATATACACTAGCGTTGAGTTTCCATATTGAAGAATGCTAAATTATCTAGATTAAATTAAAACGTTAAAATGAAGCATAGTAAGACAATTAATGTGACTTACATAAACACCAACACCACCCACCCATCTATAAACCTACAAAATTACCTATACACACACACGAATATATATATATATATATATATATATATATATGGATTCGCAATCGTGAGGTTCGATTCCTAGAGCGGGCGATGCGTTATGTCCTTGAGCAAGACACTTTATTTCACGTTGCTCCTTCTCCCTGGAGTTGCCACCGATAGATAGTGTTAGCAGTTGGAAAGACCAACGGAAACATTCTTTCCTCGGTCCGATTTGACGAAAGTTGAGCGAAAATAAACAAACAAAAACATATATATGAGAGTATTGAAGTTTGCTTGAAGAATTGTGGAATAAAAAGATTTTTTTGGGGGGTTTTTCCTACGTTCCTCTACACACTATACATCTCATTCTACATTCCCTTATATATCTCACTTCACCACCGGATCCTGTTACCCGGAGATTTACCCATCTGCATTGTTGAGGCTTCCAAAACGACCATACACACACACACACACACACACACACACACACACACACACACACACACACACACACACACACACACACACACACACAGACACACACACACACACACACACACACACACACATATATATATATAATATTATAGATGTAGCGAGATCTAGGCAAATAGATGTCTATTGAAACGTACGTAAGAACCGAATAAATCTCTTTTACTGCATCTTTCTGTTCTTTTTAATTCTTTATACACGCCCCGGAGTATAGCTAAACTGGAATATGCACCTTTTTTCTGCATTTCGTTGAGCACCACTCTGTTGTAAGCTGACATTCCACTACATGGTACATAACACTGTGTCCTGGAAAACATTAATGCACTCGTGCATAACCAATTATATATATATATATATATATATATATATATATATACACATATATATATATATTGATATATATATATTGATATATATATATTTATATATATATATTGATATATATATATTATTTATATATATATACATATATATATATATATATATATATATATATATATATATATATGTATATATATACATATATATATTTATATATATATTATTTATATATATATATAAAACAAGAACAAATATGCACCATCCCACATGTATACATTTGTTTATGTATATGCTTAATATACATATATATATATATATATATATATATATATATATATATATATATATATATATATATATATATATATATATATATATATGTATATATATATATATATATATATATACATATATATATATATATATATATATATATATATATATATATATATATATATATATATATATATATATATGTTTATATCCTCACATATTCCTGACCCTATAATGTAAATAATTCAGATGTATATGCCTTTACATTACGAGTTACATTATATATTAAATATACTATAAATCAACGCGTCAACCGAATCTTATTGAAATCATACGTTTTTCACGTATGTACATGTATATAAATGTGTATGTATGTATCTATGTATTTATGGATGTATGCATGTAGGTGCAATCCTAATTCTGATATCCCTAGCTGTTTGTAGGTCTTTTTTATATCGCCATGAAGTTACAATGTTCAATTATTCTATAATAATTCAATCAATTTATCTCTATCTATCTCTATTTATATTTAGCTATCTATCAAGCCTTCCCCACATGTCAGATGAAAATTGAATTCTGTGTGTTTGTCACTTTTAACATCTATCCATGCATAGACCTTTCCCTCCATTTTTCTCGACACCTATTCGTCTAGATTTCTCTTGTTACTTTTTTCCCCCATAATTCTCAACGCAAATATCTCCGTGCATCTTCTACCTGTCTATGAATCAGCTTGTCTCAACATCTCCTATAGGTTTTAATCTTATTCTTACACGCTCGAAACTGCAGCTCTCTTTCAGACATGGTATGTTTCTCTGTGAGTCTGTGTCTGTATGTGTGTATGTGCGTATTTGTGTGCGTATATGTGTGTGTGTGTGTATGTGTGCGTGTGTGTATGTGTGTGTGTGTGTGTTTCAATGTCAAAGTTCAGCGCTGTCCAACTACTCAACCCACGGATTAAACAACTCCTCCACTCAAACGCTTTTTCTGTTAAGAATCATCCCCGTGTATTGTGAGTACATTAACGTGTGTGTGTGAAAGTGTGTGTATGTGTATGTGTGTGTGTGTGTGTGTGTAAGAAATATCACTAGAAATGTGTTTCTATGTGTGTGTGTGTGTGTAAGTAACATCAGTAGAAATGTGTTTGCGTATGTGTGTGTGTCAATTAGAAATGTGTTCATTTGTGTTTGTGTGTGTGTTTGTATGTGTGTGTGTGTGTATATATGTAAGAAACATCACTAGAGATGTGTTTGTGTCTGTGTGTGTGTGTGTAAGAAACATCAGGAGAAATGTGTATGTATGTGTGTGTGTAGATAACGTGTTTGAGTATACATATGTGTGTGAGTGTCAAAGTTCAGATTTTCCATCAGCTCAATCACAGATTAAAGGAGACCTCCACTCAAGCGTGTTTCTATCAAGAAACATCTACAGAGAGGCCACACCTATATCAAGATCCTTATCAATTTCACCTACGAAAGAGCAGCAATTTATGAATAAAATAATGCAATCCTCATTTATAAAGCTCCACGCTCCCTTAAAAATAAATTGCATGGAATTCAGTGTATATTTTAATAACAGTCTCTACTTTTGGCACAAGGCCAGCATTTATCCCAGTGCATTACTGGTACTTTATTTTATCGACCCCGTAAGAATGAAAGCAAAGTTAATCTCGGCGGGATGCCATCACTACTGAGATGTGTGAACTCAAATTGAGTTCACACGTCTGATAAATAGATAGATAAAGGAGTCACATCTATCATATCGATAAAGACCTGGCACCAACCGTGTGTGAAACATACGTAACGTTCTATGTACATATATATTAAAAATTGTTAGAAAGTTAAGGATATGAAATTATCATTTATTCTTTCATCTCTACGTAATGCGCGTTGAGCTTGTTTCATTTTACCAAAGATAATAGTGAAGTAGAACACTATAATTACATATCTTTATATATATATATATATATATATATATATATATATATATATATATATATATATATATATATATATATATACAGAACTGTTGAAATGGCCGGAGCTCAGCCGTCGGGGCCCTGGGTATTTTCATATTATTGACTATACTACCCCAAGTATCGGGTACTTTCGTGGGTTATGGTCCAAATGGTATTTTACCACACCCTTTCTCATATATCTCTCTATCTCTCTCTCTATCTATCTATATATATATATATATGTAAATAGTTATGTAATAAACAACATAAGGCAATTATTTCATTTACCAGTGGTTTCTTAAAAGCAAAAAAATGTTGCTTTCAATCATCAGAATGAAAAATTCTGGTTTATTTATTGACGTTGGATTTTAAAAACAATGTATATATATGTATTTAAAAACATATGATTTGTATATATGTATATATATATGTATATTTGTATATATGTATATATATGTATTTAAAATATATGATTTTAAAAACAATGTATATATATAAATTTAAAGCTGTTAACATTCAAATGCTATATATATAGAGAGAGAGAGAAAAAAGAGAATCATTGTTGCGACGAAAATAATTTATTGGACATATTAGAATTGTTTCTCGGGCGACTTGCTCGAGGCACGATCGATGTGGTGATCGAACCTGACTCTGAAATCACGCTGTCCTCGGATAAGTCTCGATTCTACGAAGCAGATTTTCATATTATATATATATATATATGATATTAAAATAACAGATTAAAGTGTAAACAATGAATCGCTGCTTTCACCCTTAACGGGATCTTTATCCATTATCGAACTCTCTTAGGATTTTAGTCTTCACATTTATTATTATTACTATATATATATATAACTCTATAATCACACACACACACACACACACACACACACACACACACACACGCGCACACACACACACACACACACACACACACACACACACACACACACACACACACACACACACACACACACACACACACACACACACACACACACACACACACACACACACACAGCATCTGAAGATTAACAGCTTTTAATTCAGGCACAAGGCACAAGGTCTGCAATTTGACGGAGGAGGAATACCGACCAGTTCGACCTCAGTAAATAACTGGTACTCTATTTTCTCTATCCATGGAAAATGAAAGTCAACCTTACTTCAGTGAGTGTTATAACATATATGATGCGATTTGAAATTCAAGCTTTTCAACCACGTGACAGATACCACATGCACTCTTCTGTTATGGTTTCTATATCTTGTGAAAAAGAATTACACAATATTTCTTATAAAATAATTTTAAAAAAAATAAATAAATAAATAAAATAAATAAATAAAAAAATGAAATATATTAAAAAAAATCGCCCACACATGTTTGGATTATAAACAATTTCCTATTCCGGTTAGTGTATATTTATTTCTTCTTGTTTTGCTTTTATCGGCATTATATATATATATATATATATATGTGTGTGTGTGTGTGTGTGTGTGTGTGTGTGTGTGTGTGTGTCTACCTATATATATATATATGTGTGTGTGTGTGTGTATGTGTGTGTGTGTGTGTACCAATATATATATATATATATATAGGTACATACATTTATGTGTATGCATATGTGTGTGTATGTGTGTGTGTGTTCATGTGCTTGTGTGTGTTCGTATGTGTGTGTGTGTTTGTGCATTGTTGTTTTTGTTCTTTTTACCTTTAAGTGATTTAACGTTGGTGGAAATAAACTAGCTTCATAAATCACGATGACACGCCACCATCGCCCGTGACACTCCCTCACCCCCCACTTTGATACACTAGTCTGCCTTGTGATGAATAACTTCCGCCGACAATGTCTGCCTCATCGATTTATCAATAGGACAATGAAACAACCATCGAATCCCGTCTATCTTCGATCCCATCCCCATTCATAGAAAACACACACGTACACACAAACACGCACACACACTCAAACGTATACGACCTGTACTTCACACATACACATTTCCCCCATCTATCACGCCTCAGCACTGTTCGATCATATATTTCTCTCCCTATGACTAGCTCTTCTCACTTCCTCCCTATATATATATCTATATATGTATATATGCATGTATATATGTATATACATAGATACGTCGTTATTTCCCTCTCTCTATCACTTTATATATATATATATATATATATATATATATATATATATACATGTATGTATTTATATATATATATATATATATATATAATATATATTTATATATATATATATATATTTATATATATATATATATATATATATAATATATATTTATATATATATATATATATATATATATATATATATAATATATATTTATATATATATATATATATATATATAATATATATATATATATATATATATATATATGTATGTATGTATGTATGTATGAATGTATGTATGTATTTATGTGTGTATGTATGTATATGCACATATTACAATGTACAGTTATTTAGAATACAAGAATCGACTGAAGCACGTACTGTGAGTGACGTGGTTATGTTATGGCCGATTCTTTCTTTACAATGTCTTTGAGAGAATTTTTTTCTTTGATGTCAGCTGACTATGCGTGTCAGGGAATTGTCTTTTTATGCTAAAGAAAAGCCGTGACATTAGAGGAATATTAACGAATGCAGGAGAGAGAGAGATAGAGAGAGAGATAGAGAGAGAAATAGAGAGAGATATGGAGAGAGAGAGATATGGAGAGAGTGAGATAGATAGAGAGAGAGAGAGAGAGAGAGAGAAAGGAAGAGAATAAAAATAAAATATGATAAAAATAATACGACCAACAGAGCTAGCTAACCTAAAGAACATAAACGTGTACAAAGATAGGGAGGTCGAAGAAAAACGGTTAATAACCTGGCCTTACCATATTTCTTTGATACATTCCTGATTGGTGCCTGTCTCTACAGACTGTTAATAGCTTTGGAGGTATATTTTGACCACCAAGGCATTCATCTATTGACGACATGTATCTTTTCGGTTTTTCAAGAAATTCTCTACAGAACTGAAGTATAAAAATCTTCGACAATAGCCTCCACCCTTCTCCCCCATCTCCCAATATTCTATTACATGAGAATTTCTTGAAGTGGAAAATTCCTTGTTTTCTTTCCTTTATTGTGTTTTTATTGCTTTTTAAAAACATTTTTCATTGCTTTTTAATGCTTCACATATACCCAGCCTTGTTAAATGTATGCCGTATGATAGTGTATGATTTAACATATATATGGATGCATATATATATTGTATATGTAATATGATATATATATATATATATACACATATATGTGTGTGTGTGTATATATATATATAAATGCCTTGATATATATATATATATATATATATATATATATATATGTGTGTGTGTGTGTGTGTGAGTATATATATATAAACGCCATGATATATATATATATATAGATATGTACATGTGTGTATGGGTGTGAATGTATATATATATATACATGTGTGTGTGTGTATGTATATATATATATGTGTGTACGTGTGTGTGTATGTGTGTATGTGTATGTGTGTGTGTGTATATGTTAGTAGTTTATTCTACGCAATGTGTGTGCAGCATCTTCTTTATTTTTTCTTTTGTAGATTTTGCGTACGAGAAAGTTTTGGAATCCTGGTTATAAATCTACCACCTTTTTTTTCTCTATGTTCTTGCTTGCAATGCACCTATTATTAAGGAAAAATCTTCCTGCTCTATAGCTCGTCAGTTCTTCTCGCTTCTGCATATCTCTGTTTCTGCTATTTGCATTTGTATAATAGTTTTTGATCTTTCATGCTCTCAGTTTGTTCTTTTGTACTCTTGCTGCTCCACTTGTATCATTCGTTGTTTTCTGAGTGGGTGGTAGATTCTTTCATGGCCGAATGGCTAAACATATTCGGTACACAATTGCTACATCCAGCGTTCAATTGAACTGCAAGTATCATTTTCTATATCTTCGGTCTGACTCAATTCTCGAGACTGGAATTTGACTTCAGAACGTAAAAGGCCGTATCTATACCACAAATCATCTTGTCCAACACTCTACCGACTCAGGCAGCCCATCCCTTCTTCTTCTACTACTACGACTAACAATAATTTCTTTATTGGCCACTAGGGACTACAAATAGGGGACAATACAAAGACACTGTGGGGTTTACAATCAAATCGAGTTGA
>OZ024751.1:37062467-37064967 GCA_964016885.1 Eledone cirrhosa
CTGATACGCTAATAGACTATTTTGAATTCCTAACTCAATTTATACATTTTATATATATATATATGTGTGTGTGTATAAATGTAAAAGGTAAACAGAAATAACAGCACAATTGGTACAGTATATGGAAGGGATATACTAGGTCAACACTTGATATAGCAGGAAGATTCGTTTGCAATTATACAAACAAGCCTCATTTTTAAAGCCATGTCAGTAGAATGAACCCCTCATTCTTGCTTTTGTGTTGGCATATAAACAGAACTGCAGACACTAATGTTTCTAGGTATTACTCTTCATCAGGACGGTTCACTATTCACCTGCCAACTGTATATAACACAATATACTTGCGCAAACATACACACACACACACATATAAATATCTAAACTACATATATATCTGTATAAACATGCATACATACACGCAGTTATATATACACAACACATACACGCAGACATACGTTCTCGGCCATACACATACCACACTCCTATATAAGTATGATATATATTTAAAAAACACATTTATCATAGGCAGCCATGTTACTGTCGAACGGTGCAGCTGTTTTACAGCTTATATATACTTCCATTAATATAATTACTAATGTTGTTATAGTTACAGGTGAATCGTTGTATGATGATTTGGATGTTATTAAACATTGATTTCTGATGCTGACATCATAGTTAGCTATATATATATATATATATATATATATATATTTACAATAAATGTGTGTAGATTGATATATATATATATATATATATATATATATATATATATATATATATATATATATATATATATACTTGCAATAAATGTATGGAGGTTGCTTTATATATATATATTTACAATAAATGTGTGTAGATTGATATATATATATATATATACTTGCAATAAATGTATGGAGGTTGCTTTATATATATATATTATATATAAATATAAATATATATATATATGTATATAGGTGCGTGTGTGTGTGTGTATGTGCGATATTGTCCGAAAGAGCAAACCGCCTGGCCACATATAGACTGTTTCGTTGTATCGACATCAAATATATTGGTTTGGCATTAGGCTACATGCAAAGTATTTTATGATTAAATCATCGCCACATAGTTAGAAAAGAAAGGAAACCAATCCAGAAATACTCAACTTTCAACATCCACTACCATTATTGTTGGGCCTCCGTCGTTTTCGACGATTAATGCTCCAGTTTATTCAAACAACGTTACTGCCTGCTCGTATAAATGGGTGAGCATGTTATACACACTTACAGCAACAACCTATCTCGTAGGGAAATTCAGTGTGGAACAATATCAGACAATTCTGAATACTTTAATTACAGGTACACCTCATTTTCGTGAAATAGATTGATCTGGACACACCACGCCACTCTGTCCAGTAATCGAATTCATGATTGTGAGCTAAACCCATATAGCCACTAAGCCAATCACGTTCACCATATATGTAGCATATGTAGAAAGAAATAATTGTTTCTACTTTAGGCACAAGGCCAGCAATCACCCAGTGCATTACTGGTACTTTATTTTATCGACCCCGTAAGGATGAAAAGCAAAGTCAACCTCGGCGGGATTTGAACTCAGATCGTAAAGGGATGTAACTATGCTGGATCGTAAAGGGACGTAACATATATATATTAAAATAACAGATTAAAGTTTAAGCAAAGAATCGCTGCTTTCACCCTTGACTGGATCTTCTGATATTATTACTATATATATATATTGTACTTTTTGTTTATTATATAGCTATTATTGTTGTTGATATTCTCATTATCATTATTTTTTCTGAGTTCAAATCCCGCCGAGTTGACTTTGCCTTTCATCCTTACGGGGTCGATAAAATAAAGTACCAGTAATGCACTGGGTAATTGCTGGCCTTGTGCCTAAAGTAGAAACAATTATTTCTTTCTACATATATATATATATATATATTAAAATGCATAGAATTTCCAAACTCTTTAATCCAACGTATATTTCAGATATGTATATATTCATAATATTTTGTTTTTGTATGTTAATATCATGTACATATAAATGTATATATATATAAATATATATATATATATATACATATATATATATATATATATATACATATATACATATATATATATATATACATATATACATATATATATATACATATATACATATATATATATATACATATATACATTATACATATATATATATACATATATACATATATATATATATATATATAAATATACACACACACACACACACACGCACGCACGCACACACACACACACTCACACTAACACACACACACACACACACACACACATATATAAATATATATATATATATTTATATATATATGCCACATTATATATTTGTTACATTTTGTTCATTTTACTACAATTATTAGATTTTCGATAAATAAATAAATAAATAATAGTGATAGTAATAACGTGAAATTCGATTTATGCATCCACGCAGTTAATTTAATAGGTTCGATGTGCTTTTC
>OZ024751.1:37072467-37074967 GCA_964016885.1 Eledone cirrhosa
AACAAATGACTCACGAAGATGAAGACCACCAAAGAGAAGAGAAGGAGGGTGGGGGTGGGTGGTGAAGTGGCTTATTTGGAAAAAGAGAGCGAATAATTATAAGTATAAATCGGTTAAGATTCTATGAAATCGTAAGAGTAATATCGAAACACAAGAACATTCCTTTAACTAGAAACAAAGTCAAATTGCCCAAGCAAAGCCTATAGTCGGTCGAAGTTATAAAAATAAACACATACAACCAATTAAATGCTATTTTCCGTGCTAAACGCAGTGGTTATCGTTGCGGATCACCTTGGCATTCTGCATATTAACCATTTTGAATCAATGTTTAGCGGCCAGATGCCCTACCTGGCGCCAACTACTTCAGTTGATTTTACAATATGGATAATCTGCATCTATGATAAACTACATTTAGGAGATGAACTTAAAATATTATATTACTGTTGTTTATTTTATATTCATATGTATGTCGAACGAATATAAATCGACAAAACTATGAAATTGTAAATAATTTAATGCTGCTTTCGAAATGAACACTGGGAGATATTTCTGACGACGCAAAAAATAATATATTTTAAAGAGAGTGTTAAATTCTAAACATGAGTTTTACGATAGTAAATTGAAAACAAAGGAAATCACAGCCTCATAGGCAAAGCTTGCAAAATGGCGAAATCGTTACCAGGGTGGATGAAGACAGAAACAGATCCACTGAAGAAATCATTCTACCTGGCGTGAATGCGAGATTGTGAGAGTCGATAAACGGGACACTGTATTATTGACAGTGAATTTTAATGACTTAGTACTCAAATTTGAATCAGATAGAGGTAAAACCAAATTTCAAGATCTTAGATAAAAATGAAAAGAAGAAAAAAGGTGCTAGAACGTTTATTGTTTACTGCAAACACCTACATAATGTTTACACATAAAATGGAAGCGAAAATATCTAGGTAGTGGTAGGTTGATAAATATTATTTTCTACCGCAAGCATTTGAAGTGAGTTTTATTTCTTTCTAATTCTTACCTTTTTGTGAGAAGGTAAAATTTTTATTATGTTGTAGTAAAGTGCAAAAAACTGAAACGTTTTGCCAATGAACTACACCTATCAATTACAGTACCCTAAAAATACATCTACCTCTATAGCTATTATCAAACAATTACCTCTACTATCACTATTATTAGCTTCACGTTGTTTTATGGCAAATCTGCTCTCGAGTACACGCTTCTTTGAATTAACTTTATCCCCTCAGGACTTCGTAAGGGTCCGAGAGATCAACGTCTATATATATATATATATATATATATATACAGAGAAAGAGAGAGAGAGAGAGAGAGAGAGAGAGAGAGAGAGAGAGAGAGAGAGAGAGAGAGAGAGAGAGAGAGAGGAGAGAGAGAGAGAGAGAGAGAGAGAGAGGGTGAAATTGGAAATATATATAAATATATATATATATATAATGCAAGTATGAAGCTGTTGTTTATCTCAAACCTATGCTATCACAAGACTAACCTTATTATGAATATATAAACCATATACATATCCACACTAATGAGATTGTATATGTGTTGTACATGCAGTAGTTTGTATGGATGCCTGTAATGAAATAGCCAATCAATATGTCTCTGGAGGCATGTTGAATCAGATATTTCATCAACAGCAAAGTTTAAAATATTCCTATTCACATCAATGCTGAGCTTTGAAGTGAAATACAATGTCGGATATGAACAGAAATAACGGCTACAACATGAGCACCATCATCAATATCATCATCATCATCATCATCATCATCGTCGTCATTATCATTGTCCACGACAATTGCCATAAAAACAGCCGCATCCTCATCATCATCAGTATCATTATCTTCACCATTATCAACAACAACAAAAACAACAACAACAACAGCAGAAGACCTAACATTAAGCACTTTGCCGTTAGCTTAGTTAATCGCACCAATCTTCGCTTTCGTAGCAGCAGGACGAGCAATAGAAGTAGTAGTAGTAGTAGTAGTAGTAGTAGTAGTAGTAGTAGTAGTAGTAGTCCAATATTTTTTAGCCAAAGGTGTGTCTTTTACCGACCCATACCAAAGTTTATCATCATGCCAAAATATTTCTGGAGATACATCTCTTGAATTACGCAGCCTACTTCGTGAAGTACATCGGATGTTTTAAGACTCAGAGAAGTCGGTCGTCTATTGAGGTAAAAAGTGTATGTATTCAGTCGAATAGTGATAGTTCTGAATGTAAATTAGCTTTCAATTCGGTTTCATTTTCCTCAAGGCCTTCGTAAGTACTGCTTGTGAATATCATCTTTCGGGTAGGCCATCGATAGATCTTCTATATTTTCAGTCCCTGTCGTGTCATGTCTTTGTATCAAGTATTTTGACATCATTTAGGTTCCCATTGGTAACATTTAAGCTGTACATCCCAGCATGTATTGCTAGAGTATGAATAGTTTTAAATATTTTGAACGCAATTGAGATAGTCTTTCAGTAACTACACATTGTTT
>OZ024751.1:37082467-37084967 GCA_964016885.1 Eledone cirrhosa
ATATCAATTTGGTTTCAAATGCACTCCTCGAGAAATAAATAAATTATGAAATGTTCCTAGTTTGGGAGATGAAGTTAAACATTTTGGTGGACTTTTTTTCTCCCTTCGACTGACTGAACACTTGATGATTTTATGATAAAAGTAGAATATTTAAATTTGTTCAAATGTACCTCTCGAGTTCATATTAATATTCCACAACACTCAAAAGACTTTCATATTACTAATAGAAGAAAGGAAAAAGAAAAATGAAATATAAAGAATCATTGGTGTGCCTGTTCTATATCCATCTCGAGGTCTTGACTATTTTATTAGCATCATTTTTCTATATTTTTTTTTAATGAGTTCCGTGAGAAATAATAAAATTATAAAGGGTTGGATTTTTTTTTTTTTATTAGTAGAATTACGGTTATGAATGGATTAAACGAACGCCATGAGGAAACAATTTAAATGATAATAGCTTGGAAGTTTGGAGAATTTTTATTATAATTATGGCCATAAATGGTGAAGGCGCTAGGTATAATCGTTGAAGTGTTTGAATTATGACCATAAGGACGTGAGCTCGATTCCTGGGTAGATTTTGCATTGTGTTCTTGAACAAAATACATCATTTCTCGCTGCACAAGAATATTCACCTTAAAATGAGTATCAACTGTAGCTGGGAGTATGATGGCCTGGCATTCGGTTCAGCGGAGATATTGTACTTTTAGTCACTTAACGTCAAGGAAAGCATGATAAACCCACTCTAATGAGCCCTAGGGTTAGAATCAAGCTATATAGGTTTTAGACACGAATGGGTTAGAAGTAAAATTTAGAGTTCTACAAGGAATATATAAATGTATAAACTTTAAGAAACTTTGGACGCTTTATTCTGTTTTCTACTGACTAAAACTCTTGACTATTTTAATAGTACAAATTTTCTCATTTTCTACTTTTCTAATGTACTTCTCAAGTTTGTATTCATATTCAACAAAATTTAAACCACTCTCAAATTACTAATATAATAATAAGAAGACGAACGAATTATTGATATTAATTTTTTTTTCTATATTGTCTAATGAGTTGGCTGCTATCAATCTCCCCCACCAATGAAGGTAGCTTTTGATATGTTAATGATTGAGTGAAAAAATCTATAATTTCCATATTCTATTTAATTAACAACTCAAAGGGAGCGGCTTTAGACTAAAAAGAACATAATTTAGCTGAATATTAAAAAATTATTTTCCACTCGATAAATCTTCTTTCTTTCTCTCTGTGTAGTTAGTAGTTGGTTGAAATGTTAAAAATGGCACAAACGTAGCAGTAGCAGCAAGAGTAGTAGTAGTAGTAGTAGTAGTAGTAGTAGTAGTAGTAGTAAGGTCTGGAATGATTGCAAGAAATGTTCTTCTCCACCCCTCCATAGCTCGACTGTGTGGGTGTAAATAATTGAAAGATTCGAAAAAACGCGAATGAACGGTAAGTGCGGTATATATATATATATATATATATATATATATATATATATATATACACTCGTATAAGTTTCTTTCTTTCCCAAACGTCCAGCCTCTACTTTTTCCGAGGTTTACTCGTTCTCGATAAGCGACTAACGGCCGATAATTTTCCTTTTCCAACAACCGTGAAACTAATAAAACTTTATTGCATATATATATATATATATATATATATATATATATATATATATATATATATATATATATATATATGTATATATCACTCGAGAATCATTGTCAAAAGATCTACCAAAACCTGGAACAGATCAGGCGACTATAAACGATTCTTCTTTAACTGTGTTTTATGATCTAGACTAGCCAGTAATTAATCATTTTAAGACAAGTAAAAAAAAAATGTTTATCGATCTGTGATTGACAAAGCACTATGTTTCCGGATATAAACACCAAACCTTGAAAATTATAGGAAACACACACTCGCATTGTATATATATATAGTTAGTAAGAGAATATTCGCCATGATGGCCCACGGTGGCCTAATACATTCCTCCTAAGTATAAAAAATCTGCAACCCATTATGCCTCGAGTACTACATTGGTTACTGGTCTTTCTGAACTCAGCACCACAGACACTCAAACTCTCTCTCTCTCTCTCTCTCTCTCTCTCTCTCTCTCTCTCTCTCTCTCTCTCTCTATATATATATATATATATATATATATATATATATATATATATATATATATATATATATATATATATATATATATACACACACAGAGAATGGAAGAAAGAGTATAAGAGATAGGAAGAGAAACTATAATAGTCAGAGACAGCATTTAATGAGTGTATATCTGTGAAAGTGAGAGCTAGATATATAGACGGAGAAGTATATATATATATATATATATATATATATATATATATATATATATATAATAGGAAAAAGTATGACCCCGACGGCAGAGCTCAAGCCGTTTCGACGGCTATTTCTGGACTAAATTAGAATTTTTTGCCTGGCTAAAAATTCTAATTTAGTCCAGAAATAGTCGTCG
>OZ024751.1:37092467-37097467 GCA_964016885.1 Eledone cirrhosa
AAATTATCAAATCTAAAAAAAATTATTAAAAGAAAATTGAATCTATTAATTATTTTTTTTTAATCTATAAAAATTGTCATTTAAATTATTGAGTAAGTTGTAAGACATTTTGGCTGAGATATATCTTTCTGGAATTTCTGTGATACACTCACAGCATCTTATAATAGTGGGAGGAGAGAGAGAGAGCTGGGTGGAGAAGACTTACTGATTATGAGGGAGGAAGGATGTGTGTAAGAGAGAGAGAGAGAGAGAGAAAGAGGGAGAGGGGGAGAGGGAGGAGAGAGAAAGTGGCAGGCGGAGAGGGAGGGAGAGAGATAGTGGACACACACATCCAGACAAGGGAAGTGTGTGTGGTAGAGATATAGAGTGAGTGGGGAGATAGATGGAAGGAACGAAAAATAACTTTATAGATTTTACTTACTATTGTATTAATGTCAATCTAGAATTTAAATTTTCAGGCCAGTACAAACAACACACATACATGCAGCAAAGAGTTACAGCCCTTTATGGCCTGAGTTCAAATCCCGCCAAGGTTTGCCTTTCATCCATACGGGGTCGATAAAATAAAGTACAAGTAATACACTGGGATAATTGCTGGCCTTGTGCCAAAAGTAGAAACAATTATATATATATATATATATATATATATATAAAGAAAAAAAGCTGAAATCGAAAATGCAACTGGAGTCTTATTTTTAAAAATATATATATATTTATTTGGTTCCTTTACCGGTTTCGCAGTTCTTCTGCTTTTCAAAAATAGAGTTGAGATGGAGGGTTTGTGGTTTTTCTCACATCAGATGTGAGAAAAACCACAGACCCTCCATCTCAACTCTATTTTTGAAAAGCAGAAGAACTGCGAAACCGGTAAAGGAACCAAATAAATATATATATATTTTTAAAAATAAGACTCCAGTTGCATTTTCGATTTCAGCTTTTTTTCTTTATACATTCACTCGTGTATTTTTCATTTTGTAAAAAAAAACCCACTTTCAATATATATATATATATATATATATATATATATATATATATATATATATATATATATATATATATATATATATATATATATACATATATACACAGTCACTATGAATGTTGTTAGAAATAGCAACCAACATTACTTTTACATAATAAATATTTTCACTTTATCTCAGATATTGAGTGCTTTTTCTTCATTTTAATAATATTCTTTCGTTCTTTCATTATTTTTCTCTCCGTTTCTTGTATTCCTGCTTTTTCAATATCTTTCATTCTTTCTCTTATGAAATTCCTTCATTATTTTCTCACCATCGCTCTTTAAATATCATCAATAAACTTATTTATTGTTTTGTTTCCTTCTTTTCCTTCAATTTTTTATTATTATTATTTCTTTCATCTTTGATAATCAGTCTGTTTATATAATTAGGCCCTTCTTTCTAGCTTTCTTTCTTTCATTTTTTCTTTCTATCTATTTTGCTTTCCTTCTTTTTCATCAGTCTGTATGCCTCCCCCCTTTAATCGTCTCAAAATATCTTTCTCGCTTTCTTCTCTATTTCGTTATAAATTCAATTCTTTTATTCATGCTTCTTCCTTCATATCAATCCTCTCCAACCACTCCAACCATCACCACCACCATAGCAAAACCACTCCAGCCAACACCACCATCACCAACAACACAACCACTACTCTACATATTTTCTGCATTGTTCTGGAGACTTGGTTCTGTTCACTGATTCTACCTTGACATGACCCGTCATATACTCGGTGGAGCGCACACCTTAACGTTATTTCAATACACAAGACGGCAATATGGAAGAATTGAATAATAATAAGAGGAAGAAGAAAAAGAAGAAAAAGAAGAAGAAAAGGAAGAAAAAGAACCAGAAAAAAAATAATAAGAAGAAGAATGATGAAGATGATGATTATCTTTAAATTGGGGAACTGATAATGATAAACATTAATAATATTAACTACTTTGTTCAATGATAGCAAAAATAAAAATAATGATATCAGTAACAGCAATACCAATAATAATAATAATTGTTTCTACTTTAGGCACAAGGCCAGCAATTACTCAGTTCATTACTGGTACTTTATTTTATCGACCCTGTAAGGATGAAAGGCAAAGTCAACCTCGGCGGGATTTGAACTCAGATCGTAAAGGGACGTAACTATGCTGGAAAGCATGGCGTCCGACCCTCTACCAATACTGCCAATCCAGGCACAAGGCCAGCAATTTTTGGTGGAGGGAAAGTCGACTAAATCGACCCCAGTGTGTGACTGGTACTTTATTTTATCGACCCCGCAAGGATGAAAGGCAAAGTTAACCACAGCGGGGATTTGAACTCAGAACATGAAGGAGCGTAACTCTGTGCTGCAAGCATGGCGTCCAACGTTCTACCGATACTGCCAATCAATAATAATAATAATAATAATAACAATGATGATTTCATTTATTGGACACAAGGGCCGACATGTAGGGGACAATAAAAAGACACGGACAGTGGGGGTTTCAATAAGCTCGAGTAAAAGTGAAAAATGGCAAGACGAAAATACTACTACTACTAATACTACTGCTACTACTAATAATAATAATGATGATAATAATAATAATTGTTTCTACTTTGGGCACAAGGCCAGCAATTACCAGTGCATTACTGGTACTTTATTTTATCGACCCCGTAAGGATGAAAGGCAAAGTCAACCTCGGCGGGATTTGAACTCAGATCGTAAAGGGACGTAACTATGCTGGAAAGCAAGGCGTTCGACCCTCTACCGATACTGCCAATCCACCGCCATGATAATAATAATAATAATGTAACAATAAAAAATAGTTACACATTTAATTTACAATAAGAAAAAGAAAATCGTAAATCTGTATCGAAAATGGAAGCCGTATCTTACGTATGTTCAATATGTGCCGGCAAAATGAACAGCAAAACCCCAGGCGTTTCACTAATATTTATTTTAAATCGAAGCCTCTAGAGAAAAACCGAGACAATTTTATTTCATCTTCTCAACAAATGAGGAGATGTTAAAAACAAAAACTGATCAATAAACTAAAATATATCTATTTTTTAAATTTAACATTTGTATGTATTGCGGACATCTTTTTTGAAATACGTAATATTTTACTTTGGTTTTTAATTTTGTCTTGCACTCACGAAGAAAATATAACAGATAATTTAACACAAAAGAATTAGAACTTTCCTTAGGCTTATTGTGTTCTAGTTTTCAAATATCCCCCCTCTCTTTCTCTCTCACCCCTCCCCCCATATATATATATATATATATATATATATATATATATATATATATAAGAAGAGAGTCATGACCCCGAAGGCTGAGCTCCGAGCGTTTCGACAGCTAGATCATTAAATCATGAATATATATATAGGCATACGTATATTATACTTTATACTTACACACCCACACCCACATACACAGCTGTATATATATATATATATATATATATATATATATATATATATATATATATATATATTCGTTTTTTCCCGTTCTTTGCCAGGGAACGTTTCCACGAACCAAAGTATCGTCTTCCTGTCTTCCTCCGGTTGCAACGTTTTTTAAATATCCACTTCTGCGTTTACAGATTGACTTTCTTAGTTTCAGAAGATCCCGTTAAGGGTGAAAGCAGCGATTCTTTGCTTAAACTTTAATCTGTTATTTTAATAAATATATATATATATATATATATAAACTCATGGATTATTTGTAACAAATTATTTTACTAGAAACTTAGATCGTCAAAAACACATTTTTCAAAGCATTTTATTTGGCAAGGGACCTAATTTAAAGTTCTGTGGCATAACGTAGAGTTCTGAGTTCAATTAAACCTTTGGGTCAAACAGGACATTTGAGGTTCTCACTTTAAAAACAAGGTTAGCAGATTTTTGGAGACAGGCAAAGTTGATATCAACCCCAGTACTTGACTGGTACTTAATTATATAGACCTCGGAAGGATAAAAGACGAAATTAATCTCCTTAAGATTTGTATCCAGAAAGTTAAGAGTCAGGAAAAATCCCGCAACGTCATTTCATGCTCCACCAATTCATGCAACAACAACCCCTACCAAATACATAAATAAGTAAATAAATATAATAAAAAAAAAAAAATAATTATATTGGTTTCTAACTTAATAACTGTTTCTACTTTAGGCACAAGGCCAGCAATTACCCAGTGTATTACTGGTACTTTTTTTTATCGACCCCGTAAGGATGAAAGGCAAAGTTAACATCGGCGGGATTTGAACTCAGAATGGCAAGGGCCGTAACTCTATGCGCCAAAGCATGGCATCCGACACTCTACCAATACTGCCAACCCACCGCCTAACTTAATAACAAGGACGAACATGTGAGGCAGGCGAAAGCCGAGTATATATATATATATATATACATATATATAGTAATAATAATAAATTTGAAGAATTAAATCCAAAGAGGGCTCGATAAGGATAAATATATATCAAATATATAAGAACCGTAGAGCAAATATTTATTAAAATAACAGATTAAAGTTTAAGCAAAGAATCGCTGCTTTCACCCTTAACGGGATCTTCTGAAACTAACAAAGTCAATCTGTAAACGCAGAAGTGGATATTTAAAAAAACGTTGCAACCGGAGGAAGACAGGAAGACGATACTTTGGTTCGTGGAAATGTTTCCTGGCAAAGAACGGGAAAAAACGTATATAATACGTCATTAATAGGAGCGGTGAAAAACAATTACGCGCAAAGACAGAACCACGTTTATAGTATAAAAGAAGTCGTAGACTAATGTTCTCTTAGGTGGTTCGTAGAGACGTTCTCTGGCAATGTATTTTAATTACTTTATTCTTAACTCTGAAGCGGAGAATCTTTCGGTTTCCTAGTTAGAATTTTAGTCTACGACTTCAGCTATACCATTTACATGGTTTGACTTTGCGTGCAATTGTTCTTCACGCTTCACATATGACGTATTATCTTCGTTTTTTCCGCTCATTGCCAGAGAACGTCT
>OZ024751.1:37099967-37102467 GCA_964016885.1 Eledone cirrhosa
ATATATATATATCATATGCATTTATACACAAACTAATCTACATGTATTTATATGTGTATTTATCAAAGTCTATATATTTCTGTTAGTGTAAATAATATTTATGTTACTAACAACCACCAAGTCAGAAGCGAACCAGCTGCCTATATGATCTCATCTTTATGAATAAACGCGAAACCAATAGAATACGTTCATTTGTATATTTTTAGTTCATTCACTCTGGTCAATTTCATATAATTGTCTTCCCAAGACGCGAACTTTTACAACTGGCATTTCCGTTTCTGACTATCTAATTCTGCAACTTTTTTAATGGCGTTACTCGTTTATTCACCCCAGTAACCGAGTCTAATTTTCTGACTTATTTCTTTCTCAGACCTTCACAATAGCGCAATATTCACCCCGTAACCGTATCATTTGTTATTTAACTCAAAGGCAAGCAAAGGCTGGTTTTCTGACTTTCTTGTTATTGCTGTGAAATGTATTGTTCCTTCTATAGTTCCTAGCGGTTAATGACCTTAAAATTCTCTTAACTGTGTTGTAGGATGTTCATTACATTCCTGTCTCTAGTATTATTGCCGTCAGTAGATTTTGTCCTATAATTCATGTGTCGTATTATGGCTTAAATTCTTTTGTGCAATTTAGCATTCTTTTTAACTTCTGTTACTGGAGAAGCAAGAATATTTCCAATTACATTGTCATCAAGATTGAGATATTTTCCTGTGTTATTTCAGTGTTAGTGGGATTCCTTCCAGAATTAAACATTTTATAACAATTTATCTTTTTAATGTTTAAAGCCTATAGGTGATCTCAGCAATCATTAAAAAAATATTTCTCATTTTAAATTGTGGTTTTTTGTGTGTTTAAGTAGGAAAGTTTAAAATGTAGAATATACATACATATATATATATATATATATATATATATATATATATATATATATATGATCATCGTTAAACATATGAGCAAAACCACGAACAATTGATCGCAACATTACACACACTTGAAGATTTTCTATAAAGCTAGCAAAAGATATTTCAACATACGTGATACGAATTTTGCATACGTTTTGCAATAACATTTTACACGTTTATATATGCACAAACTAATAACAGAAAGCAATTATTTATCATAGATAAATATTATTTATTAAGAGAAAATGTAACAAGTATAATGACAGCTAGAACCAAAAAAACATGCATGAATTAAATTGAGAACTAAGAAACGATAACAACACATATATACATGGGGCGCAATAATTAGCTTCAGGATGACAGGAGAACATGACACTGGTAGGATTTCATTAACGCAAATTCACAGCTTTTCGAAAATTTAATATAACTAATTGTATATACCGGCATGAATTGCCTATGAATTCCATATAGAATAATATTTAATATAATTACAGTTTAATTTTTATTCTTATTTCTTATCAGTAAGCTGATTATGACTTGTATATAATTGATTCAGGCTTTAGAATGAAGACAACATAAAGAGGACCAAACTGCCATAAACCACGACATACCATGTAACGGATGTAAGTAGCAATATGCAATATGGTCCACATTTAGACGGATGCATGCAATATCTAGTGAAATGAATGTACATATCACACTAGAGGGTCCGACTGAAAACTATCAAGCCATAGGTTTGCTCCCGTATAGCGGTCCTATGGCTACAGAAAGAAGACAAATATAACAAGTAACATGAGATCTTATATACTATGAGAAGAAAGAATGATCGACATTCACGATAGCAATGTCTTTCTCCAAGGATATTAACAAGGTTAGTGAAGTGAGACAACTTCAAACGAAATTTGAAATTATGTTGCAGCCTAAGACTGCCGGAAGCTTAAATCTTGTAGGAAAGACGTAAGCTCCCGGCAATGAGGAATACATTAAGTGATCAACCAACTAGCTAAAGATTGTAGCCAATTCTTCCTCAAATCAAACAGAACACCATCGTCTGAAACTAGAAGATATTATATAACGTTGTCCAAGATAAAATGATGACATGGCTGGAATGCAATTAATCATAGATTAAGTTGACTTGGGGCTAAACAACAACAGTAACAGCGACAAAAACATTAGGGAAGCTAGTTATTACTTATCTCTTACATTTGAAATGATTGACTTGACCATGGAACACCGCATTAGGCATAAAATATTTCATGCCTAATAGAAATAAATAATTCCTCTTTTGAACCTCTGAACATTTCTATGATTCCATGTCGTTGAACCAAATTAAAGAATGGTTAGTCTACAGAAAGACGATAAAATATAAAATATAATACATACATATATATATATGTGTATATATATATATATATATACATATATATATATATATATATATATGCATATGTGTGTGTATTTATATATATATTCATGTATATATATACGTATGTGTGTATATATAAAGGTTTTCCATTTAATTTGATAAATTGCTAAAAAGTTTCAAAGAAATCTTATCTTGCTTGGAACCAATTGCTAATTTATCGCTTCAC
>OZ024751.1:37107467-37109967 GCA_964016885.1 Eledone cirrhosa
TTTATAGTTAAAAGAGAAAACAAAAACAATAGCGAAGAGTGCAGTACAAAGTGTTAGTATTAGGTTCACGCTTGAGAGTGGGGTATATATATATATATATATATATATATATATATATATATATGTATGTATATGTATATATCTATATAGATATATATATGTATATATATACACACAGACACACTCTCACACATACATACATACATACACACTCACACACACACACACATATATATATATATACACAGACACACAGACACACACACATATATATATATATATATACATACGCACACACACATACGATGACACGCCCCAACACAAAACAATCCTAACTTAAATAATAGCATGGAGAAGTATTCAGTTGAAAGAGAGAGAGAGAGAGAGAGGGAAGAGAGAGAGAGAGAGAGAGAGAGAGAGAGAGAGAGAGAGAGAGAGGGAAGAGAGAGAGAGAGAATCTCAAAGAGAAGGGAGAGTGTTTTGGAGAAACAGTTTGAGTGACTATACAAAGGACACACATAAATATATCTATCTATCTATTTATATATGTATATATATGTTTGTGTGTGTGTGTTTCAGTATATATGTATATATATAAATATACACAGGCATATATACATGTGTGTGTGTATATACACTCTCTCCAGCTTTGATCAAAGCTATTTTCTTCCAGAAGAAGAGAGAAATGAAGAGAGGAAACGATATAGAGAAAGGATCGACCTCAGTTATTAGACTGGTACTTTTATATCAACCTCGAAATTCTGAAAGGCAAATTTGATCTCGACAGGATTCGAACTCAGAGGTTAGAGAGTCTGAATGAACATGCAAACATATTATTGAACGTTCTAAGGACTCTATCAATTCCCCGCCTAAATTTAATTAAACAATTACTACAAACATCTCAAAGATTATAGCAAAAGATATAACAATTTGAAAACTGCAAACATACGAAGCTCGGGGTGTATCGTCGTCTAGAGATTATAGCTAAATTTATTTCAACTTACTCTCTTGTAAATGAAGCGACTCAATAGAGAGCTGGAACGAACTCCTACAAAATATTCTATCCGACATTCTAACGACTCTACATATATATACAGTGGTATGGCAGAGTAGAAACCGATAAAAAAAAACAGGTATTCTTAGTGGTGAAAAATAAAAAAATGTATATATTGTGAATTTTTTTTATTGAATTTTATTCCTGATTTAAATTTCATTTAAAATATTTTTTTTCATTCAGTTTCCTTCATTGTTTCGATTTCAGAAATGAACTAATTTAAATCATTAGTAAACATTCAAATATTCAAATCGAAAAAGAAATAAACTTAAAAACAAATAAATAGATGAATGTACAAATTAAAAAAAAAAAAGAAATTCAAAACAATAATCCCAATACTACAGCAACGACACGAACAAGAATATCAACACCACCACAACCAGCACAAACACCATCATCATCAGCATCATCACGAACAACAGACGTTAATTATTTCTCTATTCATCTGTCTATTGGGTAATAATTTCAACCATGTTTCTTGTTTGTTTGTCTTCTGATTGTTTGGTAATATTATTCAACCTCAATCTTTTATATTTTACTATTTCTAACTTATTCATTCGGAACATCTTATAGATTCGCTGCAATAATCAGTATTCTTTTGAAATTAATTGAAATTTTAATTGAAATAGCAGGAACGGAAAGCGTTCGATGCTAAAAATTCTGAGATTGGTGTAAATATTCATGAAATTTTAGCTAAATCTCTTCCAGGACAGGACAGGACGCATCTTTATTTCTCACTCGCTATTATCAGTTTTAAATGGCAATTTTGAGACATTTCAGATATTCACACAAATAGCTACTTAATTTCATTTTAACTTTTTATCAAATCCATTATTTACACGATACCATTTTGTGGCAAAAAATATTTAAATACAATCCACTCAAGACAACATAGCTTGGAAATTTCTACACCTCTACCATTGTTATAGACAATGAAATTCATTCAAAATGAATGATTCAAACAATTGCTATGTTAACTATTTTGTCCTGGCACTTCTGTCCTTGGTCAATTTTCAGGCGTGTCACGAAATTAAATGTGGTCTGATGAATATTGTTTTTTTTTTTTTCGAAATATTTGGATGTGAAAAATATTTGAGATGATATAACTCTGATGATGAATTGGCAGTAACGGTAGAGCGTCGGACAACGTTTTGCAGCTTATAGTTATGTCCCTTAACTTTCTGAGTTCAAAACCGCTGAGCCTAATTTTGCCTACCTTCCTTGCAGGATCGATAAAATAAAGTACCAGTAACGCACAGGGGTCGTTTTAATCGACTTCGTCCACCCAGAAAAATTATTGGCCTTCTGCCTATATCAGAAACCATTATTTGGGATTACCGTAGAGCGTCGAATAAAATGCTTATCCTGGTTCCACTGATGATAAACAACTGACTGTAAAAAACTGTTCTGAAACAGCTCCGCTGATACTCATTCTTTCCCTGCTGC
>OZ024751.1:37114967-37132467 GCA_964016885.1 Eledone cirrhosa
CTTTCATCCTTACGGGTTCAATAAAATAAAGTACCAGTAATGCACTGGGTAATTGCTGGCCTTGTGCCTAAAGTAGAAACAATTATTATTTCTGCTAAGTAAATCGTATGGTATTAATATATTAGCTTACCTCTCAACTAACCATATCACATTTTCTGTTCCTCCACCCCATAACCCAACATACTTTAATCTATTATACTAAACTAATTTCCGATCGATTTCGTTACTATTACGATTATGATCATCATCACTACTACTACTACTACTACTACTACTACTATTACTAGTAGTAGTAGCAGTAGTAGTAGTAAGTAATAGTAGTAGTAGTAAGTAGTAGTAGTAGTGGTAGTAGTAGTAGTAAGTAGTAGTAGTAGTGGCAGAAGTAGTAGTAGTAGTAGTAGTAAGTAATAGTAGTAGTAAGTAGTAGCAGCAGCAGCAGCAGCAGCAGCAGCAGTAGTAGTAGTAGTAGTAGGAGGAGGAGGAGGGGGAGGAAAAGTATATAATCAGAATTATCATCATTGTTGTCATTACTATCAATATTACTATCAATATTATTATTATTATTATTATTATTACTACCTTTCTGATAGTTGTTATTGTTATTGTTGTCTTCGTTGTTGTGGTTTTTATTTTAAACTTATTTTACTTTAAATTCTAAATTTAAAAAAAAATTCTTTCATTTGTAATTCTTCATCTGGACACAAAGATATCAAAGACTTTTCTTGTCGTTGTCATTTTTTATTTATTTCTCTATGTTTTATATATTGTTTACTCAATAGTCCCTGGATCGCTTTCTTCAAACAATTAGCATAAAATTCAAGAAAGTGAAAAAAGATTTCTCTACGACAGAAAATAAAAATAAAAGAAAAATCAACTTAAAAATCAACATAAAAATAAAAAAAAACAGAATACATGTGTGAGACTTTCATTAATTTTATGTCTACTTATTTATTTACTACTACTATTACTACTACTACTATCATTATTATTACTTGTAGTAGTAGTAGTAGTAGTTGTTGTGTTAATGTTATTATTATTATTATTATTGACGAAAGTGGATGTACGTTTTTTGAAGCTCCGTGAGTAAGCAATTTTTTGAGGATTAATTGTAGAGAATTGTTTATTTTTTGTACCGCTGAAGCATTATAAGACATTAATTTGTATCCTGTGAAGGAATAACTCATAATATTTGGGCCTTTTGGCCCAAATATTTGAACTTTATTTTGAAAAAAAATAATAATTTTTTTCTCAAAAAAACATGGCGGAGCCACGCCCCCTAGAGGCGGGTCTGCTGTCGTGCAACGGCGACTTGAGCGTTGAGAGGAGAGGTGAGGCGAGGAGCGCCACCAGCACGAATGTGAGCAGCGACAGTGCCAGCACCAACGGGCCGAGCGGCGCGGAAGGTGGTAACAGCGACAACACCAACACCAACAAGCCGAACAGCGCAGAAGGTGGTAATAGCGAGAGCACCAACAAGGCCAACAGCACAGAAGGTAACCACGACACAGGGGAGAACAACAACAGCAATAGCAGCAGCAACACCAACAAGAACAACAACAGTGACAACACCAACAAGAACACTTTCGCTGCTGTGGCAGCGGCTAAAAGGAGACCATGCTACAGCATCGACTTAACCAACAGAGAGGAAAAGTTGGCCCAGGCCTGGAAAATCATAAATCAAGAGCAGACCTGGGCAAACTTAACTGTCCCGGCAGAAGCCATTGAGGCAGTGGAAAAAAGAACGGTGCATTTCAGATGCATCTCAGTAGAGACAAAGAGGGCAGCGATAATCGCCCAAGCTGACATAGAAGCCGCACTGAAATACATCAGAGAGGACACAGACTTCATAGAGAGGGGCAGGCAATACGGCACCGTTTCGGTGCTGTTCAAGTCTGAAGCCCTCGCTGTGAAGCATTCAATGACCCCTTGCAAAACCAGCAAGGTCATAATGTACCCCTCCCACATGGGAAAACGAATAGCACGTGTGCGCATTCCCAGGATTCCACCAGGACTTGATATGTGGTGGCTCCTGGGTTGCGTAATCGTGGAAGGAACGGATACAGTCCCGGTAGAGGCAACGAGAACTGCCAGGGACGACTGGTCCGGGGTTGATCTGGAGATACTGCTCCAAATCAGACCCGAAAACGTAAAAACAATCCCGGACCACATCCGCCTCCAAAACGGGAGGGTGTTGCATATAATGACTGAGGGCAAAAGGCCGCATTGTTTCCTTTGTGGGGAAACGACACACTTGCGAGCCTTCTGCCCTCAACTGCCGAAAAGCGCAAGGGGTCGAAAGATTCCACTGCTGGCGACGCCGGGACAAGGACCACCAGCAACACCGTCAACAATGGAACCACCAAAATTGCACACCCAGGGGGGAAACGAGGAAAGCTCTCCCATTCCCCCTCCCCCCCAAAATACACACACGAACAAGAACATAAACACTCACTCAGACACAAACACGCTCACAGCCACAGACCCCTCATCCTCCAGCAGTGAAGATGAGGGAAAACCAAAGTCCCCCAAAATACAAAAAACAAAACACAAAAAAAAAAGAAATCCACAAAGCACAAACACCCCCACAAAAAAAAATACACACACCACCCACACAAACATTTTCCCCACAGCATCACCAACACAACCACCAAAATCCCCCAAACGCAAACAAGCTAAACAGACACGAGAACAAATAGACACACAAACATCAGAAACTACAGACACCCCACCCACAACAAACGCAGACACAATAGAAACAACACTAACAAAGCTATCACCACCACAATCACACGAACAAATAAAACCCGAGCAACAAAACATTAAAAACTTCGTGCTTGCCAGAAGGGCCAACAAGGAATTGATGGCCCATGTAGCACGAAGCACAAACATCGAAAAAGACGGGGAAACATTTGAAGCGAGCACATTTCGCGTACCAGATAATTTGCTTCTGATGCGAATGTCGCTCGCTTCATACAAAGAAATTCGAAAGAGCTTTCCTCGGGATGTGGGAACCCCGAACGTAAAACCCACGTCAAGACTATTAAAGGGGTTCCCAAAAGAAACCCCACAAACCATGGAGGTCGAACCACCCGACCTTCACAAGACCCCGGAAGGTAAGTAAACCTTTCCTCTCCCATTCATCCTGCCAGCATGGCCATAAGAGTAGGAAGTTTAAATGTTCGTGGCCTGGGGTCGCCCTGGAAGCAAGGTCACTTGCTCAACGACCTCAGGTCACTAGGAATGGATGTAATTGCCATCAGCGAGACCAGAATTTCCGACACACGCGCACTGGCGCCGATTTTCGACGATTATCAGATCTTTGCATCTGTTAGTCGGCCGGGAATGGGAGGTGGAGTGGCTGTGCTGTTTAGGAAATGTCTGGATCTCGAGGTAAGGTCAATCTTCCGGGATCCTGACGGAAAGTTGGTGGTCCTGGACGTGAGCAATAGCGAAGGTGGTGCCTTTAGACTGGTGGCCGTCTACGCCCCTACTGGGGCCGGTCGGCCGGACTTCTTTAGGCGCCTGGAAAACTTTCTGCTTACGTCTCGCCCTTTACTGTTAATAGGGGATTGGAATGGCATCTTAGAAGCACGCTGGGATTGTGTGGGAGTATCTGATAGGAGCGGGGGGTGCAAAAGCCTCAAGTACCTGATCAGCCAGTTTCAACTGTCTGACAGGTACCGACTAGATTTCCCTAATGCGCCAGTATGGACCTGGACCAATCGCATAGGGTCATCTAGATCGTACATAGATAGGATTTTCATTAGGAAAAGAGATAGAAATAGTGTAGGATGTCCACATTTTAAAACGGTTGCCTATTCAGATCACAAGCTTGTGATCTGTATGGTCGACCTAGATAAGACACGTAGGTTAGGACCTAGCTACTGGAAGCTAAACATGTCGTTTCCGGCACGTAAAGCTTACAGGGACCGGGTCAACAACTTAGTTAAGCAAAAGTTGACAGGGGGGGGTTGTCAACAACAGGTGGTGGGGGGCACTCAAAAGAGAGATTAGAGCAACCTCGATAGGATTTAGCAAAGAAGTAGCAATAGAGAAAAATAGAAAAGAGGAGGGGCTGATAGCTAAGTTAGACGAGGCTATTTGTAGTGGCATTGCAACAGACGTGCTAGCGGCGAGAATGGCACTAGACCATTTCTTCAATGCGAAACACGAAGGTTGCATTGTCAGAGCTAAGGCGCGTGCTCTGAGGAACGAGGGAACCAAAGCTGCCCGATGGGCTCGCTTTGCAGAGACGCAGCGTGGAAATAAAACCACAATTCGGTCTTTGACGGATCGAGATGGACACGAACTGAGCGATTCCAAGCAGATGTGTGAGGCCTTTCGCCAGCACTTTGCTCGATTGTTCGGGAGGATGGGTGAGTCGGAGACGGCGGCGGACTTCAGTCCCTACCTCGACGGCTTGCCACGCCTCTCGACGGCCGACGCTGAGCGCTGCGAAGAGCCGATAACATCAGCCGAAATTCAGGACGCCCTTGTCGGCTGCTCGAGTCGCAAGTCACCCGGTTTGGATGGTCTGCCCTACGAGCTTTACGTAAATATGCCAGACTTGTTCTCCGATCTCCTCGAAGCGCTCTACTGCAACTGGCAGCAGAACGGGAGCATTCCCAGTTCTGTGAGCCGTGGCGTAGTGACGCTGATAAGGAAAGACGAGAACAAGAGGGACACACTAGATAATTTCAGGCCCATAACCCTGCTCAACACAGAGTTTAAGATTTTGGCCAAGGTGTTAGCGAAAAGGTTGGCGCTTGTCGTCAAAGATTTGGTTGGGGAGGCGCAAACTTGCGCAATCCCGACCAGGTCCATACACGACAACCTCCACCTCATGCGATACATCATAGAGAGGGTTGGGTGCAAACCTGGCTTCGGTGGGGCTCTGATCAATTTAGATCAATCGAAAGCATTCGATAGGGTCGACCATCGGTACTTGGAGGCTGTCCTCGAGGCGGCTGGCTTCGGCCCCGTCTTCAGAAGCTGGATCGCTGCAATGTACAGCGGCATCCGCTCGGTGGTCAAAGTTAATGGCCACCTCTCGGAACCGTTTCAGATCTCTCGATCGGTCCGTCAAGGGTGCCCTCTCTCCTCACTTCTGTACGTATTGACTCTTGAGCCTCTACTGCGGAAGCTGGAGTTGTTGCAGGGCATCCCGCTCGAACCGGGACGTAGAAAGGCTGCGTCCGCTTATGCGGACGACATCACCGTGATGGTGTCGGACACCTGGGAAATCGAGGTGATCCGCACCCATTTGGAGGAATATGAAAGGTTGACGGGAGCAAAACTTAACCCGGAAAAGTCGGTGGGCTTGCAGCTCGGCACCTGGAGAGGCAAGTCCATGCCGTCCAACAGCGTCGTTGGGCGCTGGACAGACGGACCGGTAAAGTTGCTCGGGGTTTGGTTCGGACCAGACCTCCAGGTGGATAAGAATTGGGACGAGGTGACGAGCAGGATAGCCAACCTCACCCAGAAATGGGCTGAGAGAAAGCTATCACTGAAAGGGCGGGCGGAGGTGGCGAACGCGTACATCGCGTCCGTCATCTACTACCGCCTGACCGTCGTGCCTTGCCCCCGTCCACGCCTCGCCAATTTGGAACGGCTCCTTTTCAAATTTTTGTGGAGGGGACGGGTCCCGTTGGTGAGGCGGTCCATCTGCTGCCAGCACCCTCTTCGTGGAGGGCTGGGCATGCCGTGGCTAATGATGCGCAGACATGCGCTGAGGCTGCGACATCTCCAGATATTTTGCCTAAACGGTGAACAGGTGTGGTCGCCGTTTGTTAGACGGGCCTTTCCGCAGCTCATCTCTTTGACTGAGCTGCAGTCCTGGGTCAAGAAGAGACCGAGACTGGGCGACTGGCATCTGGAATGTTGCCAGGCGCTCACTGCACTCTGCAAGGTGGGCAATGCGGTCAGTGGAACTTCCACTCAAGATTTCTATAGAGGATTAGTGGAGGGCAAGTGCGATGACGTACTAGGAGAGGCTCTGGGCGTCAACGAAGTAGAACTGACCAGTATGTTCCGGAGGACTTTCGAGCCGGGGACGATGGATAACTTCCAGAAATCCCTCGCTTGGCAGTGCTACCGGGGGGCGCTGCCGGTTCGGGATAAACTCTACAGGCACGGAAGTGCTGTCAGACGAACCTGCCCGAGATGCGCGCAGAGCGACGAAACCGTTCTGCACGCACTCGTCCAGTGTCCGTGCATTGCTGACTTGTGGGGTTATGTCGAACAGCTATTGTCGCGTGTAGAACGGATCCGGCTATCGTCCGAGTCCATAGTGAAGATTGACCCGCCGCCTTCTTTTGGTCAGGAAGGGCAGGCAATTTTCCTCTGCCTGGTGGCAGTAGCGAAAGAGGTTGCATGGTGGACCAGGTTGAAAGGACTGAAGACAGACACTTTTCTCTTCGGCCAATCCCTCATCAACTTCTTCAAGTTTCACTTGGAAAGGAAGGTGAGGGTGGAGAGAGAAGTGCTGCCCCCCAGTACATTTACTGAAAGGTGGGTGAATGTGGCGAGAATGGCCCGCGTGAGTGGGCCTACTCTGATCATGCGCCTGTAGGCTGGTGAATTCGAGAAGGAGAGGGGTGCCCTTCCCGGGTGCCCTAGGAGCGTCGGGTGGCTCAGGACTGGTGGGGTGCTTGAGTCAACCCTGGGTGGTGATCCCTCTTATTGGGGAACTTTCATTGTTGTATTTTTATTGTTATTTTGTTTTTTTGGTTATTTATACTTACTCGATCTCTATGTAAACCCCCACTGTCCCTGTCTATTGTGTTGTCCCCTATATGTCGGCCCTTGTGGCCAATAAATGAAATCATTATTATTATTATTATTGACGAAAGTGGATGTACGTTTTTTGAAGCTCCGTGAGTAAGCAATTTTTTGAGGATTAATTGTAGAGAATTGTTTATTTTTTGTACCGCTGAAGCATTATAAGACATTAATTTGTATCCTGTGAAGGAATAACTCATAATATTTGGGCCTTTTGGCCCAAATATTTGAACTTTATTTTGAAAAAAAATAATAATTTTTTTCTCAAAAAAACATGGCGGAGCCACGCCCCCTAGAGGCGGGTCTGCTGTCGTGCAACGGCGACTTGAGCGTTGAGAGGAGAGGTGAGGCGAGGAGCGCCACCAGCACGAATGTGAGCAGCGACAGTGCCAGCACCAACGGGCCGAGCGGCGCGGAAGGTGGTAACAGCGACAACACCAACACCAACAAGCCGAACAGCGCAGAAGGTGGTAATAGCGAGAGCACCAACAAGGCCAACAGCACAGAAGGTAACCACGACACAGGGGAGAACAACAACAGCAATAGCAGCAGCAACACCAACAAGAACAACAACAGTGACAACACCAACAAGAACACTTTCGCTGCTGTGGCAGCGGCTAAAAGGAGACCATGCTACAGCATCGACTTAACCAACAGAGAGGAAAAGTTGGCCCAGGCCTGGAAAATCATAAATCAAGAGCAGACCTGGGCAAACTTAACTGTCCCGGCAGAAGCCATTGAGGCAGTGGAAAAAAGAACGGTGCATTTCAGATGCATCTCAGTAGAGACAAAGAGGGCAGCGATAATCGCCCAAGCTGACATAGAAGCCGCACTGAAATACATCAGAGAGGACACAGACTTCATAGAGAGGGGCAGGCAATACGGCACCGTTTCGGTGCTGTTCAAGTCTGAAGCCCTCGCTGTGAAGCATTCAATGACCCCTTGCAAAACCAGCAAGGTCATAATGTACCCCTCCCACATGGGAAAACGAATAGCACGTGTGCGCATTCCCAGGATTCCACCAGGACTTGATATGTGGTGGCTCCTGGGTTGCGTAATCGTGGAAGGAACGGATACAGTCCCGGTAGAGGCAACGAGAACTGCCAGGGACGACTGGTCCGGGGTTGATCTGGAGATACTGCTCCAAATCAGACCCGAAAACGTAAAAACAATCCCGGACCACATCCGCCTCCAAAACGGGAGGGTGTTGCATATAATGACTGAGGGCAAAAGGCCGCATTGTTTCCTTTGTGGGGAAACGACACACTTGCGAGCCTTCTGCCCTCAACTGCCGAAAAGCGCAAGGGGTCGAAAGATTCCACTGCTGGCGACGCCGGGACAAGGACCACCAGCAACACCGTCAACAATGGAACCACCAAAATTGCACACCCAGGGGGGAAACGAGGAAAGCTCTCCCATTCCCCCTCCCCCCCAAAATACACACACGAACAAGAACATAAACACTCACTCAGACACAAACACGCTCACAGCCACAGACCCCTCATCCTCCAGCAGTGAAGATGAGGGAAAACCAAAGTCCCCCAAAATACAAAAAACAAAACACAAAAAAAAAAGAAATCCACAAAGCACAAACACCCCCACAAAAAAAAATACACACACCACCCACACAAACATTTTCCCCACAGCATCACCAACACAACCACCACAATCCCCCAAACGCAAACAAGCTAAACAGACACAAGAACAAATAGACACACAAACATCAGAAACTACAGACACCCCACCCACAACAAACGCAGACACAATAGAAACAACACTAACAAAGCTATCACCACCACAATCACACGAACAAATAAAACCCGAGCAACAAAACATTAAAAACTTCGTGCTTGCCAGAAGGGCCAACAAGGAATTGATGGCCCATGTAGCACGAAGCACAAACATCGAAAAAGACGGGGAAACATTTGAAGCGAGCACATTTCGCGTACCAGATAATTTGCTTCTGATGCGAATGTCGCTCGCTTCATACAAAGAAATTCGAAAGAGCTTTCCTCGGGATGTGGGAACCCCGAACGTAAAACCCACGTCAAGACTATTAAAGGGGTTCCCAAAAGAAACCCCACAAACCATGGAGGTCGAACCACCCGACCTTCACAAGACCCCGGAAGGTAAGTAAACCTTTCCTCTCCCATTCATCCTGCCAGCATGGCCATAAGAGTAGGAAGTTTAAATGTTCGTGGCCTGGGGTCGCCCTGGAAGCAAGGTCACTTGCTCAACGACCTCAGGTCACTAGGAATGGATGTAATTGCCATCAGCGAGACCAGAATTTCCGACACACGCGCACTGGCGCCGATTTTCGACGATTATCAGATCTTTGCATCTGTTAGTCGGCCGGGAATGGGAGGTGGAGTGGCTGTGCTGTTTAGGAAATGTCTGGATCTCGAGGTAAGGTCAATCTTCCGGGATCCTGACGGAAAGTTGGTGGTCCTGGACGTGAGCAATAGCGAAGGTGGTGCCTTTAGACTGGTGGCCGTCTACGCCCCTACTGGGGCCGGTCGGCCGGACTTCTTTAGGCGCCTGGAAAACTTTCTGCTTACGTCTCGCCCTTTACTGTTAATAGGGGATTGGAATGGCATCTTAGAAGCACGCTGGGATTGTGTGGGAGTATCTGATAGGAGCGGGGGGTGCAAAAGCCTCAAGTACCTGATCAGCCAGTTTCAACTGTCTGACAGGTACCGACTAGATTTCCCTAATGCGCCAGTATGGACCTGGACCAATCGCATAGGGTCATCTAGATCGTACATAGATAGGATTTTCATTAGGAAAAGAGATAGAAATAGTGTAGGATGTCCACATTTTAAAACGGTTGCCTATTCAGATCACAAGCTTGTGATCTGTATGGTCGACCTAGATAAGACACGTAGGTTAGGACCTAGCTACTGGAAGCTAAACATGTCGTTTCCGGCACGTAAAGCTTACAGGGACCGGGTCAACAACTTAGTTAAGCAAAAGTTGACAGGGGGGGTTGTCAACAACAGGTGGTGGGGGGCACTCAAAAGAGAGATTAGAGCAACCTCGATAGGATTTAGCAAAGAAGTAGCAATAGAGAAAAATAGAAAGGAGGAGGGGCTGATAGCTAAGTTAGACGAGGCTATTTGTAGTGGCATTGCAACAGACGTGCTAGCGGCGAGAATGGCACTAGACCATTTCTTCAATGCGAAACACGAAGGTTGCATTGTCAGAGCTAAGGCGCGTGCTCTGAGGAACGAGGGAACCAAAGCTGCCCGATGGGCTCGCTTTGCAGAGACGCAGCGTGGAAATAAAACCACAATTCGGTCTTTGACGGATCGAGATGGACACGAACTGAGCGATTCCAAGCAGATGTGTGAGGCCTTTCGCCAGCACTTTGCTCGATTGTTCGGGAGGATGGGTGAGTCGGAGACGGCGGCGGACTTCAGTCCCTACCTCGACGGCTTGCCACGCCTCTCGACGGCCGACGCTGAGCGCTGCGAAGAGCCGATAACATCAGCCGAAATTCAGGACGCCCTTGTCGGCTGCTCGAGTCGCAAGTCACCCGGTTTGGATGGTCTGCCCTACGAGCTTTACGTAAATATGCCAGACTTGTTCTCCGATCTCCTCGAAGCGCTCTACTGCAACTGGCAGCAGAACGGGAGCATTCCCAGTTCTGTGAGCCGTGGCGTAGTGACGCTGATAAGGAAAGACGAGAACAAGAGGGACACACTAGATAATTTCAGGCCCATAACCCTGCTCAACACAGAGTTTAAGATTTTGGCCAAGGTGTTAGCGAAAAGGTTGGCGCTTGTCGTCAAAGATTTGGTTGGGGAGGCGCAAACTTGCGCAATCCCGACCAGGTCCATACACGACAACCTCCACCTCATGCGATACATCATAGAGAGGGTTGGGTGCAAACCTGGCTTCGGTGGGGCTCTGATCAATTTAGATCAATCGAAAGCATTCGATAGGGTCGACCATCGGTACTTGGAGGCTGTCCTCGAGGCGGCTGGCTTCGGCCCCGTCTTCAGAAGCTGGATCGCTGCAATGTACAGCGGCATCCGCTCGGTGGTCAAAGTTAATGGCCACCTCTCGGAACCGTTTCAGATCTCTCGATCGGTCCGTCAAGGGTGCCCTCTCTCCTCACTTCTGTACGTATTGACTCTTGAGCCTCTACTGCGGAAGCTGGAGTTGTTGCAGGGCATCCCGCTCGAACCGGGACGTAGAAAGGCTGCGTCCGCTTATGCGGACGACATCACCGTGATGGTGTCGGACACCTGGGAAATCGAGGTGATCCGCACCCATTTGGAGGAATATGAAAGGTTGACGGGAGCAAAACTTAACCCGGAAAAGTCGGTGGGCTTGCAGCTCGGCACCTGGAGAGGCAAGTCCATGCCGTCCAACAGCGTCGTTGGGCGCTGGACAGACGGACCGGTAAAGTTGCTCGGGGTTTGGTTCGGACCAGACCTCCAGGTGGATAAGAATTGGGACGAGGTGACGAGCAGGATAGCCAACCTCACCCAGAAATGGGCTGAGAGAAAGCTATCACTGAAAGGGCGGGCGGAGGTGGCGAACGCGTACATCGCGTCCGTCATCTACTACCGCCTGACCGTCGTGCCTTGCCCCCGTCCACGCCTCGCCAATTTGGAACGGCTCCTTTTCAAATTTTTGTGGAGGGGACGGGTCCCGTTGGTGAGGCGGTCCATCTGCTGCCAGCACCCTCTTCGTGGAGGGCTGGGCATGCCGTGGCTAATGATGCGCAGACATGCGCTGAGGCTGCGACATCTCCAGATATTTTGCCTAAACGGTGAACAGGTGTGGTCGCCGTTTGTTAGACGGGCCTTTCCGCAGCTCATCTCTTTGACTGAGCTGCAGTCCTGGGTCAAGAAGAGACCGAGACTGGGCGACTGGCATCTGGAATGTTGCCAGGCGCTCACTGCACTCTGCAAGGTGGGCAATGCGGTCAGTGGAACTTCCACTCAAGATTTCTATAGAGGATTAGTGGAGGGCAAGTGCGATGACGTACTAGGAGAGGCTCTGGGCGTCAACGAAGTAGAACTGACCAGTATGTTCCGGAGGACTTTCGAGCCGGGGACGATGGATAACTTCCAGAAATCCCTCGCTTGGCAGTGCTACCGGGGGGCGCTGCCGGTTCGGGATAAACTCTACAGGCACGGAAGTGCTGTCAGACGAACCTGCCCGAGATGCGCGCAGAGCGACGAAACCGTTCTGCACGCACTCGTCCAGTGTCCGTGCATTGCTGACTTGTGGGGTTATGTCGAACAGCTATTGTCGCGTGTAGAACGGATCCGGCTATCGTCCGAGTCCATAGTGAAGATTGACCCGCCGCCTTCTTTTGGTCAGGAAGGGCAGGCAATTTTCCTCTGCCTGGTGGCAGTAGCGAAAGAGGTTGCATGGTGGACCAGGTTGAAAGGACTGAAGACAGACACTTTTCTCTTCGGCCAATCCCTCATCAACTTCTTCAAGTTTCACTTGGAAAGGAAGGTGAGGGTGGAGAGAGAAGTGCTGCCCCCCAGTACATTTACTGAAAGGTGGGTGAATGTGGCGAGAATGGCCCGCGTGAGTGGGCCTACTCTGATCATGCGCCTGTAGGCTGGTGAATTCGAGAAGGAGAGGGGTGCCCTTCCCGGGTGCCCTAGGAGCGTCGGGTGGCTCAGGACTGGTGGGGTGCTTGAGTCAACCCTGGGTGGTGATCCCTCTTATTGGGGAACTTTCATTGTTGTATTTTTATTGTTATTTTGTTTTTTTGGTTATTTATACTTACTCGATCTCTATGTAAACCCCCACTGTCCCTGTCTATTGTGTTGTCCCCTATATGTCGGCCCTTGTGGCCAATAAATGAAATCATTATTATTATTATTATTGACGAAAGTGGATGTACGTTTTTTGAAGCTCCGTGAGTAAGCAATTTTTTGAGGATTAATTGTAGAGAATTGTTTATTTTTTGTACCGCTGAAGCATTATAAGACATTAATTTGTATCCTGTGAAGGAATAACTCATAATATTTGGGCCTTTTGGCCCAAATATTTGAACTTTATTTTGAAAAAAAATAATAATTTTTTTCTCAAAAAAACATGGCGGAGCCACGCCCCCTAGAGGCGGGTCTGCTGTCGTGCAACGGCGACTTGAGCGTTGAGAGGAGAGGTGAGGCGAGGAGCGCCACCAGCACGAATGTGAGCAGCGACAGTGCCAGCACCAACGGGCCGAGCGGCGCGGAAGGTGGTAACAGCGACAACACCAACACCAACAAGCCGAACAGCGCAGAAGGTGGTAATAGCGAGAGCACCAACAAGGCCAACAGCACAGAAGGTAACCACGACACAGGGGAGAACAACAACAGCAATAGCAGCAGCAACACCAACAAGAACAACAACAGTGACAACACCAACAAGAACACTTTCGCTGCTGTGGCAGCGGCTAAAAGGAGACCATGCTACAGCATCGACTTAACCAACAGAGAGGAAAAGTTGGCCCAGGCCTGGAAAATCATAAATCAAGAGCAGACCTGGGCAAACTTAACTGTCCCGGCAGAAGCCATTGAGGCAGTGGAAAAAAGAACGGTGCATTTCAGATGCATCTCAGTAGAGACAAAGAGGGCAGCGATAATCGCCCAAGCTGACATAGAAGCCGCACTGAAATACATCAGAGAGGACACAGACTTCATAGAGAGGGGCAGGCAATACGGCACCGTTTCGGTGCTGTTCAAGTCTGAAGCCCTCGCTGTGAAGCATTCAATGACCCCTTGCAAAACCAGCAAGGTCATAATGTACCCCTCCCACATGGGAAAACGAATAGCACGTGTGCGCATTCCCAGGATTCCACCAGGACTTGATATGTGGTGGCTCCTGGGTTGCGTAATCGTGGAAGGAACGGATACAGTCCCGGTAGAGGCAACGAGAACTGCCAGGGACGACTGGTCCGGGGTTGATCTGGAGATACTGCTCCAAATCAGACCCGAAAACGTAAAAACAATCCCGGACCACATCCGCCTCCAAAACGGGAGGGTGTTGCATATAATGACTGAGGGCAAAAGGCCGCATTGTTTCCTTTGTGGGGAAACGACACACTTGCGAGCCTTCTGCCCTCAACTGCCGAAAAGCGCAAGGGGTCGAAAGATTCCACTGCTGGCGACGCCGGGACAAGGACCACCAGCAACACCGTCAACAATGGAACCACCAAAATTGCACACCCAGGGGGGAAACGAGGAAAGCTCTCCCATTCCCCCTCCCCCCCAAAATACACACACGAACAAGAACATAAACACTCACTCAGACACAAACACGCTCACAGCCACAGACCCCTCATCCTCCAGCAGTGAAGATGAGGGAAAACCAAAGTCCCCCAAAATACAAAAAACAAAACACAAAAAAAAAAGAAATCCACAAAGCACAAACACCCCCACAAAAAAAAATACACACACCACCCACACAAACATTTTCCCCACAGCATCACCAACACAACCACCAAAATCCCCCAAACGCAAACAAGCTAAACAGACACAAGAACAAATAGACACACAAACATCAGAAACTACAGACACCCCACCCACAACAAACGCAGACACAATAGAAACAACACTAACAAAGCTATCACCACCACAATCACACGAACAAATAAAACCCGAGCAACAAAACATTAAAAACTTCGTGCTTGCCAGAAGGGCCAACAAGGAATTGATGGCCCATGTAGCACGAAGCACAAACATCGAAAAAGACGGGGAAACATTTGAAGCGAGCACATTTCGCGTACCAGATAATTTGCTTCTGATGCGAATGTCGCTCGCTTCATACAAAGAAATTCGAAAGAGCTTTCCTCGGGATGTGGGAACCCCGAACGTAAAACCCACGTCAAGACTATTAAAGGGGTTCCCAAAAGAAACCCCACAAACCATGGAGGTCGAACCACCCGACCTTCACAAGACCCCGGAAGGTAAGTAAACCTTTCCTCTCCCATTCATCCTGCCAGCATGGCCATAAGAGTAGGAAGTTTAAATGTTCGTGGCCTGGGGTCGCCCTGGAAGCAAGGTCACTTGCTCAACGACCTCAGGTCACTAGGAATGGATGTAATTGCCATCAGCGAGACCAGAATTTCCGACACACGCGCACTGGCGCCGATTTTCGACGATTATCAGATCTTTGCATCTGTTAGTCGGCCGGGAATGGGAGGTGGAGTGGCTGTGCTGTTTAGGAAATGTCTGGATCTCGAGGTAAGGTCAATCTTCCGGGATCCTGACGGAAAGTTGGTGGTCCTGGACGTGAGCAATAGCGAAGGTGGTGCCTTTAGACTGGTGGCCGTCTACGCCCCTACTGGGGCCGGTCGGCCGGACTTCTTTAGGCGCCTGGAAAACTTTCTGCTTACGTCTCGCCCTTTACTGTTAATAGGGGATTGGAATGGCATCTTAGAAGCACGCTGGGATTGTGTGGGAGTATCTGATAGGAGCGGGGGGTGCAAAAGCCTCAAGTACCTGATCAGCCAGTTTCAACTGTCTGACAGGTACCGACTAGATTTCCCTAATGCGCCAGTATGGACCTGGACCAATCGCATAGGGTCATCTAGATCGTACATAGATAGGATTTTCATTAGGAAAAGAGATAGAAATAGTGTAGGATGTCCACATTTTAAAACGGTTGCCTATTCAGATCACAAGCTTGTGATCTGTATGGTCGACCTAGATAAGACACGTAGGTTAGGACCTAGCTACTGGAAGCTAAACATGTCGTTTCCGGCACGTAAAGCTTACAGGGACCGGGTCAACAACTTAGTTAAGCAAAAGTTGACAGGGGGGGTTGTCAACAACAGGTGGTGGGGGGCACTCAAAAGAGAGATTAGAGCAACCTCGATAGGATTTAGCAAAGAAGTAGCAATAGAGAAAAATAGAAAGGAGGAGGGGCTGATAGCTAAGTTAGACGAGGCTATTTGTAGTGGCATTGCAACAGACGTGCTAGCGGCGAGAATGGCACTAGACCATTTCTTCAATGCGAAACACGAAGGTTGCATTGTCAGAGCTAAGGCGCGTGCTCTGAGGAACGAGGGAACCAAAGCTGCCCGATGGGCTCGCTTTGCAGAGACGCAGCGTGGAAATAAAACCACAATTCGGTCTTTGATGGATCGAGATGGACACGAACTGAGCGATTCCAAGCAGATGTGTGAGGCCTTTCGCCAGCACTTTGCTCGATTGTTCGGGAGGATGGGTGAGTCGGAGACGGCGGCGGACTTCAGTCCCTACCTCGACGGCTTGCCACGCCTCTCGACGGCCGACGCTGAGCGCTGCGAAGAGCCGATAACATCAGCCGAAATTCAGGACGCCCTTGTCGGCTGCTCGAGTCGCAAGTCACCCGGTTTGGATGGTCTGCCCTACGAGCTTTACGTAAATATGCCAGACTTGTTCTCCGATCTCCTCGAAGCGCTCTACTGCAACTGGCAGCAGAACGGGAGCATTCCCAGTTCTGTGAGCCGTGGCGTAGTGACGCTGATAAGGAAAGACGAGAACAAGAGGGACACACTAGATAATTTCAGGCCCATAACCCTGCTCAACACAGAGTTTAAGATTTTGGCCAAGGTGTTAGCGAAAAGGTTGGCGCTTGTCGTCAAAGATTTGGTTGGGGAGGCGCAAACTTGCGCAATCCCGACCAGGTCCATACACGACAACCTCCACCTCATGCGATACATCATAGAGAGGGTTGGGTGCAAACCTGGCTTCGGTGGGGCTCTGATCAATTTAGATCAATCGAAAGCATTCGATAGGGTCGACCATCGGTACTTGGAGGCTGTCCTCGAGGCGGCTGGCTTCGGCCCCGTCTTCAGAAGCTGGATCGCTGCAATGTACAGCGGCATCCGCTCGGTGGTCAAAGTTAATGGCCACCTCTCGGAACCGTTTCAGATCTCTCGATCGGTCCGTCAAGGGTGCCCTCTCTCCTCACTTCTGTACGTATTGACTCTTGAGCCTCTACTGCGGAAGCTGGAGTTGTTGCAGGGCATCCCGCTCGAACCGGGACGTAGAAAGGCTGCGTCCGCTTATGCGGACGACATCACCGTGATGGTGTCGGACACCTCGGAAATCGAGGTGATCCGCACCCATTTGGAGGAATATGAAAGGTTGACGGGAGCAAAACTTAACCCGGAAAAGTCGGTGGGCTTGCAGCTCGGCACCTGGAGAGGCAAGTCCATGCCGTCCAACAGCGTCGTTGGGCGCTGGACAGACGGACCGGTAAAGTTGCTCGGGGTTTGGTTCGGACCAGACCTCCAGGTGGATAAGAATTGGGACGAGGTGACGAGCAGGATAGCCAACCTCACCCAGAAATGGGCTGAGAGAAAGCTATCACTGAAAGGGCGGGCGGAGGTGGCGAACGCGTACATCGCGTCCGTCATCTACTACCGCCTGACCGTCGTGCCTTGCCCCCGTCCACGCCTCGCCAATTTGGAACGGCTCCTTTTCAAATTTTTGTGGAGGGGACGGGTCCCGTTGGTGAGGCGGTCCATCTGCTGCCAGCACCCTCTTCGTGGAGGGCTGGGCATGCCGTGGCTAATGATGCGCAGACATGCGCTGAGGCTGCGACATCTCCAGATATTTTGCCTAAACGGTGAACAGGTGTGGTCGCCGTTTGTTAGACGGGCCTTTCCGCAGCTCATCTCTTTGACTGAGCTGCAGTCCTGGGTCAAGAAGAGACCGAGACTGGGCGACTGGCATCTGGAATGTTGCCAGGCGCTCACTGCACTCTGCAAGGT
>OZ024751.1:37137467-37139967 GCA_964016885.1 Eledone cirrhosa
ACTACTATTTCCATCATCATCATCATCATCACCATATTTGTGTAGGCTACGTTCATTGTTTTAATATTCATTTGGTCTTGTCATTGTCGAAAACTTTAGGACAAATCTGGAAGTGTAGCACGCGGTAATATTCCGAAGTAAAGACACACGCGATCGCACCCACATAGTCACACATTATTATTTAGATACTGCCCTGTGGATAAGCTTAGACCGTTTTCATAGGAAACAATCCCTATAATAGAATTTACACTATATTTTCATTAAATATAGATTAGTAACATGAATAATTGCCTTACTGCTCTTAACTAGTAACATCTCATCTAACTCTCTTTGTCTCTCTCTAAATTCGTTTTTTCCATCATAGAAATCATTTACAATCTCTCTCTCTTTCTCTCTCCACACACGCACACACACACAGAGACCTACACACACACAGAGAAGCGTGTACACAAATCTATTTAATGTCCTACAAATAATTTCCGATAAGAATTAAGCAATGATGCCAACAAGACAACATTAATAACGCATATAGCCACCCAAACATTGTGTAACTCGAACACTTAACTACAACAACAACAACAACAACAACACCAATATCGAAATCGAAATAAAAACAATAGCAATAACAATAGGAACAATAATAACAACAAAAACACCATCCCAAACAATAATAACAACAACAAAACCAACTTCAACAAAAACAACAACAATAACAACAACGTCAGTAACAATAACAACAGCAGCAGTAATATCAACAAGGTCAGCACCAACATCAATGATAATAAAACATCATCAGCTACAACAGCAACAACAATAATAGTAAGAAGAACAATAGGCATAGCAACAACAACAAAAACAACATAGAAAACATAGAAGAAGAGGAAAGCAAAGATAAAATCAAAAAAATAAAGAAAGATATAGAGAGAGAGACAGAGATAGATTGAAAGCAGGAAAGAGAGATAGATAGAGAGAGAGAGTGGGGGAAGAGAGAGAGAGAGAGAGAGAGAGAGAGAGAGAGAGAGAGAGAGAGAGAGAGAGAGAGAGAGAGAGAGAGTAGTAGAAGAGAGAGAGAGAGAGTAGTAGAAGAGAGAGAGAGAGAGAGAGAGAGAGAGAGAGAGAGAGAGAGAGAGAGAGAGAGTAGTAGAAGAGAGAGAGAGAGAGAGAGAGAGAGAGAGAGAGAGAGAGAGAGAGTTGAGGGGGGAGGGAAGAGAAATTAGGAAAGAGATAGAGAGTGGGGAAGAGAGAGCGAAGATATTTGAGAGAGAGTTGAGAAAATAGTGAAGAGCAGAGATTGAGGGTAGTTTAGAGAGAATGGGCAGGAGATGGTAGTGGGGAAGAGAGAGAGAGAGAGAGAGAGAGAGAGAGAGAGAGAGAGAGAGAGAGAGCAGGAGAGAATGAGAGATTGGGATGAGAGAGTAGGAGAAAAAGAGAGAGTGGGGAAGAGGGAATGATGGTAAGTGAGAGGGCCTTTAAGAGAGAACTGGAGAGGAAGGAGTATAACATTATATTTTGAATGGGATAGTTCACAGACAAAACTTATCTATGTTTGAGGAAGACAGATAAATATACAAAATAAAATATAAAAAAAAAATACTCAAATAAAAATCAGACAAAACGACGTATATTTCCCTCCCTCACAAGCATCCATGTTGGAAAGATAAAGAAAAAAAATGTAGCATACAAACAACAACATCAACAACAACAAGAACAACAACAACAACAATAACAACAGCAACAACAACAGCAGTAACAACAACAGCAACAACAACAACACCAGCAGCTGCAACAACAACAACAGCAACAAAAAAAACAACAAAAAAAAAAACGACAACAACAACAACAACAGCAGCAACATATATTTGTTCCTTCCCATCCTAGTGGATATCCACGTCTCTCGATATATTCAAAGACTCATGCAAATTCATTAAAAATAAATACAATATCAATATATGCTGTAATCAATAACGAATATTAATAGATACAAAAAATAAATAATATATATATATATATATATATATATATATATATATATATATATATATATATATATATGTATGAAGAAGGGGAATAAAAAATAAGTGAAAAAAACATGGAGGAAATAACACAAAAGAAACAAGAGTAACGAAAGGAAGTAAAGCGTGTCAAAGGTTAAGCATTTTGGGAGCATTTATTTGCAAGTACGAGAAACTCGGTGAGAACGATTTAACCTTTCAACTTGCTGCTTGTTGAAGCGCATGCGTATATAACAGACATTGACTGATTGTGTCTGCATGTGTGCAAGTGCTCATACATACACAGCCACAGATAGTATACACGCACAAACACATTATATACATACATATATACAAATATATATACATATATATATATATACATTTATATATACAAATATATATACAAATATATATACATTTATATATACAAATATATATAAATATATATATATATATATATATATATATATATATGGATATGTCTGTTTGAGTCTATACGTGTGTGT
>OZ024751.1:37144967-37167467 GCA_964016885.1 Eledone cirrhosa
CATACCCCTAATTCATTTTAGTGTTTTAAAGCATGGAGGATTTTTGTTTTGTTTAGATAAAGATATCTTTTTTGAATAGTTTATGTCCTTATTGACACCGAACTGGTAGTGGGAAAGATGTGTGATGGTGTTTATTGATAATGTTATTATCGTTGTTCAATTCATTATCTTAAAATATTATTTTTGATTTATCTAAAGTCAAGATGATTCTAAATCAAGTCTAATGAGCAATACACTACACACATATATGACTCACCCCTGACCCTCTACCTTGACATGTTATCATGTATGTACACACATAGACAAACCATCTCTATCTGTCTCTACTACCTTCACATAATGTTATCATTTACGTACACATATATATATATATACTCCTAAACCTGTATATGTGTGTGTTTGTGTGCTCTCGCACATCGGTAAATACATATAGCAATATATAAATACTTAAATGATGGTTATATACATAATCACATCACGTATATATATATATAAATACACACACCTACATGCCTGTGTATTCAGATGAGTATATCTAATTTTCTTCTGTAAAACAAAGTTCCAGCGATGGTACGAAATTAATATGTGCAAGATATTAAATATGCAAATACAAAACTTATCACTTGCTTTCTTTCCTCGTTTCTATTTTAGTTTGGCTAAAAAAGATATATTCTGTATCTCTTCACTGGTTGTACTTATTCTAAAGATAACTTCTTATGTTAAGTTTACCATTTATTTTTGGTACTTTTGTTTCCAAACGATTTCTTGTTTACGCCAAGTAAAAATATTTAACTATTCTGAAGATTTTAAATTTATCTTTGTTTTGTTAGTTTTAAAAGTAAACAACATAACCAGAGCGATGTGGTATCTTATTTTCTTAAATTTCTGTATTCCATTTCAAATGGCTGATAAGAAATCTCCCTTCGGAAAAGTTATGCTTACACACATGTATGTATGTATATGTATATATATATATATATATATATATATATATAATTGTTTCTACTTTAGGCACAAGGCCAGCAATTACCCAGTGCATTACTGGTACTTTATTTTATCGACCCCGTAAGGATGAAAGGCAAAGTCAACCTCGGCGGGATTTGAACTCAGATCGTAAAGGGACGTAACTATGCTGGAAAGCATGGCGTCCGACCCTCTACCGATACTGCCAATCTACCGATATAATGTACGTGTGTTTGTGCGTGTACCATTATTAATATGTATGTTTATAGTTATTGTTTATATTTAAACCATTCTATTATTTTGTAACAATAACTATTGTAAATTAGTGATCCTCTACTTTTGAGTGTATGTATGTGTATGTGAGTTGATGTGTGGATGTGTTTGCATGTGTGGATGTGTTTGTATGTGTTCATGTAAAGGTGTGTGTTGTGGGCGTGTTGTTGGGTGTGTGGATGTATGTTTAAAATTTATTTTTAATCTTTGACATAAAATATTCATCGTTCCCTAAAAGATTATCCAACCAGTAATTCCCGAAATGGGTTTCCAGATATCCCAGTGGTCTGCCAAATATATGAGGTTCGGCTGAACATTTCATAGGCTGACTGTAAAATCTTGCATGCATCAATCTCAACTATTGTTATTATAATAACTACATTGTTTCTTTTCAGGGACTATGTTGAAATTAAACCACATTTGGTCATTCCATGCGAGTTTCTTTTCCCATCGCAACAGGCAAAGTTACTCGATGATAAAATATATTAGATCTTAATAGTTAGGTATTCAGTAAAGATTTAATTGAAAATCATAGTGACCCTCAAAATATTATATGCCCTCTGCCTTCATGATGTAGAGAACAATTTTCTGAAGATATGCTCTTTGATAAGTTCTTTGAAGATGTTTCAGATGTAGAAGGAAATACTTTTGGTAGGTATTGTAGTGATACATATCAAAATAAGTAGGTATAACTTACGGTATTTTGTTTAGGTAACGTATTGCACTGATAGATGCGTTTATGGTGAATTTCATAAGTTTTAGACTAAGCTTTTAACATATTTGCTAAATTCTTTGTGGCAGCTTTGACACTAACTTGTCAATACATTTATATATAACATTTAGCATTTACCTATTGTGTATATATTATATAGATTTCCATTTAACGTTTCTGCATGTATCTCTATTTCCATATGACATCTATGTATTTACTACTATATATTACCGGTCAGTTTTTTTACATTTAACATTTATGTTTATATATAACTTGTCAATCGATATTATATGCAATAAACAGCTGCGATATGTGTGGACTTTTGTGGGCTTGCTGTGTATTATAACATATGTATAAGGGAGGTGGCACCAAGCCAATAGTGCCTCGGGTCACCAATGGACTAAATAAGCCCTAGAAAGAAACGAATTCCATAGCTGTTCAACGAATACACAACTCTCTCACCACTATAGAAACACACACGATGATATATTTATTTAAGATGATGTTTCATATATTAACTTGTAATATGTACTACACCTTATCTCATAATCTATTATCTTTATTACTGTCATAGATGTAATCGGCGTATACTGTAAACATACCCCCCCCCACACACATATATAAATATCTATGCAGATATAACACAATGCACGATAACATATATTGCATATATTTCACAGATATAACTGATATAAAGTTTATTATTATTTTTATTTTTATTATAGCTGTGTTTTTATTTTACACGAAGAAAAATGTGTGTTTTATCAGTATTTAGATTAACGCATCTGTATTCTTCTTATAGACAAAAGTTTCATTGCAAAGCAATGCTGTGTGTGTCAAGTTGGGAAAGTCGGTAGAATATTTAGTAAATGAAACAGTAAACTAGAAGTAGAGAAATAAAACAGATAAAAAGTTCAAAAATAAACCATTTTATCCGAACCGTACTAAGAATATGCATACAAGAAAAATTCCTGCGAAATATAACTGAAAAATCAAATATACAAAACATAGCTACAAAAAATTATTTTTAAGAATTTCACAGATCTGTTGCGCAGTCTCCCTAAAATAACTTCGCTCCATTCGGTGTAAGGTTTCTTCTCAAATCTCATTAATATATTCGCATGAATAAGGATCAGTTCTACAGAGAGGATAAGTGAATAAAAGAATAAGAACTAAATCTCCATAGCAACAGACATTTATATACCTGGATGTTTTGACGCATGATTCAGTGCATAAAAACACAAACACCAAACAAAGATAAAGGATATATATATATATATATATATATATATATATATATATATATATATATATATATATATATATATATATATATATAAACATATATATAAACATATATATAAACATATATATAAACATATGAATATATATATAAACATATATATAAACATATAAATATATATATAAACATATATATAAACATATATATATATATAAACATATATATATATATATGTGTATATATATATGTATATATATATATATATATACATACACACATATATATATATATATATATATCCTTTATATTTAAACATATATATATATATATATATACATATACATATATATATATATGTATATATATGTGTATATATATATATATATACATATATATATATATATCCTTTATCTTTAAACATATATATATACATATACATATATATATATGTGTATATATATGTGTATATATATATATATATATATATATATATATATATATATATATATATATATATATATATATATATATATATATATATATATATATATATATATAGAGAGAGAGAGAGAGAGAGAGAGATGGATATATAAATATGTACACACACACACACACATATATATGTACAAATACATAGCCATAAATACACATATTCATAAATGCATATATATAAACGTATATATAATACAGCCATACGTACACATACATACATTACGTACTAACGTACAAACACACACACACACATACACACGTACTTACATACATAGAGGGTATTATATCCAGTCGGAGGTCCAGAGTATACAGTGCATCAATTGGCAATCATTCAATCCTGCAGAAGAAATAAAAATCACACAGCATAGACTTTCAAACAATATATATAGATATATATCTGTGCGTGTGTATATACATATATATATATATATATATAAACATATATATATATAACTATATATATATAAATATATATATATATAACTATATATATATAAATATATATATATATAACTATATATATATAAATATATATATATATATATATATATATATAAATATATATATATATATATATAAAAATATATATATAAATATATAAAAATATATATATAAATATATAACAATATATATATAAATAAATAAAAATATATATATATATATATATATATATATATATATATATATATATATATATATATATATATAAATATATATATATATATATATATTGTTTTAGTTTGTAAAACATATTCTCATATATTTTAGTTGTCAGATATATTTAACGACAAACAATGTATTAGTTTCTTCTCTCTTCCATTATATATATATATATATACATATACACACACACACATACACTCATATATACATATATACATATATATATATATACATTTTTTTAGCCTTCATATCATGTTCTCCTGTTTTATCTGATGAAAACACAAATATTATTGCTTGATGATGTTTGTTTTTGAAATGCGCATAATAAAATATATGGAACTCCTTTAACCATCTTTTGATCTTATATTATATATATACATATATATATATGGTTACGCACATATATATATATATATATATATATATATATATATATATATATATATATATATATATATATATATGGTTACGCATATGAGTGCTTATACCGTATATATATGGTATAAGCACGCATATGCGTAACCAAGCAGATGCTGTTGGGTCTCCGTCGGTTCCGTAGATAAATAGGCCGTTTCTTTGATCAATGGCACGGCCTGCTTCTGAGATTCGAGTGCAAGTCGCCGAGCATTCCACAAAAGCATGTAGCTGAAACATTGTTGTTAAGGACCATCTTCGTGACAGAGTGTGTGACACGGTCGACTATTTAAATTATAGTTTCAACTGTCTTGTTGAAGACACAAACCGAAAGCGCTTGGCGACGTGGTCGGTGTTTTACATATGTCTTTAACCATTTTGCCTCTCTCCATCTCACCATATATATACCTACCACAGTGGCTTGCTTTAAATCAAAGATCACAAATCGCCACAAAACAGCACATCCAGGACCCGAAGCAAGTGTATTCAATAAACATGCAGCCAATCTTACACACTAGATATATACATACATACATATATTCACATACACACATACAGACGGGCTTCCACACAGTCACAATCTATCAATTTTCATCGACAATATCATTGATCTATCCGAGGCTACATCAGAAGAGACTTATAGTAAGATGCTTCACTGTATCACTGAATCTGAAACCAGATGGTTTTAGCAAAGCGATCTCTTTCACCACACAGTCATGGCTAGTAGTCTATTTCAATAGATCTTCTTGTTTTTATATTATTATTCTTATATTAATAAGATAATCCAATTTTTAATTCCTCAGAAGTCCTTCTATTGCTATTGTTTGTGTCTTCCTTTCGTTATGGAACTCACTATTTTATCGCTAAACACAGTAAAAGCTATTGTCTTTCATAGAAAATTAGATGTACACGTAAAAGCACAATTATGTCGCTACTAACAACCTTTTTTCCTGAAAAAAATTTAGCTTGTTACCTTAAGAAAACCATATACAATAACATCAAAGACGTCTTGGATATCTCTGAAATATCGCAGTTATTTTTGTTGTTATTATTGTTCTGTTATGACAAACTAATCATGTTAGCAATAAATGTCCTTCGTATTGTTATTCTTATATTTTTAAATATTTTATATATATATATATATATATATATATTATAATCGTGATTTGTATTTAATTGGCTTCTCTTAATAGGAAAAATAATGATAATAGTAACAATGGCAATCATAATAATAATAATAATAATGATAATAATAATAATAATGATTTCTTTATTAACCACAAGGGTTTACATAAAGTAGACATTAAGGACAGTGCAGGACAATGCAGGACGGTACAAATGGGCATTTCTGCGTGTAAAAAAAACAAAAATAGAGGATGTAACAAAAATAACAATGAAAATAACAATGAAAAATTCCCCAATAGGGGGGAGACTTCGGAGGGACATTTGTGGAGAAAGCCCAGTAAAAAGCCACAATGACCCTGACCACCAAGGCAAGTGCCCTCTCCCAGTTTTCCACCTTTAGTTTACAGATATATACTCAGAGTCGGCCCATTCACTCGGGCCATTCTTGCTTCTCTCACCCATCTTTCAACAAAATGCTGGGAAGAGAGCACTTCCTTCTCTACTCTGATTTTCCTTTTCAAATGAAATTTGAAAAAGTCAATCAGAGCATCACCGAAGAGGTAAGTGCTCGTCTTCAGCCCTTTCAAACGTGTCCACCATACTATCTCTTTCGCCATGGCCACCAGACAGATAAAAACTGCCTGCCCTTCCCGGCTAAAGGAGGAGGGCGGGGCAATCCTCACGATAGACTCAGATGATAGCTGGATCCGTCCTAAACGCGACAGCAGGTGTTCGACATAAACCCACAAGTCAGCAATTTTCGGACACTGGACGAGTGCGTGCAGGACGGTTTCGTCGCCCTGCGCGCATCTCGGACATGCCCGGCTGACGGCACCTCCATGCCTGTAGAGTTTATCCCGAACTGGCAAGGCTCCTCGGTAGCACTGCCAGGCCAGAGATTTCTGGAAGTTGTCCATAGGCCCTGGCCCGAAGGTTCTTCCGAAGAGATTGGCTAGTTGATTTTCGTCGACGCCTAGAGTTTCCCCAAGTACGTCGTCGCTCTTCCCCTCCACTAATCCTCTATAGAACGCCGAGGTGGAGTTTCCACCGATCACATTGCCCGATTGGTCGAGGGCTGTGAGCGCCTGAAGACATTCCAGTCTCCAGGCGCTCCCTCTCGGTCTTCGCTTGACCCAGGACTGCAGCTCCGTCAAGGAAACGAGCTGGGGAAAAACGCGTCTAGCAAACGGCGACCACACCTGATCACCGTCGAGGAAGAGGTGGAGATGTCGTAGCCTGAGCGCGTGCCTGCGCATCATCAGCCACGGCATGCCCAGCCCTCCACGTAGCGGGTGTTGACAACAGATGGACCGCCTGACCATCGGAGCACGTCCCTTCCACAAAAAGCGAAAGAGCAAACGCTCCAGCGCAGTCAGGCGAGGCTTAGGACAAGGTACGACGGTTAGGCGGTAGCAGATGACAGACGCGATGTACGCGTTAGCCACCTCCGCTCGACCTTTCAGGGATAGCTTCCTCTCCGCCCATTTCTGGGTGAGAGAAGCCACCCTGCTCGTCACCTCGTCCCAGTTTTTGTCCGTCTGGAGGTCCGGACCGAACCAGACCCCTAGCAATTTAACCGGTCCGTCCGTCCAGCGCCCGACGACGCTGTTGGACGGCATGGACCTGCCTCTCCAGGTGCCGAGCTGCAGGCCCACTGACTTTTCCTGGTTGATCATTGCTCCTGTCACCGCTTCGTATTCTCTTAGTGTAGTGCCGATCGCCTCGATGTGTTTGGCGTTCGACACCACTACGGTGACATCGTCCGCATATGCTGACACGGATCTTCCGCATCCTAGTTCGCGCGGGACTCCCCTCAACGTCTCCAGTTTGTGCAGTAATGGCTCGAGAGTCAATACGTACAAGAGGGACGAGAGGGGACATCCTTGGCGGACCGAGCGCATGATGTTGAACGGTTCCGACAGGTGACCGTTCACTCTCACCACAGAGCAGATGTCGCTGTGCATGGCAGCGATCCAGCCTCTGAAGACGGGCCCAAAGCCAGCCGCCCTCAGGACTGCCGCTAGGTAACGATGGTCGACCCTATCGAAAGCTTTCGACTGATCTAAATTGATCAAGGACCCACCCGTGCCAGGTTCCCTAGCTACCCTCTCTACGATGTATCGCATGAGGTGGAGGTTGTCGTGGATGGATCTGTCGGGAATGGCGCATGTCTGCGCCTCTCCCACCAGACCACCAACGACAAGCGCCAACCTCTTTGCTAGCACCTTGGCCAAAATCTTAAACTCTGTGTTTAGCAGAGTTATGGGCCGGAAATTGTCTATGTTATCCCCCTTGTTCGGATCCTTTCTCAGCAGTGCCACCGCTCCTCGGCTCACAGAACTGGGAATTCTCCCGTTCTGTTGCCAGTTGCAGTAGACGTCCGCCAAGAGGCCTCCGAACAAGTCTGGCATCTGTACGTAAAGTTCATAGGGCAGACCATCCAAACCAGGCGATTTACCCCTTGTGCAGCCAGTCATTGCCTCCCTTACTTCAGCGGCTGTTATCGGCTTTTCGCAACACTTCGCCTCAGTGGCCGAGAGCCGCGGCAGTCCGTCGAGGTAGACACTAAAGTCCATCCCTCTACCCGGCCCCCCGCTGCCCCCGAACAGCTGAGCGAAGTGTCGCTGAAAAGCTTCACACATTTGCCCGGGATCGAGTAGCATGCGCCCGTCGTGGTCCACCAAAGACCGGATCGTGGCTTTGTTGCCACGACGCGCCTCCGCCACTCGGGCCCATTGAACGGCTTTCGTCCCCTCGTGTCTGAGAGCACGCACCCTAGCTCTGACAACGCAGCCTTCGTGCTTTGCATTGAAGAATTGGTCAAGGGCCAATTTCGCCGCAAGCACGTCGGTCGCAATGCCTTTGCTAAGCGCCTCGTCTAATTTTCTAACTAGTTCTCCCTCTGCTCTATTTTTCTCTATTGCTAAAGCCTTACTAAACCTAATCGATTCTATTCTAATCGCTCTTTTCAGAGCAAACCACCACTTGTTGTTGACGATGGCCCCCGTCAACGCCCGCTTAACTAGTTCGCTAATCCGGTCTCTGTAGGCCTTGCGCGCTGGTAAGGACGCGTTTAGCTTCCAGTAGCCGGGTCCTCGTCTATGAAGCCTATCTAAGTCAAGCACACAGATCACGAATTTGTGGTCCGTGTAGCTGACTATCTTGAATTGTGGACAGCCTATGCTAGACCTATCTATTTCCCTACAAAATACTCTATCTAGATATGATCTGGATGACCCTATGCGGTTTGTCCAAGTCCACATTGGCACATTCGGGAAATCCAATCGGTACCTGTCAGACAGTTCAAAACGCCTGAGCAGGTTGGTGAGGCTCTTGCACCCTCCACCCCTATCCGCTAATCCCACACAGTCCCAGCGTGCATCTAAGATCCCGTTCCAGTCGCCCACTAACACTAAAGAGCGCGACGTTCCAAGAAAGGTCTCCAGACGCCGGAAGAAATCAGGCCGCCCTGCTCCTGTCGGGGCATAGACGGCCACTAGCCTGAAAGCTTGCCCGTCTCCGCTGGTCACGTCCAGCACCACCAGCTTACCCTCTGGGTCCAGGAAGATGGCCCGTATGGCGAGATCCAAACCTCTCCGAAAAAGCACAGCAACTCCTCCACCCGATCCAGGACGGCTGGGAGATGCGTACACATCGTAGCCGCCGAAGATCGGTGCGAAGGCCCGTGCTTCGGAGATTCTTGTCTCGCTGATGGCCACTACATCTATGTTTAGTGACCTGAGGTCGTTGAGCAGGTGACCCTGCTTCCATGACGACCCCAAGCCACGCGCATTTATGCTGCCTATTCTGAGTGAGGTCATGTTTAAAATAGAGTGGAAAAGATGGGAAAGACCACTTACCGTATTTTTGGTAGAGGAGGGATGGTTTTTACATCCCTTTTCACTTGATCGTCTGGTGAAGGGACCGTTGAATCGTCCCTTCGGCTGGTCGTCGGCTCTTCTAAGAGAATGTCTGAATATACTCTTCGATTAATGGTTCCTCCTAGGTCCCTGAAATCACCAACTGCGTTGGGGAATTTCGTTTTAATGTTTGTGTATTGTTTCTGTGCTATTTTTAGCAGTCTTATGTTAGTTGGCGTTTTGATTGGTGCTGGTATTATGTAGTCCTGTTGTGAAATGTCTGTGTGTTCAATTATGTAAGTCATTAGTTTCTTGTTGTGTGTGTTTATTGCCGTGCATTTGTTTTTCTGGGGGTGGGGTGTGGTTCTGCTATTTTCTTGTCGTTGTTGCTGGGTGTGTGTGTTTTGTTGTTGTGTTTGCGATGTTGGTGCTTGTGGTGGTGGTGTTGAAGGTGTTGTTGGCGGTGGGGTTGTCGCCGGTGGTGATGGTGGTGCTGGTGTGGGTGGTGATGGTGTTGGTGGTGTTGCTGCTGTGGGTCTCTTTGCAGTAGACTTTACCCTTTTCTCATTTCTTTCCTCCCTTTTCAAAGGCGACGATGCGCTGCTTCTGCGTTTGTGCCTTCTTGAGACCTTTTGCCATCCCTCTCCCACCTCACACTCCATGTCTGATTCTGTAAGGTCGGGGAGGGGTACCAGCTCCACTCTTTCACTTGTTGTTGTTGGTGATGTTTGCACTGGAGTCTCTGTTGCAGCTGCATTTGGTATTGCTGTTGTTGTTGTTAATATTTCCACTGCTGCTGCTGTCTTTGATTTCCGTGGAGTGGGTATGGGTGCCACGGACCTATCGTTCCTGGTTGCCGCTTGTCCTGTTGCTGGTAGCCGTGGAACCGGATTCGGGAGGAGGGGGGTTTTCTCCTTTCTCAGGGTCTTCTCGTTGCAGAAGGCCCTGAGGTGAGTCTTCGATCCACAGCGAAAGCATTTCGGGCGTTTGCCCTCAACACTTATGGGCAGTTGAGTGCCGTTATCGAAGTCTATCACATCCGGGATAGCTTCGATGCACTCCTGGTTGGTTTGGATTAGCATCTCAATGGAGGAGCCGACCCAATCTTCTCTTACTTTTTTCTGTACTTGCAGTACAGTTGTTTTGTCCTCGATTCCGACGAGGACAGACGCGGCCAGCCAAGAAGGGGTCATTCCGGGGGGGACGTGGGTCAGTTTGACCCTCACAATTTTTTGCCCGCAGTAGGAGGGCACCAACACCATTTCCTCGCTCCTTAGGGTCACTACTGATTGGGCCTTTGCCTCCTGGGGTGTGGCAAAAAGTACGTCTACGGTGGCGTATTTTTTGCCTCGGGTGATGTGCGTTTTCCTCTGCCACACAGACCCCAAGGCTTTTTGTATTTGGGCCTCTGTGGCTCTTTCCACCCTACGGGATTTTGTACTTACTGTACGGTACGTGACCGTACAGTGCTCTTGGGTTTCGAAAAAATTTTTCGCTGCCTTGCAGATTGCTCGGTGTCCGTTCTTTGTCACCATCTTCTTCGCTTCCTCTAATTCCTCATTTGTTATGAGGATTGTTTCCAGGTTTTTCGCAATACCTGCAAATGAGATTGGTTTTTCTCTGCTGTTGTTGTTGTCGTCAGAGCTGCTGGTACTTTTGTTGTTGCTGCAGGTACTACGACTACTGCCTCCGCCGCTGTTGCTGTGGTTGTTGTTGGTGTTGCTGCTGCTAATGCTGTTGTTGTTTATGCTGCTGGTGATGCTGTTGCGGCTGCTACTGTTGTTTTCATTGTCACTGTTGCTGTTGTTATTACGGCTGCTACTGCTATTATTCCTGACGTCAGACGAATGAACTGGGTTTTCGTATTTCCCGCACACCTGTTTCGTCGCTGTCGTCGTCGTCGTGGAGAAACCTTGCACGCTTTGCACGAGACTTTTCTTTTCTTTCGTCGCTTGCGAAAGAGAAGGTAGGGAGAGAGACACATTTAAAGAAGGGAGGGAGAGAGACAATCTTCTCTCTCCTGTAGTGATGATTGAGGAAGAAGAAGACGGAATGAGTGGGAGTGACGTATGATCCATTATTATTAATAATAATAAATATAAGAACAATAAAGCTAATAATAATGATTTCTTTATTAACCACAAGGGTTTACATAAAGTAGACATTAAGGACAGTGCAGGACAATGCAGGACGGTACAAATGGGCATTTCTGCGTGTAAAAAAAACAAAAATAGAGGATGTAACAAAAATAACAATGAAAATAACAATGAAAAATTCCCCAATAGGGGGGAGACTTCGGAGGGACATTTGTGGAGAAAGCCCAGTAAAAAGCCACAATGACCCTGACCACCAAGGCAAGTGCCCTCTCCCAGTTTTCCACCTTTAGTTTACAGATATATACTCAGAGTCGGCCCATTCACTCGGGCCATTCTTGCTTCTCTCACCCATCTTTCAACAAAATGCTGGGAAGAGAGCACTTCCTTCTCTACTCTGATTTTCCTTTTCAAATGAAATTTGAAAAAGTCAATCAGAGCATCACCGAAGAGGTAAGTGCTCGTCTTCAGCCCTTTCAAACGTGTCCACCATACTATCTCTTTCGCCATGGCCACCAGACAGATAAAAACTGCCTGCCCTTCCCGGCTAAAGGAGGAGGGCGGGGCAATCCTCACGATAGACTCAGATGATAGCTGGATCCGTCCTAAACGCGACAGCAGGTGTTCGACATAAACCCACAAGTCAGCAATTTTCGGACACTGGACGAGTGCGTGCAGGACGGTTTCGTCGCCCTGCGCGCATCTCGGACATGCCCGGCTGACGGCACCTCCATGCCTGTAGAGTTTATCCCGAACTGGCAAGGCTCCTCGGTAGCACTGCCAGGCCAGAGATTTCTGGAAGTTGTCCATAGGCCCTGGCCCGAAAGTTCTTCCGAAGAGATTGGCTAGTTGATTTTCGTCGACGCCTAGAGTTTCCCCAAGTACGTCGTCGCTCTTCCCCTCCACTAATCCTCTATAGAACGCCGAGGTGGAGTTTCCACCGATCACATTGCCCGATTGGTCGAGGGCTGTGAGCGCCTGAAGACATTCCAGTCTCCAGGCGCTCCCTCTCGGTCTTCGCTTGACCCAGGACTGCAGCTCCGTCAAGGAAACGAGCTGGGGAAAAACGCGTCTAGCAAACGGCGACCACACCTGATCACCGTCGAGGAAGAGGTGGAGATGTCGTAGCCTGAGCGCGTGCCTGCGCATCATCAGCCACGGCATGCCCAGCCCTCCACGTAGCGGGTGTTGACAACAGATGGACCGCCTGACCATCGGAGCACGTCCCTTCCACAAAAAGCGAAAGAGCAAACGCTCCAGCGCAGTCAGGCGAGGCTTAGGACAAGGTACGACGGTTAGGCGGTAGCAGATGACAGACGCGATGTACGCGTTAGCCACCTCCGCTCGACCTTTCAGGGATAGCTTCCTCTCCGCCCATTTCTGGGTGAGAGAAGCCACCCTGCTCGTCACCTCGTCCCAGTTTTTGTCCGTCTGGAGGTCCGGACCGAACCAGACCCCTAGCAATTTAACCGGTCCGTCCGTCCAGCGCCCGACGACGCTGTTGGACGGCATGGACCTGCCTCTCCAGGTGCCGAGCTGCAGGCCCACTGACTTTTCCTGGTTGATCATTGCTCCTGTCACCGCTTCGTATTCTCTTAGTGTAGTGCCGATCGCCTCGATGTGTTTGGCGTTCGACACCACTACGGTGACATCGTCCGCATATGCTGACACGGATCTTCCGCATCCTAGTTCGCGCGGGACTCCCCTCAACGTCTCCAGTTTGTGCAGTAATGGCTCGAGAGTCAATACGTACAAGAGGGACGAGAGGGGACATCCTTGGCGGACCGAGCGCATGATGTTGAACGGTTCCGACAGGTGACCGTTCACTCTCACCACAGAGCAGATGTCGCTGTGCATGGCAGCGATCCAGCCTCTGAAGACGGGCCCAAAGCCAGCCGCCCTCAGGACTGCCGCTAGGTAACGATGGTCGACCCTATCGAAAGCTTTCGACTGATCTAAATTGATCAAGGACCCACCCGTGCCAGGTTCCCTAGCTACCCTCTCTACGATGTATCGCATGAGGTGGAGGTTGTCGTGGATGGATCTGTCGGGAATGGCGCATGTCTGCGCCTCTCCCACCAGACCACCAACGACAAGCGCCAACCTCTTTGCTAGCACCTTGGCCAAAATCTTAAACTCTGTGTTTAGCAGAGTTATGGGCCGGAAATTGTCTATGTTATCCCCCTTGTTCGGATCCTTTCTCAGCAGTGCCACCGCTCCTCGGCTCACAGAACTGGGAATTCTCCCGTTCTGTTGCCAGTTGCAGTAGACGTCCGCCAAGAGGCCTCCGAACAAGTCTGGCATCTGTACGTAAAGTTCATAGGGCAGACCATCCAAACCAGGCGATTTACCCCTTGTGCAGCCAGTCATTGCCTCCCTTACTTCAGCGGCTGTTATCGGCTTTTCGCAACACTTCGCCTCAGTGGCCGAGAGCCGCGGCAGTCCGTCGAGGTAGACACTAAAGTCCATCCCTCTACCCGGCCCCCCGCTGCCCCCGAACAGCTGAGCGAAGTGTCGCTGAAAAGCTTCACACATTTGCCCGGGATCGAGTAGCATGCGCCCGTCGTGGTCCACCAAAGACCGGATCGTGGCTTTGTTGCCACGACGCGCCTCCGCCACTCGGGCCCATTGAACGGCTTTCGTCCCCTCGTGTCTGAGAGCACGCACCCTAGCTCTGACAACGCAGCCTTCGTGCTTTGCATTGAAGAATTGGTCAAGGGCCAATTTCGCCGCAAGCACGTCGGTCGCAATGCCTTTGCTAAGCGCCTCGTCTAATTTTCTAACTAGTTCTCCCTCTGCTCTATTTTTCTCTATTGCTAAAGCCTTACTAAACCTAATCGATTCTATTCTAATCGCTCTTTTCAGAGCAAACCACCACTTGTTGTTGACGATGGCCCCCGTCAACGCCCGCTTAACTAGTTCGCTAATCCGGTCTCTGTAGGCCTTGCGCGCTGGTAAGGACGCGTTTAGCTTCCAGTAGCCGGGTCCTCGTCTATGAAGCCTATCTAAGTCAAGCACACAGATCACGAATTTGTGGTCCGTGTAGCTGACTATCTTGAATTGTGGACAGCCTATGCTAGACCTATCTATTTCCCTACAAAATACTCTATCTAGATATGATCTGGATGACCCTATGCGGTTTGTCCAAGTCCACATTGGCACATTCGGGAAATCCAATCGGTACCTGTCAGACAGTTCAAAACGCCTGAGCAGGTTGGTGAGGCTCTTGCACCCTCCACCCCTATCCGCTAATCCCACACAGTCCCAGCGTGCATCTAAGATCCCGTTCCAGTCGCCCACTAACACTAAAGAGCGCGACGTTCCAAGAAAGGTCTCCAGACGCCGGAAGAAATCAGGCCGCCCTGCTCCTGTCGGGGCATAGACGGCCACTAGCCTGAAAGCTTGCCCGTCTCCGCTGGTCACGTCCAGCACCACCAGCTTACCCTCTGGGTCCAGGAAGATGGCCCGTATGGCGAGATCCAAACCTCTCCGAAAAAGCACAGCAACTCCTCCACCCGATCCAGGACGGCTGGGAGATGCGTACACATCGTAGCCGCCGAAGATCGGTGCGAAGGCCCGTGCTTCGGAGATTCTTGTCTCGCTGATGGCCACTACATCTATGTTTAGTGACCTGAGGTCGTTGAGCAGGTGACCCTGCTTCCATGACGACCCCAAGCCACGCGCATTTATGCTGCCTATTCTGAGTGAGGTCATGTTTAAAATAGAGTGGAAAAGATGGGAAAGACCACTTACCGTATTTTTGGTAGAGGAGGGATGGTTTTTACATCCCTTTTCACTTGATCGTCTGGTGAAGGGACCGTTGAATCGTCCCTTCGGCTGGTCGTCGGCTCTTCTAAGAGAATGTCTGAATATACTCTTCGATTAATGGTTCCTCCTAGGTCCCTGAAATCACCAACTGCGTTGGGGAATTTCGTTTTAATGTTTGTGTATTGTTTCTGTGCTATTTTTAGCAGTCTTATGTTAGTTGGCGTTTTGATTGGTGCTGGTATTATGTAGTCCTGTTGTGAAATGTCTGTGTGTTCAATTATGTAAGTCATTAGTTTCTTGTTGTGTGTGTTTATTGCCGTGCATTTGTTTTTCTGGGGGTGGGGTGTGGTTCTGCTATTTTCTTGTCGTTGTTGCTGGGTGTGTGTGTTTTGTTGTTGTGTTTGCGATGTTGGTGCTTGTGGTGGTGGTGTTGAAGGTGTTGTTGGCGGTGGGGTTGTCGCCGGTGGTGATGGTGGTGCTGGTGTGGGTGGTGATGGTGTTGGTGGTGTTGCTGCTGTGGGTCTCTTTGCAGTAGACTTTACCCTTTTCTCATTTCTTTCCTCCCTTTTCAAAGGCGACGATGCGCTGCTTCTGCGTTTGTGCCTTCTTGAGACCTTTTGCCATCCCTCTCCCACCTCACACTCCATGTCTGATTCTGTAAGGTCGGGGAGGGGTACCAGCTCCACTCTTTCACTTGTTGTTGTTGGTGATGTTTGCACTGGAGTCTCTGTTGCAGCTGCATTTGGTATTGCTGTTGTTGTTGTTAATATTTCCACTGCTGCTGCTGTCTTTGATTTCCGTGGAGTGGGTATGGGTGCCACGGACCTATCGTTCCTGGTTGCCGCTTGTCCTGTTGCTGGTAGCCGTGGAACCGGATTCGGGAGGAGGGGGGTTTTCTCCTTTCTCAGGGTCTTCTCGTTGCAGAAGGCCCTGAGGTGAGTCTTCGATCCACAGCGAAAGCATTTCGGGCGTTTGCCCTCAACACTTATGGGCAGTTGAGTGCCGTTATCGAAGTCTATCACATCCGGGATAGCTTCGATGCACTCCTGGTTGGTTTGGATTAGCATCTCAATGGAGGAGCCGACCCAATCTTCTCTTACTTTTTTCTGTACTTGCAGTACAGTTGTTTTGTCCTCGATTCCGACGAGGACAGACGCGGCCAGCCAAGAAGGGGTCATTCCGGGGGGGACGTGGGTCAGTTTGACCCTCACAATTTTTTGCCCGCAGTAGGAGGGCACCAACACCATTTCCTCGCTCCTTAGGGTCACTACTGATTGGGCCTTTGCCTCCTGGGGTGTGGCAAAAAGTACGTCTACGGTGGCGTATTTTTTGCCTCGGGTGATGTGCGTTTTCCTCTGCCACACAGACCCCAAGGCTTTTTGTATTTGGGCCTCTGTGGCTCTTTCCACCCTACGGGATTTTGTACTTACTGTACGGTACGTGACCGTACAGTGCTCTTGGGTTTCGAAAAAATTTTTCGCTGCCTTGCAGATTGCTCGGTGTCCGTTCTTTGTCACCATCTTCTTCGCTTCCTCTAATTCCTCATTTGTTATGAGGATTGTTTCCAGGTTTTTCGCAATACCTGCAAATGAGATTGGTTTTTCTCTGCTGTTGTTGTTGTCGTCAGAGCTGCTGGTACTTTTGTTGTTGCTGCAGGTACTACGACTACTGCCTCCGCCGCTGTTGCTGTGGTTGTTGTTGGTGTTGCTGCTGCTAATGCTGTTGTTGTTTATGCTGCTGGTGATGCTGTTGCGGCTGCTACTGTTGTTTTCATTGTCACTGTTGCTGTTGTTATTACGGCTGCTACTGCTATTATTCCTGACGTCAGACGAATGAACTGGGTTTTCGTATTTCCCGCACACCTGTTTCGTCGCTGTCGTCGTCGTCGTGGAGAAACCTTGCACGCTTTGCACGAGACTTTTCTTTTCTTTCGTCGCTTGCGAAAGAGAAGGTAGGGAGAGAGACACATTTAAAGAAGGGAGGGAGAGAGACAATCTTCTCTCTCCTGTAGTGATGATTGAGGAAGAAGAAGACGGAATGAGTGGGAGTGACGTATGATCCATTATTATTAATAATAATAAATATAAGAACAATAAAGCTAATAATAATATTATTAATGACAAATATAATAATAATACTAATAATAATAATAAAAATAACAACGACAACAACAACAACAACAACAACAATAAAAATAAAAAAAGAAATCATCAGTTTATAATAATGTGATTGTGATAGACAGAAAGAATTATAATTATTACAACAGACATTATATAAAAAGGTAAAACAAAAAGGACAAGACAAACAACGATAAACACAAACAATAAAAAGAGAGTTATCACATTGATATTTTTCCGCATACAATAAGATAGTTTACAAGAAATATAGAAAGATAAATGTATTTTCAATAAATAAGTATATGATAATAATAAAAAAAGCCGAATGATTCGCCTAAGTGGTTTCATTAAAAAAAGATCGTGGGCCACGTCTAATGTTTCTTTTGTCAGTCAATATATCTTATGTCGACCATATATATACATGAGTGTGTGTGTGTGTGTCAGTGTGTGTGTGTATGCTTAAATATACCTACACATATATATATATATATACTCATATCTCCCTCCGTATATATATATATATATATATGCGTGTGTGTGTGTGTGTGTGTGCGTCTGTCTGTCTAGCTGTCTCTCTCTCTCTCACTCTCTCCCCCTCTCTCTCTTTCTGGGTTATATTACGCGCGTATTGCAAAGGGAAAAAAAATCACCAAGATTTGTAAACAAAATGTTAGAATTTTTTGCAATCCTTGTTTCTTCAGCAGTGTACACAGATACCATAACCTTAATGGAATAGGAAGAAGGAACACAACGTAAATACTTAAACGGTTGGATCCACTCAAACTGAAAAAAAATCCTTTTCTGTCTCATTTCTACCCAATCTGTGCGAAAATATGACAAGATCTTTCGATATTTTATCTAATATAGAATCAGGTTAAAACCCATACTGAAGTTACTAGCTAAATATTCATTCCAGGTCCTTGTTTCATTCGAAAGGGAGACAACTTGCGGGCAAGACTAACAGAATCGTTTAATCACTTAATCAACAACAGTAATAATAAAACAAACCTATTTAACTAAAGAGGACATACTAGATACCAGACCAGATCAATTGTAAAGGATTTAGTAAATTACATCAATACTGTTGAAATATAATGAAAATAATCCTGATCAATAAACAATCAGATCTAAGAATAAAGACAATAGACTATAGTTCTAGAAAAAGTGGATGATATAGAATTGACAAATGTAACAAAAGATGACGAAAAGGAAATGAATAAATAAATAAAACCTCCATTGTCCATCTCATAACAATTTTTATATATTTCATTTTACTCATCAGAGATGTGTAACCTCGGTAGACAACCTTTGTAATGTGTAGTAGACGAAGTGTACCAAGAATCCTTTATAGCATAATATAAAGATATAGAATGGTTTCTAACATAGGGACAAGGCCGACAATTATTTCTCTGTGGATGTGTGTTGTGTGAGGAGGAGGGTAGAGGAGTCAGTTAAATCGATCCCAGTATTAAACTGGTATTTTATTTCCTTGATCCCGGAATGGAGAAAGGAAAAAGGATCATAAATAAATGAGGCAAAGGATTTTGTCCAAAGTTCTAACGATTCTACTAATCTATCATCCTTGTAAACCATAGAATTGCGACAACATTTTTCCTCAATCAATCAATAGGTGGCACTGCTTCCACGGACTTCCTTGACTCTCTATTACCATCCAATTCTATTGTTCATCATATTCAGCAGGTCAGAAGGATTGCAATTTATCTTTTAGGAAATCCTTTCTGTTGCAAACGCAACACATTGGCAGAGTCGTCAGAACTCTGGAGTAATTTATTATCTTCGTTTTGGCCCTCAAATTATATCCAGTCTAATAACCTGTGGCTAGAAATCAGCAGAAATAACAACCTTTTCTGTACAAAAAGACTGAAACCCAAAATAAAAATACGAAATTTTTTTTACATAAGAACCGTTTCTACAACTTTATCATACCAAACTTAAAGAATAATTAAATATCAACTTTGCATTCAACATCATATAGTCCATAAGTCCGCCCAGGAGCTATTTATGATATTTCTGACACGTTTCTACTCCTAAATGTAATCTTTACCATTCCTTCATAAGTATTAATCCTATTTTCCTGTATCCCATTTCTCCAAGAACTCACCTTTCCGACACCTTTTCAATTTATCTAACTAAAACGTAAAACATTTTATAGTCAGCTGCACCATTGTCAGTTTGAAATAATTTTAGATATATTTCAACTATAATCTAACAGACGTGGACCTATAATTTTCGACTACTCAACTTAAATTACGTTTTTCTATGTCCCACACCTCTGATTATATAGCATTATCTTGATAAAAGGACAAGCGGACGACAAAAATGCGTCACTTTTACTATTGTTGTGCTTTGCTTATGGTCGTCTCAATTAATATGCATTAGTGTACTTAATATCACGTTTCTTTGAAAATGGACGGAATTTCTTGCAACAGTTGTGTTTACACACACATCCATATATATATATATATATATATATATATATATATATATATATATATATATATATATATATATATATATATATATATATGTATATATATATATATATATATATATATATATATATATATATATATATACATATGGAGAAAGAGAGGTGTATATATATATATATATATATATATATATATATATATATATATATATATATATATATATATAGTTATAGGAATAACCAAAGAGTGCTTAGAAATACATAGTTTTATTAGCTAACAGTGTTTCATCCATACACCAAGGCAGGAATCCTCAGAGCCTATAAACATGAGTATATCAGTAGTTGCATGCTCCATCAAGCTGCGTCACCAGAACAAGGTTAAATGACCAGCAGGGGGGGGGGGTCCCGAGGCCAGCTCTATATGGAAAAAGACAGAATACATGATGCACATAATGTCATAAAATGTTTTAAAAGTTAAAAAATTAAAAATTACACCACAAATGTATCACTTAAATGGTGCAATAGATGATAAAGAGGTTGGGTGAGGGTAGCAAGGGATGAGTGAGGGTATTACTCAGCATGATCAGAAACAATAAGAAAATAATAAAAAAAAAAAATAATAATAAAAAAGTACAAAAATACAGGGATAAGAAAAGAGATAAATATAAAAATACAAAACAATAAAGGAACAAAAAGCCCGGAACCCCCCCCAAAAAATATCTATGCACGCATTCACGCACATATATTACAGCCTACCTATATCTCATGAGAATCAGTCTACAGCGGAAATTTTCCTCTGCAAGACGCAATGCAGACCATGATTATATTGCGAAGGACCAACTATCATTCACCCTGCGTCTTTCCACTTATGCCTTTCGGGTTATAAAGTAAATGTCCGATAAAAAAAAAATGGCATTAGTAACGTTACAGTTGAATTCAAAACTGCAAAATTCTCGAAAAGAGCGTAGCTACCCCAACACCACCACCACCAGCTAACCAACCACTGAGGACGTATATACGTTTTTGCCAATACAAAAAGAATATAAGGTAAATTAGAACCCAATATGGAGAGAGTCAGAACAAATACCGCATAGAATTCATGCCTTTGGCTGGCATAATAATAAAATATTATACCATATATCACATGAATCGATATCTTCCCTGAAGAGAGACAACACCAAAAACATTGCACTCAATTGCGCATATCAGTAGAACAATATACAGCTCTTTGTTTCAGTTACTCATAGGAATCCATACAACCACTTATAGAGATTAAGATATATATCTGGAGAGGAATCTCATACATGGAATCATACTGATTGCAACATTACCATTTAATATGGATAGGAAAGAATGATACGACATAGTTATTGATTGCATATGTTCTCAGTGTGCTTATTTCAGATTAATTGAACTAATCCATTGAGAGTTAAGTACTATTTCTTGAGAATGGTAATACAGTTTCCTACTCTAGCCATGCACTTTTGTCTCGTTGACCATTTGGCCAATTATTTCGCCAGCTACAGTTCTCTCTTGAATGATCTATACTATCCTGATATAGTTTCTATAAAAGCTTTATATATACTACATTTATACAATGTTATAAGTTAACATTGTGCTTGATGGAATGTTTTTTCTTTTTTGGTAGATTTCTTCAATTATTGAGTGATGCATCTAAGTATATTCTTAATTGAAAGTATTTTTATTCACATCAATACTTATTGTTAGATCTGACTAATAAAACTATGTTTTCATTGGTCTGTTCGTTGCTGATACTATCTGTCGGTTGTAAATCTAGGGAGAATAAGGCACAGAAACACAACATATCAGATATCAAATAGTTTTGTTTTATCAATTCCACCAACCAACCGCCCCTGGAATGGTACTAGTTCTTTATTTAATGACTCCGAAAGTATGAATACAGATTGAAGAGAGCAGGACGAAATGCCGGGATTTGAACTCTATTCTCTACACTGAAAGATTGCATGTATGTATCTACCAGAAGATCATAGAGGTGTCGAAGTGGCACTGTAGGGACCACGTTTTGGGGGCATTTTAAAACTGACAGAAATCAACCCACTCCGTGCCTCGCCCCACCCCCCAAAGGAGTGAGAGTAAATAGAGAGGAAGTGAGAAAGAGATATAGAAGAAGATTTGGCTCGCCTACTGAACAGACACAATTGTTATCGTCTCCAGAAGGACGAAAGGCAAAGTTAACCTCACCCCAGTTTGACATCCGTGTGCAGGGAATCGGAAGGGATATCACAAATCATTCTACCTGACGTTCTAATGGTTCTGCCACTTCGGCACCCTTACAATAATAGA
>OZ024751.1:37169967-37177467 GCA_964016885.1 Eledone cirrhosa
GGTCTAGAAAGTGGCTTAAACTTTGGATATCATTCACATTATATATAACACTGACCGACATAGCATTTTAAATGAACTCCCTCATAAACTTTTAATATGTTGGTATTTAGGTACTGTAGAAATTATCAGTATGGATGAATTATGCAGTTGAGTCTAGCAAATGTTTTTCATTCAATGTTCAGCTATTTTACCCTTTTTTACCCACATAAACTAGCAACTAGTTCTTGCTTATATGAAGATGAAGCTTGGTCTTTTACCAAATATATACAATGTTTCAACAAGTTAAAAACAATGTTTTGGTTATTAATCACTACCAAATGTTTATGCATTATTGTTTTGACGTAATCAAAACATTATTTTATGAAACAAAACAAAGCATAAACAAATTATAAATTAATGGCTACAATTTTAATGTAAATTATATTAGGCGTTCTAAACACCAATTGCTTATTGAGTAATAGCAAAACAAAGTAGTAAAAACACACACTAACATTTATAGTTATGTTTCAGTTCTGTATTATGATCAACACCCAAGCAATACATTAAAACTGTAGTTCGAATCACGACAGTAAAATTATTGCTCATCGTGTTCTATCTTACAATGCTGCTACTAATATATAATATAAACAAAACAAAGTAGCATGTTTGAATACCAACTCCACTACCAATGCTGTAGTAGACAATTACTCGGAGGGTTTGAGGTTGGTGAGACAAGCAAAGCCGTAATATAATAGGTAAGTAATAGTGTCTCAGGCGTAAGAACGGGTTTTAGTTCAGACACAGAACCAGAGATCATTGTGAAGAGGGAATGTCGATCTAATCGACCCGAGTAATTAGCTGATAGTTTCTTTTACCGACCATGAAAGGATGATAGGCAAAGTTGTATATTTGTCCTAAATAAGAGATCAGCACTCAGTCAAAAAATGACTCTGGAGCATAACAGCACAACACGAAGGACCCTTCTTCCCAAATTCACTTCAATTATCAAATCTGCGCAGTCAATAAGGCCAAAAATATACTTCTACGCTGTGTGCGACAGCCACACCTCTGCAGGTTTAGGTGGCCTCCTCCGTGGTATATCTCGATAGAGGTGTCTTGGGTGATTTAATGATAAGGACGCCAATCCTATCATCTCATTTCTACAGCTGAGTAAACTGGAACAACGTGAAATAAAGTGTCTTACTCAAGGAAACAACACATCACCCGGTCCGAGAATTGAACTCACAACCTTTCGATTGCAAGCTTAATGCTCTAACCACTAAGCCATGCGCCTTCCCCTCTACTCTGATTCTGGAGTAAGTGGAAACCTGTTTTTGATATCAAGAGATACCAATGATTATGATGCTGAGTCATTATTGTGCCCAGACCAGTTCCACTTTCCTGTTTTTATCACAAGTGCATTTGAAAGGTTATGAAAATTATAATACACAATCTCACTATTACAGTGACCTAACATCAATTAGTTGTTCTTTATTATATCTTGGGATATTACATTTATCCAACACCTTACATTCCTAAGCCTAATGATACTGAATGATTATTCTTTTCAAAAGTTGCGAAGAAACTGATTTATGCATCTATTTATGCTACTAGTACAACATTCCATTTTTGTTGCCATAAATATGAAATGGAAGTCGATTTTTTCTATCTACATGTATATAGAAATTATGCATAACTGAATTAATATATAATGGAATATGCTTAGCTCTGAATAGAATATTTAATGCTAACTTCTTTGGCGTAAAAATTCCATGCAATGTTAGACATAATAAAAACGGATATAGATGAACGGAAGTCCGTTTAATGTCGTAAGGGTTATTCCTTTCGACGATCTCTTGAAAATATTCAGTCTAAAGAACGCAAACATCCTTTCAATTGTTATCAGCCTGTTTTGTTGTAATGACGCAATTCCTCATTAATATCTAGCCAAAACTACCTTCCGGATTAAACGATTCATAAAATATATTTTACAGCAAAACTTTAGAATATATCCTTCGATTTTCTCCTGTGTTTTGTGAAATATATTATTTAATATTCATAAAGGATTCTATGAATAACGATTGTAAGAATAAATGATATATACATATATACATATTTTATATATATATATATATATATATATATATATATATATATATATATATTTATATATATATATATATATATATATATATATATATATATGTCTGCTCATCATCATAATTGATTTCAGAGATATAGTACAAGGGGCGGCTGAAAAGTTCACAGGCTGACTATGAAAGAGTGATACTAGAGCTGTGAAATATCTTATGCATTATTTCCAACTCTCCTTATTAGTAACTGCATTGTTTATGGACTTTGTTGAAAAATAGACCTCATTTAGTCAGTCATTCCATGAGTATCTGGTAAGCCTATGATATTTTCAGACGACACTACTATATATATATATATATATATATATATATATATATATATATATATATATATGTATATATATGTATATACCATTCTCAGGTAAAGATGTTCATTGGTTTGCATTTCTTCTCAACTCTAGATTTGAAAAAAGATATATTTGTTCAAACATATTGTGAAATTCTGTTTCAGCGAAATACTGTAATGTAAATATATAATTATTCTCAACAATTAATTATAAATGACACAAGAAAAAGAAACTGAAATAAAAATCATAAAATAATACAGACGTTAAATAGTAATCGAAAGTAACACAATATATTTTAAGTAAACAGCTTGTCCAAAAAAACAAACCAAAACTAAACAAAGACTCAAAGACTTCGCGAGATTCCCGAAGATTATAGAAACCGTTTAACACCTAAACCATAACCCGGAATATTTCTTGAAAATACAAACAACACTATGACTGATTGATAATCACGTAAACGTAGGTGATGACGAAATTATTTTGGTGTAGTTCTATAAGATTATGGTGAAGTGATAAGCAGTAGTTATTAATAATTTGGCATGGTTAATTATCTCAATATACCGTATCAGTTTTCATTAGAAAAATCTGCGAACACCAAATTATATATTCGTACGAAATACAACATTGCTCATTTTTGGGGTAAAACATAATTTCATGAATTTCTTAATACCTGTAATTTTTTAAAATTTTGTTTTTAAAATAAAAATAAAAATATAGACACTTTAAAAATTATATTTTGTCTTTAATAGTTTAAATATGTTAGTACGTTGTCATGCACTTATATATATATATATATATATATATATACTATGTCAGCGTATGCCATGCACCATCTTATTTTATCTGATGAGGACGTACTGTTGAACTTAACTCAGTACCTGTGAAATATGTATAATAAAATATAATTGATCACATGAATATCTATTTTGTTAATATTTTGAATTTCTCTCTCTCTCTCTCTCTATATATATATATATATATATATATAACAAAGAAGGTGTGGTAAGATACCAGGTAGACCATAACGCACCAGAGTACTCGATACTTAGGGTAGTAGAGTGGGTAATATATATATATATATATATATGAAAAGAGTAAGGATCCTGAGGGCTGAGCTCCGGCCGTTTCGACAGCTAGATCCGAAGGTTTGGAAATGGCCGCAGCTCAGCCAACGGGGTTCTGACTCTTTTCATATATAATCCACCACCAATCCACCACCCTTATATAATATATAATCTGTTTAACTTGATTTAGCGTCTAGACACCGTATTACTATGAACCGGCACTGCCAGAAATGAATGCCAATGTATTCTATTCAGTCAGCACTTACACGGATTTGAAGGAAACAACAATATTATTGGCAGCATCGGTAGAAGGCGGTGGATTGGCAGTATCGGTTGAATAGGGGGCTGGATTGGCAGTATCGGTAGAATCGGGGGTGGATTGACAGTATTGGTAGAATAAGGGGTAGATTGACGGTATCGGTAGAATTGGGGGTGGGGTGGATTGGCAGTATCGGTAGAATATGGCGGTGGATTGGCAGTATTGGTAGAATAGGGGGGGGGGGTGGATTGACAGTATCGATAGAGGGTAGGACGCCATGTTTTGCAGCAAAGAGTTAAGGCCCGTTATGGTCTGAGTTCAAATCTCGTCGAGGTTAACTTTGCCTTTCATCCTTACGGGGTCGATAAAATAAAGTACCAGTAATACACTGAGATAATTGCCAAAAGTAGAAACAATTATTTTAACACTTTTCTCTACATTAATAATAAGATATATGACATACGATTATGTAAAAAATATATATATATTTATTTCCCACCATATTCTCTGTAGGAACATAGTATTGAAACAGTGTCGTTGCCGTTCCAAATTGAGTGTTTGTCCTAATTTACTTAATTCATTACAACATATAATGTTCGTGGAGTTCAGATTGTTTCTTCAATCCTTACTAAATGACCTATTCGAGAGGGGGGTGTCTTGACAACCTTCTATTATGTAACTCAATATCTTCTTTAAAATCAACGCACGAAAATCAGCGGAATTTGTAGGGCCTGACCTGTTCTTAAAAAAAAAATACATGCGTCTCTTAATTCCCACATTTACATATATAGGCTGTTTGTATGCTACCCAGTAAATATACCCTACAAAGTTAATGATATATTTATACTCTACTTTAAAATATCAAATCACACATGAGACCAAAAGGTATCATGTATGTTTTTAAAGACAAGCGAATGTTCTGTTTAGAATAATTTATGGGAAATACAAGCCTTAGTTTTAAGAAGTTTATGAATATATTCCAGCATGAAAAGACTATTTTGAAAGGAAAATGTTAACTACCTGACTCATGGCATGAATGAAAATGACATTTTTTTCCTTAAGAAAAATAATAATGAGCTGAAAAATATCTAATGTATTATTATAAAACGTAAAGTTGGAGGTGCACAACAAGACAATACAGTAACAAGAAAAATATTATATGGTCTATAATTTTCTTCCTTATAAGATAATTTAAAAAGCACATTCAATCCGAATTATACTTCAGCTAGCGTTGTATAGAAAAATCGTTAAGGCGCCACAAAGCTGTCTTCCGTAGTTACATCACTTTACTTTCTGATTATAAATTCTGCTGTGGATGTATTTATTTGCCTTTCATAGACACTAATATATTAAATCCAGTACGTTAAATATTAACGCTAATATATGAAATCCTGGAGAGTTTGTTGTTCGTCAATAAATTTTGTTATCATGAAGAGTAGAATTCACTGACATTTAACCTTTCCATAGAATGCGGTCCGGAATTAAAATAAGAGAATCAATATATTATGTGGTACAGACGTAATCGCAATGAATTGAAGCCGTGGTAGTGAAGTGAATGAAGTGTTAAGTTTAAGGAGGGACTTAGAAGAGGTTGCCGAAGGAAGATGGATACAGACCATCACCAGATTCCACTCAAAATCGGATTTTACACAAATTTGAGAATGAAGAATGTGACCCAATCGATAATACCTCTCCATAACATGAAACATAAACCAATGTGAGAAAATAAAAAATATACTGAGATCTGAGTGTTGGATTGGCAGAATTGATAGAGTCTTGGATAAAATGCCACATGCCTTATTGTTCCAGATCTTTACATTCAAAGTTCAAATCCCACCATGAGCACGATCAACTTTCATCAACGCGTTGTCTCCAAATTTTCTGGACTTGAACCTAAATAATTGTTTCTACTTTTGGCACAAATCCAGCAATTATCCCAGTTTATTACTGGTACTTTATTTTATCGACCCCAAATCAATATTATACTGAAATCGAAGGTGATAAACGCCAGAATACGTAGAAGGATGGATTACGTGTATATTTGAATAATAACTTATATTCATGTACAACAATAAGTCAGTGTTTATATAAAATTGATACATTAATGTACGAACATTTCTAAAATGTTATCATATAGCGCATTTTTAGGACTCTGCGTGTATGTGTGTATATATATATATTTAGTTCAACACGGCTGTCGTTAAACGATGATGATGATGACCTTTAACGAAATCATTAACAACTTCCTTACAAGATAATTTAGTAAGTAGGGAGATGCGGAGATCGACAAGTGTATTCATCGTTAAAACCGACGGAGGATTCATTCATGTTTGTTTGTGGATATATCATACAATATTGCATTGTATAATATATATTTACGATAATGCCTCGATCTTTATATGTATGAATGAAGACGTGGGAATATAATCTTTGATGAAATTCGTGACCTGAAATGTTGAGAGGTGAAACTACGACTGTCTGACACGGATTTATATTTCCCCAAAAATCTGTCAACAGCAATGTCTCGAAAGAAATTACAAGGAGAGAACATGAATTTGAAACTATGACGGCATAATCATACGTATTTAGAAGGTGGTGGATATCTGTTAAGTGGATTCTATAGGACTTGTGTAAGCCTAATTTGTTGGAGTGTTCGAGCTTAAGTCAGTTAGTTGTACATCAAATGGGATTAAGGTGTTGTTCAATCTATCATTGTTTCGGACATCGTGGAGAACAGCACTTAAAAGGGGTCATTTTACAGTGAACTCACTTGACAATCGAAACATAGAAAATATATGTAACGATAACCATTCAACGAAGATATACACACGATATGTCTCTCACTGTGTGTGTGTATGTATATATATATATATACACACACACAAATATATATATATATATATATATATATATATATATATATATATATATATTTGTGTGTGTGTTTATACATTTGACCGGGAAGTATATCTAAAACTGCTGGTACATTTCTCTTATTCTTTCAATTACTATTTATCCCAATGATGTACACACACACACACACATGTGTGTGTGTGTGTATTTATATATGTATATATAATACATACACACACACACACACACATATATATATATATATATATATATATATATATATATATTTTTATACTCTGCTATATATTGAGTACCTTACTTACTGTGGTTATCTCCGATTCAACCCGGAATAACCTATATATATATACAGAGAGAGAGAGAGAGAGAGAGAGAGAGAGAGAGAGAGAGAGAGAGAGAGAGAGAGAGACTGTAACAGATAGCAAAAGCCGAATGTGTGAGTGAAAGAGAGAAAGTAGGAGAAAGAGAGAGTGAGAGTGTGAGAGAGTGCGAGTATGACAGATAGAAGAAGCCGAGTGTGTGAGTGAAAGAGAGAGTGAGAGTGTGAGAGTGTGACGGATAGAAGAAGCCGAGTGTGTGAGTGAAAGAGAGAAAGTAGGAGAAAGAGAGAGTGAGAGTGTGAGAGAGTGCGAGTATGACAGATAGAAGAAGCCGAGTGTGTGAGTGAAAGAGAGAGTGAGAGTGTGAGAGTGTGACGGATAGAAGAAGCCGAGTGTGTGAGTGAAAGAGAGAAAGTAGGAGAAAGAGAGAGTGAGAGTGTGAGAGAGCGCGAGTGTGACAGATAGAAGAAGCCGAGTGTGTGAGTGAAAGAGAGAGTGAGAGTGTGAGAGTGTGACAGATAGAAGAAGCCGAGTGTGTGAGTGAAAGAGAGAAAGTAGGAGAAAGAG
>OZ024751.1:37179967-37209967 GCA_964016885.1 Eledone cirrhosa
ATATATATATATATGTAGATAAATCTACCAAAAGTTTACGGTAGTGTCCAATCCGTATGAAGAACTCAATGTAATCCGGATATCATGAAAAGAGAAGATGCATTCAAAAACTACTTTCGGTGAAAAATAAACGGAAAACAGAGTCAAGATAAATTAATATATATATAATATGCTATATTCAAGAAGCCCCAATACACAATTCTTGTCACAGATCTAATTAATTTTTGGTAATATTGTGAAAATTCCGGAAAACAAAGTCATTTTTAAGGTAACTTCAGATGTGGGAAATTTGTATATAATAGCTACATATATTTTCCACTCGAATGCATTTGAATACGTGAATGCATATTTCATCCATTCAAATTCTTCAGAAGTTTTCACAATCTAACTAGAGCGAAATTCAGATACTGATATATAAAACGTTCCTGCTTTCTTTCTTTTTAACCGATAAATGGTGACTAAGATATCGTTGATCAATTCATAAATGTACTTTGTCCAAATAATTGTCACCACTGTTTACAAAAAATGTGCTGAGAGTAGGCCCTTAAGTGCCAAAAGAAAAGTCTTTACAGTATTAACGACATCCACATAAATAACTATGACAACGACAATATAAAGGAGAACGGCAATACTGCGACACTACCTGTATTGAATCTCTATGACATCGAAGCAATAGGTAAAGTGTATCTTGGCTTTATTCCATTGCCCTTAGCGCCCTCTAGCGCTACTCATAGTAATTACTTTTGGGAACTCGATTATGCAAAAAAAACAATAACAACGAATAAAATAGAAATAAAAGACGAAAAAATAAATAAAGAAAAAAATCCGGTGATGTAAACTGACACCGCCAAACTTTTCAGGATTCAAACGGTGTTCAAAGCCCCCAAGTGTACTGTAAAAACTGACCCGGAATTTGCCATTGTTGTTAAATAGGTACTGTTGTTGCTTTATATCACGAGTTCTCTTCTGCGTCCTTTCAGCTTTCTCTTAAATCATATTGCTGCTTTCCACTCCTATTTCAATTTCTCGTCTCAAGACATGTTTTATAATCTTTCTCAGACATCGTTTATTTTCACCTTGTCACATACTCCCTCTCACTCTCGTTGTATATATATACATATATATATATATATATATACAACGAGAGTGTCATTGTATATATATATATATATATATATATATATATACAATGACAGAATGCATACGTAGATGCATTATATATATATATATATATATATATAATGCATACGTAGATGCATTATATATATATATATTTATATATATATATATGTATATATATGTATATATATATATATATACATATATACATATATATATATATATATATATATATACACGCATATATATATATATATATATTAGACATGACCATCTATATAAAACTATAAAACTTCCACAAACTTTATCTTTCTCACAGTGGTTAGTAAATTAAACCGAACGCATAATGGCTGCTGTAAAACATTTCCACCCCCTAGGCTATTTAAAACTGGTCCCATATATGTATGTAAATTACTTCTACAATCCCCTACTTGCAACCCATACCACACACATACATACAACTCCTATCTGCCCCTACCACAACCAACAACAACAACTATAGCAGATGATCACATCCACTAACTGCTTCGCTACGATTACTGCGACAAATCTCTTCTGCACTAAGTGGATCGCCGCCATTACTGCTGCCTCTGACTTTCAGTGATTCAAATGTACTTAAGTATTAGGAAAAGAATCTCATAAAGTAAATGATGCTCACACAAAAATATAATATTGGCCCAACATTTGCAGCATATATACATACACACTCACATCTCTCTTTCCCTCTCTGTCATATATATATATATATCCATCTCTCTTCCCCCTCTCTCTCTCTGTACACACACACACACACACACACACACACACACACACACACACACACACACACACACACACACACACACATATATATATATATCGTACAGCACGAATACTCAAACATAATCTCACACATACAAACAACACATCAAGATGACCACCATTACTACTACGGCTATCGAACATTCAAATGTGTTTAAGAAATAGGAAATTAAAATCTCGCCAGACAAGTCATTTTTGCACAATAAACTTATATATTCCTCACCATCGTTATCATATCGTGCACTGGAAATATTTTCATATGCGAAATCGAGGAATAATTCCACAAGTTATGTTGTTGCGATCTACATCTACACCATCGCTTCTTTTTCTCCGATTCATGATGTAACCCAACATTTTCATAGATTTACATATTTCTTCCATATAACTTTACTAAAGGCATAACGTTACTGTGGATTGGAAGTATCGGTAGAGCGTCAGACGCCATACTTTGCAGCATAGAGTTACGACTCTTTATTTTCTGAGTTCAAATCCCGCCGAGGTTAACTTTGCCTTTCATCCATACGGGGTCGATAAAATAAAGTAGCAGTAACGCACTGGGGTAATTACTGGCCTTGTGCCAAAATTAGAAACAGCTATATATATATACATCCATATATAAGTATAACCATACATACATCTATATATATATATACATATACACACATATATACATAGATATCTGTGTACACACATTATGTATATATATATATATATATATATATATATATATATATATATATCAAAATGAAAATCCGAAGGCAAGGTAAAATTCCAATCATTTAATCACGACACATGTTTCAATAAGAGATAGATCGATTGTGAAGCCACGATCGATTATCACTGATCTCATCAGGTGAAAATGAATTGTCTTCAAATTCTTGATATGAGGGAGAACTTAATATTGCTAACATAAAGTTATTGGACCATTTTACACAACCAATATTACACCTTACTATATAACAACTATATATATATATATATATATATATATATATATATATATACGTTTCGTATAGAAGTACAGTACATCATAATGAGTGTAAGACTTTACGGTGGATCACGTGTGTGTGGATTGCACATGCGTCGAGCAGTCATACATGTCACTCTTCTCCATGAAACTCTCTTCTATTTTTCATTAGTGGTTTCTGTGTGTTCATAATTAATGCTTCCTTAATTCTTAAATTTTCCACTTTACTCTCCGTCACATAATCTCATATCTTTTCCAGCTAACTTCTGAACCTTTCTGGTACAAACTTTTAAAAACTATTCTATGTTACTTTCTGTCTAAAAGAATTAAAATTTCCAATGTAACATTTCCAATGTAACATCTCCAAGCCATAATTTCTCTCACTAGAAGTTCATTCTGTATTATTAATATTATTATCTTTACAGTAGTCGAAGTAATAGTAGTTGAAGTATTAGTAGTAGAAGAAACAGTAGTAATATTTCTTTTATTTCATCTGCTTTCCTTCGTTGTTCTGCTGGTATTTGGATTGCGAGATATCAAGCTTTCTACCGTACCCTTGGGCAACTAACATTTACATTATTATTATTATCATTATTATTATATTTATTATTATTATTATTATTATTATTGAATGCCATGGTTGACGGAGGCTCGGCTCTGTAAGGTATAGTAATTTTTAACCGTTAAAACAATTGTAAATTGTTTAAAACTTGAACCAAATTGTTGATAAAGACACCCTCCTCCTCGTGAGAGGGGTCTTTCTGTCCGTTATTTGGCCCTTCGGGGTTAAATAACCAGTTATTGGGGTTTTGTACCCAAAATTTCATTTTAAACAAAAAACATGGCTACCAAAAAAAAAAAATTTCATACGTCACTCCCACTCATTCCGTCTTCTTCTTCCTCAATCATCACTACAGGAGAGAGAAGATTGTCTCTCTCCCTCCCTTCTTTAAATGTGTCTCTCTCCCTACCTTCTCTTTCGCAAGCGACGAAAGAAAAGAAAAGTCTCGTGCAAAGCGTGCAAGGTTTCTCCACGACGACGACGACAGCGACGAAACAGGTGTGCGGGAAATACGAAAACCCAGTTCATTCGTCTGACGTCAGGAATAATAGCAGTAGCAGCCGTAATAACAACAGCAACAGTGACAATGAAAACAACAGTAGCAGCCGCAACAGCATCACCAGCAGCATAAACAACAACAGCATTAGCAGCAGCAACACCAACAACAACCACAGCAACAGCGGCGGAGGCAGTAGTCGTAGTACCTGCAGCAACAACAAAAGTACCAGCAGCTCTGACGACAACAACAACAGCAGAGAAAAACCAATCTCATTTGCAGGTATTGCGAAAAACCTGGAAACAATCCTCATAACAAATGAGGAATTAGAGGAAGCGAAGAAGATGGTGACAAAGAACGGACACCGAGCAATCTGCAAGGCAGCGAAAAATTTTTTCGAAACCCAAGAGCACTGTACGGTCACGTACCGTACAGTAAGTACAAAATCCCGTAGGGTGGAAAGAGCCACAGAGGCCCAAATACAAAAAGCCTTGGGGTCTGTGTGGCAGAGGAAAACGCACATCACCCGAGGCAAAAAATACGCCACCGTAGACGTACTTTTTGCCACACCCCAGGAGGCAAAGGCCCAATCAGTAGTGACCCTAAGGAGCGAGGAAATGGTGTTGGTGCCCTCCTACTGCGGGCAAAAAATTGTGAGGGTCAAACTGACCCACGTCCCCCCCGGAATGACCCCTTCTTGGCTGGCCGCGTCTGTCCTCGTCGGAATCGAGGACAAAACAACTGTACTGCAAGTACAGAAAAAAGTAAGAGAAGATTGGGTCGGCTCCTCCATTGAGATGCTAATCCAAACCAACCAGGAGTGCATCGAAGCTATCCCGGATGTGATAGACTTCGATAACGGCACTCAACTGCCCATAAGTGTTGAGGGCAAACGCCCGAAATGCTTTCGCTGTGGATCGAAGACTCACCTCAGGGCCTTCTGCAACGAGAAGACCCTGAGAAAGGAGAAAACCCCCCTCCTCCCGAATCCGGTTCCACGGCTACCAGCAACAGGACAAGCGGCAACCAGGAACGATAGGTCCGTGGCACCCATACCCACTCCACGGAAATCAAAGACAGCAGCAGCAGTGGAAATATTAACAACAACAACAGCAATACCAAATGCAGCTGCAACAGAGACTCCAGTGCAAACATCACCAACAACAACAAGTGAAAGAGTGGAGCTGGTACCCCTCCCCGACCTTACAGAATCAGACATGGAGTGTGAGGTGGGAGAGGGATGGCAAAAGGTCTCAAGAAGGCACAAACGCAGAAGCAGCGCATCGTCGCCTTTGAAAAGGGAGGAAAGAAATGAGAAAAGGGTAAAGTCTACTGCAAAGAGACCCACAGCAGCAACACCACCAACACCATCACCACCCACACCAGCACCACCATCACCACCGGCGACAACCCCACCGCCAACAACACCTTCAACACCACAAGCACCAACATCGCAAACACAACAACAAAACACACACACCCAGCAACAACGACAAGAAAATAGCAGAACCACACCCCACCCCCAGAAAAACAAATGCACGGCAATAAACACACACAACAAGAAACTAATGACTTACATAATTGAACACACAGACATTTCACAACAGGACTACATAATACCAGCACCAATCAAAACGCCAACTAACATAAGACTGCTAAAAATAGCACAGAAACAATACACAAACATTAAAACGAAATTCCCCAACGCAGTTGGTGATTTCAGGGACCTAGGAGGAACCATTAATCGAAGAGTATATTCAGACATTCTCTTAGAAGAGCCGACGACCAGCCGAAGGGACGATTCAACGGTCCCTTCACCAGACGATCAAGTGAAAAGGGATGTAAAAACCATCCCTCCTCTACCAAAAATACGGTAAGTGGTCTTTCCCATCTTTTCCACTCTATTTTAAACATGACCTCACTCAGAATAGGCAGCATAAATGCGCGTGGCTTGGGGTCGTCATGGAAGCAGGGTCACCTGCTCAACGACCTCAGGTCACTAAACATAGATGTAGTGGCCATCAGCGAGACCAGAATCTCCGAAGCACGGGCCTTCGCACCGATCTTCGGCGGCTACGATGTGTACGCATCTCCCAGCCGTCCTGGATCGGGTGGAGGAGTTGCTGTGCTTTTTCGGAGAGGTTTGGATCTCGCCATACGGGCCATCTTCCTGGACCCAGAGGGTAAGCTGGTGGTGCTGGACGTGACCAGCGGAGACGGGCAAGCTTTCAGGCTAGTGGCCGTCTATGCCCCGACAGGAGCAGGGCGGCCTGATTTCTTCCGGCGTCTGGAGACCTTTCTTGGAACGTCGCGCTCTTTAGTGTTAGTGGGCGACTGGAACGGGATCTTAGATGCACGCTGGGACTGTGTGGGATTAGCGGATAGGGGTGGAGGGTGCAAGAGCCTCACCAACCTGCTCAGGCGTTTTGAACTGTCTGACAGGTACCGATTGGATTTCCCGAATGTGCCAATGTGGACTTGGACAAACCGCATAGGGTCATCCAGATCATATCTAGATAGAGTATTTTGTAGGGAAATAGATAGGTCTAGCATAGGCTGTCCACAATTCAAGATAGTCAGCTACACGGACCACAAATTCGTGATCTGTGTGCTTGACTTAGATAGGCTTCATAGACGAGGACCCGGCTACTGGAAGCTAAACGCGTCCTTACCAGCGCGCAAGGCCTACAGAGACCGGATTAGCGAACTAGTTAAGCGGGCGTTGACGGGGGCCATCGTCAACAACAAGTGGTGGTTTGCTCTGAAAAGAGCGATTAGAATAGAATCGATTAGGTTTAGTAAGGCTTTAGCAATAGAGAAAAATAGAGCAGAGGGAGAACTAGTTAGAAAATTAGACGAGGCGCTTAGCAAAGGCATTGCGACCGACGTGCTTGCGGCGAAATTGGCCCTTGACCAATTCTTCAATGCAAAGCACGAAGGCTGCGTTGTCAGAGCTAGGGTGCGTGCTCTCAGACACGAGGGGACGAAAGCCGTTCAATGGGCCCGAGTGGCGGAGGCGCGTCGTGGCAACAAAGCCACGATCCGGTCTTTGGTGGACCACGACGGGCGCATGCTACTCGATCCCGGGCAAATGTGTGAAGCTTTTCAGCGACACTTCGCTCAGCTGTTCGGGGGCAGCGGGGGGCCGGGTAGAGGGATGGACTTTAGTGTCTACCTCGACGGACTGCCGCGGCTCTCGGCCACTGAGGCGAAGTGTTGCGAAAAGCCGATAACAGCCGCTGAAGTAAGGGAGGCAATGACTGGCTGCACAAGGGGTAAATCGCCTGGTTTGGATGGTCTGCCCTATGAACTTTACGTACAGATGCCAGACTTGTTCGGAGGCCTCTTGGCGGACGTCTACTGCAACTGGCAACAGAACGGGAGAATTCCCAGTTCTGTGAGCCGAGGAGCGGTGGCACTGCTGAGAAAGGATCCGAACAAGGGGGATAACATAGACAATTTCCGGCCCATAACTCTGCTAAACACAGAGTTTAAGATTTTGGCCAAGGTGCTAGCAAAGAGGTTGGCGCTTGTCGTTGGTGGTCTGGTGGGAGAGGCGCAGACATGCGCCATTCCCGACAGATCCATCCACGACAACCTCCACCTCATGCGATACATCGTAGAGAGGGTAGCTAGGGAACCTGGCACGGGTGGGTCCTTGATCAATTTAGATCAGTCGAAAGCTTTCGATAGGGTCGACCATCGTTACCTAGCGGCAGTCCTGAGGGCGGCTGGCTTTGGGCCCGTCTTCAGAGGCTGGATCGCTGCCATGCACAGCGACATCTGCTCTGTGGTGAGAGTGAACGGTCACCTGTCGGAACCGTTCAACATCATGCGCTCGGTCCGCCAAGGATGTCCCCTCTCGTCCCTCTTGTACGTATTGACTCTCGAGCCATTACTGCACAAACTGGAGACGTTGAGGGGAGTCCCGCGCGAACTAGGATGCGGAAGATCCGTGTCAGCATATGCGGACGATGTCACCGTAGTGGTGTCGAACGCCAAACACATCGAGGCGATCGGCACTACACTAAGAGAATACGAAGCGGTGACAGGAGCAATGATCAACCAGGAAAAGTCAGTGGGCCTGCAGCTCGGCACCTGGAGAGGCAGGTCCATGCCGTCCAACAGCGTCGTCGGGCGCTGGACGGACGGACCGGTTAAATTGCTAGGGGTCTGGTTCGGTCCGGACCTCCAGACGGACAAAAACTGGGACGAGGTGACGAGCAGGGTGGCTTCTCTCACCCAGAAATGGGCGGAGAGGAAGCTATCCCTGAAAGGTCGAGCGGAGGTGGCTAACGCGTACATCGCGTCTGTCATCTGCTACCGCCTAACCGTCGTACCTTGTCCTAAGCCTCGCCTGACTGCGCTGGAGCGTTTGCTCTTTCGCTTTTTGTGGAAGGGACGTGCTCCGATGGTCAGGCGGTCCATCTGTTGTCAACACCCGCTACGTGGAGGGCTGGGCATGCCGTGGCTGATGATGCGCAGGCACGCGCTCAGGCTACGACATCTCCACCTCTTCCTCGACGGTGATCAGGTGTGGTCGCCGTTTGCTAGACGCGTTTTTCCCCAGCTCGTTTCCTTGACGGAGCTGCAGTCCTGGGTCAAGCGAAGACCGAGAGGGAGCGCCTGGAGACTGGAATGTCTTCAGGCGCTCACAGCCCTCGACCAATCGGGCAATGTGATCGGTGGAAACTCCACCTCGGCGTTCTATAGAGGATTAGTGGAGGGGAAGAGCGACGACGTACTTGGGGAAACTCTAGGCGTCGACGAAAATCAACTAGCCAATCTCTTCGGAAGAACTTTCGGGCCAGGGCCTATGGACAACTTCCAGAAATCTCTGGCCTGGCAGTGCTACCGAGGAGCCTTGCCAGTTCGGGATAAACTCTACAGGCATGGAGGTGCCGTCAGCCGGGCATGTCCGAGATGCGCGCAGGGCGACGAAACCGTCCTGCACGCACTCGTCCAGTGTCCGAAAATTGCTGACTTGTGGGTTTATGTCGAACACCTGCTGTCGCGTTTAGGACGGATCCAGCTATCATCTGAGTCCATCGTGAGGATTGCCCCGCCCTCCTCCTTTAGCCGGGAAGGGCAGGCAGTTTTTATCTGTCTGGTGGCCATGGCGAAAGAGATAGTATGGTGGACACGTTTGAAAGGGCTGAAGACGAGCACTTACCTCTTCGGTGATGCTCTGATTGACTTTTTCAAATTTCATTTGAAAAGGAAAATCAGAGTAGAGAGGGAAGTGCTCTCTTCCCAGCATTTTGTTGAAAGATGGGTGAGAGAAGCAAGAATGGCCCGAGTGAATGGGCCGACTCTGAGTATATATCTGTAAACTAAAGGTGGAAAACTGGGAGAGGGCACTTGCCTTGGTGGTCAGGGTCATTGTGGCTTTTTACTGGGCTTTCTCCACAAATGTCCCTCCGAAGTCTCCCCCCTATTGGGGAATTTTTCATTGTTATTTTCATTGTTATTTTTGTTACATCCTCTGTTTTTGTTTTTTTACACGCAGAAATGCCCATTTGTACCGTCCTGCATTGTCCTGCACTGTCCTTAATGTCTACTTTATGTAAACCCTTGTGGTTAATAAAGAAATCATTATTATTATATTTATTATTATTATTATTATTATTATTGAATGCCATGGTTGACGGAGGCTCGGCTCTGTAAGGTATAGTAATTTTTAACCGTTAAAACAATTGTAAATTGTTTAAAACTTGAACCAAATTGTTGATAAAGACACCCTCCTCCTCGTGAGAGGGGTCTTTCTGTCCGTTATTTGGCCCTTCGGGGTTAAATAACCAGTTATTGGGGTTTTGTACCCAAAATTTCATTTTAAACAAAAAACATGGCTACCAAAAAAAAAAAATTTCATACGTCACTCCCACTCATTCCGTCTTCTTCTTCCTCAATCATCACTACAGGAGAGAGAAGATTGTCTCTCTCCCTCCCTTCTTTAAATGTGTCTCTCTCCCTACCTTCTCTTTCGCAAGCGACGAAAGAAAAGAAAAGTCTCGTGCAAAGCGTGCAAGGTTTCTCCACGACGACGACGACAGCGACGAAACAGGTGTGCGGGAAATACGAAAACCCAGTTCATTCGTCTGACGTCAGGAATAATAGCAGTAGCAGCCGTAATAACAACAGCAACAGTGACAATGAAAACAACAGTAGCAGCCGCAACAGCATCACCAGCAGCATAAACAACAACAGCATTAGCAGCAGCAACACCAACAACAACCACAGCAACAGCGGCGGAGGCAGTAGTCGTAGTACCTGCAGCAACAACAAAAGTACCAGCAGCTCTGACGACAACAACAACAGCAGAGAAAAACCAATCTCATTTGCAGGTATTGCGAAAAACCTGGAAACAATCCTCATAACAAATGAGGAATTAGAGGAAGCGAAGAAGATGGTGACAAAGAACGGACACCGAGCAATCTGCAAGGCAGCGAAAAATTTTTTCGAAACCCAAGAGCACTGTACGGTCACGTACCGTACAGTAAGTACAAAATCCCGTAGGGTGGAAAGAGCCACAGAGGCCCAAATACAAAAAGCCTTGGGGTCTGTGTGGCAGAGGAAAACGCACATCACCCGAGGCAAAAAATACGCCACCGTAGACGTACTTTTTGCCACACCCCAGGAGGCAAAGGCCCAATCAGTAGTGACCCTAAGGAGCGAGGAAATGGTGTTGGTGCCCTCCTACTGCGGGCAAAAAATTGTGAGGGTCAAACTGACCCACGTCCCCCCCGGAATGACCCCTTCTTGGCTGGCCGCGTCTGTCCTCGTCGGAATCGAGGACAAAACAACTGTACTGCAAGTACAGAAAAAAGTAAGAGAAGATTGGGTCGGCTCCTCCATTGAGATGCTAATCCAAACCAACCAGGAGTGCATCGAAGCTATCCCGGATGTGATAGACTTCGATAACGGCACTCAACTGCCCATAAGTGTTGAGGGCAAACGCCCGAAATGCTTTCGCTGTGGATCGAAGACTCACCTCAGGGCCTTCTGCAACGAGAAGACCCTGAGAAAGGAGAAAACCCCCCTCCTCCCGAATCCGGTTCCACGGCTACCAGCAACAGGACAAGCGGCAACCAGGAACGATAGGTCCGTGGCACCCATACCCACTCCACGGAAATCAAAGACAGCAGCAGCAGTGGAAATATTAACAACAACAACAGCAATACCAAATGCAGCTGCAACAGAGACTCCAGTGCAAACATCACCAACAACAACAAGTGAAAGAGTGGAGCTGGTACCCCTCCCCGACCTTACAGAATCAGACATGGAGTGTGAGGTGGGAGAGGGATGGCAAAAGGTCTCAAGAAGGCACAAACGCAGAAGCAGCGCATCGTCGCCTTTGAAAAGGGAGGAAAGAAATGAGAAAAGGGTAAAGTCTACTGCAAAGAGACCCACAGCAGCAACACCACCAACACCATCACCACCCACACCAGCACCACCATCACCACCGGCGACAACCCCACCGCCAACAACACCTTCAACACCACCACCACAAGCACCAACATCGCAAACACAACAACAAAACACACACACCCAGCAACAACGACAAGAAAATAGCAGAACCACACCCCACCCCCAGAAAAACAAATGCACGGCAATAAACACACACAACAAGAAACTAATGACTTACATAATTGAACACACAGACATTTCACAACAGGACTACATAATACCAGCACCAATCAAAACACCAACTAACATAAGACTGCTAAAAATAGCACAGAAACAATACACAAACATTAAAACGAAATTCCCCAACGCAGTTGGTGATTTCAGGGACCTAGGAGGAACCATTAATCGAAGAGTATATTCAGACATTCTCTTAGAAGAGCCGACGACCAGCCGAAGGGACGATTCAACGGTCCCTTCACCAGACGATCAAGTGAAAAGGGATGTAAAAACCATCCCTCCTCTACCAAAAATACGGTAAGTGGTCTTTCCCATCTTTTCCACTCTATTTTAAACATGACCTCACTCAGAATAGGCAGCATAAATGCGCGTGGCTTGGGGTCGTCATGGAAGCAGGGTCACCTGCTCAACGACCTCAGGTCACTAAACATAGATGTAGTGGCCATCAGCGAGACCAGAATCTCCGAAGCACGGGCCTTCGCACCGATCTTCGGCGGCTACGATGTGTACGCATCTCCCAGCCGTCCTGGATCGGGTGGAGGAGTTGCTGTGCTTTTTCGGAGAGGTTTGGATCTCGCCATACGGGCCATCTTCCTGGACCCAGAGGGTAAGCTGGTGGTGCTGGACGTGACCAGCGGAGACGGGCAAGCTTTCAGGCTAGTGGCCGTCTATGCCCCGACAGGAGCAGGGCGGCCTGATTTCTTCCGGCGTCTGGAGACCTTTCTTGGAACGTCGCGCTCTTTAGTGTTAGTGGGCGACTGGAACGGGATCTTAGATGCACGCTGGGACTGTGTGGGATTAGCGGATAGGGGTGGAGGGTGCAAGAGCCTCACCAACCTGCTCAGGCGTTTTGAACTGTCTGACAGGTACCGATTGGATTTCCCGAATGTGCCAATGTGGACTTGGACAAACCGCATAGGGTCATCCAGATCATATCTAGATAGAGTATTTTGTAGGGAAATAGATAGGTCTAGCATAGGCTGTCCACAATTCAAGATAGTCAGCTACACGGACCACAAATTCGTGATCTGTGTGCTTGACTTAGATAGGCTTCATAGACGAGGACCCGGCTACTGGAAGCTAAACGCGTCCTTACCAGCGCGCAAGGCCTACAGAGACCGGATTAGCGAACTAGTTAAGCGGGCGTTGACGGGGGCCATCGTCAACAACAAGTGGTGGTTTGCTCTGAAAAGAGCGATTAGAATAGAATCGATTAGGTTTAGTAAGGCTTTAGCAATAGAGAAAAATAGAGCAGAGGGAGAACTAGTTAGAAAATTAGACGAGGCGCTTAGCAAAGGCATTGCGACCGACGTGCTTGCGGCGAAATTGGCCCTTGACCAATTCTTCAATGCAAAGCACGAAGGCTGCGTTGTCAGAGCTAGGGTGCGTGCTCTCAGACACGAGGGGACGAAAGCCGTTCAATGGGCCCGAGTGGCGGAGGCGCGTCGTGGCAACAAAGCCACGATCCGGTCTTTGGTGGACCACGACGGGCGCATGCTACTCGATCCCGGGCAAATGTGTGAAGCTTTTCAGCGACACTTCGCTCAGCTGTTCGGGGGCAGCGGGGGGCCGGGTAGAGGGATGGACTTTAGTGTCTACCTCGACGGGCTGCCGCGGCTCTCGGCCACTGAGGCGAGGTGTTGCGAAAAGCCGATAACAGCCGCTGAAGTACGGGAGGCAATGACTGGCTGCACAAGGGGTAAATCGCCTGGTTTGGATGGTCTGCCCTATGAACTTTACGTACAGATGCCAGACTTGTTCGGAGGCCTCTTGGCGGACGTCTACTGCAACTGGCAACAGAACGGGAGAATTCCCAGTTCTGTGAGCCGAGGAGCGGTGGCACTGCTGAGAAAGGATCCGAACAAGGGGGATAACATAGACAATTTCCGGCCCATAACTCTGCTAAACACAGAGTTTAAGATTTTGGCCAAGGTGCTAGCAAAGAGGTTGGCGCTTGTCGTTGGTGGTCTGGTGGGAGAGGCGCAGACATGCGCCATTCCCGACAGATCCATCCACGACAACCTCCACCTCATGCGATACATCGTAGAGAGGGTAGCTAGGGAACCTGGCACGGGTGGGTCCTTGATCAATTTAGATCAGTCGAAAGCTTTCGATAGGGTCGACCATCGTTACCTAGCGGCAGTCCTGAGGGCGGCTGGCTTTGGGCCCGTCTTCAGAGGCTGGATCGCTGCCATGCACAGCGACATCTGCTCTGTGGTGAGAGTGAACGGTCACCTGTCGGAACCGTTCAACATCATGCGCTCGGTCCGCCAAGGATGTCCCCTCTCGTCCCTCTTGTACGTATTGACTCTCGAGCCATTACTGCACAAACTGGAGACGTTGAGGGGAGTCCCGCGCGAACTAGGATGCGGAAGATCCGTGTCAGCATATGCGGACGATGTCACCGTAGTGGTGTCGAACGCCAAACACATCGAGGCGATCGGCACTACACTAAGAGAATACGAAGCGGTGACAGGAGCAATGATCAACCAGGAAAAGTCAGTGGGCCTGCAGCTCGGCACCTGGAGAGGCAGGTCCATGCCGTCCAACAGCGTCGTCGGGCGCTGGACGGACGGACCGGTTAAATTGCTAGGGGTCTGGTTCGGTCCGGACCTCCAGACGGACAAAAACTGGGACGAGGTGACGAGCAGGGTGGCTTCTCTCACCCAGAAATGGGCGGAGAGGAAGCTATCCCTGAAAGGTCGAGCGGAGGTGGCTAACGCGTACATCGCGTCTGTCATCTGCTACCGCCTAACCGTCGTACCTTGTCCTAAGCCTCGCCTGACTGCGCTGGAGCGTTTGCTCTTTCGCTTTTTGTGGAAGGGACGTGCTCCGATGGTCAGGCGGTCCATCTGTTGTCAACACCCGCTACGTGGAGGGCTGGGCATGCCGTGGCTGATGATGCGCAGGCACGCGCTCAGGCTACGACATCTCCACCTCTTCCTCGACGGTGATCAGGTGTGGTCGCCGTTTGCTAGACGCGTTTTTCCCCAGCTCGTTTCCTTGACGGAGCTGCAGTCCTGGGTCAAGCGAAGACCGAGAGGGAGCGCCTGGAGACTGGAATGTCTTCAGGCGCTCACAGCCCTCGACCAATCGGGCAATGTGATCGGTGGAAACTCCACCTCGGCGTTCTATAGAGGATTAGTGGAGGGGAAGAGCGACGACGTACTTGGGGAAACTCTAGGCGTCGACGAAAATCAACTAGCCAATCTCTTCGGAAGAACTTTCGGGCCAGGGCCTATGGACAACTTCCAGAAATCTCTGGCCTGGCAGTGCTACCGAGGAGCCTTGCCAGTTCGGGATAAACTCTACAGGCATGGAGGTGCCGTCAGCCGGGCATGTCCGAGATGCGCGCAGGGCGACGAAACCGTCCTGCACGCACTCGTCCAGTGTCCGAAAATTGCTGACTTGTGGGTTTATGTCGAACACCTGCTGTCGCGTTTAGGACGGATCCAGCTATCATCTGAGTCCATCGTGAGGATTGCCCCGCCCTCCTCCTTTAGCCGGGAAGGGCAGGCAGTTTTTATCTGTCTGGTGGCCATGGCGAAAGAGATAGTATGGTGGACACGTTTGAAAGGGCTGAAGACGAGCACTTACCTCTTCGGTGATGCTCTGATTGACTTTTTCAAATTTCATTTGAAAAGGAAAATCAGAGTAGAGAGGGAAGTGCTCTCTTCCCAGCATTTTGTTGAAAGATGGGTGAGAGAAGCAAGAATGGCCCGAGTGAATGGGCCGACTCTGAGTATATATCTGTAAACTAAAGGTGGAAAACTGGGAGAGGGCACTTGCCTTGGTGGTCAGGGTCATTGTGGCTTTTTACTGGGCTTTCTCCACAAATGTCCCTCCGAAGTCTCCCCCCTATTGGGGAATTTTTCATTGTTATTTTCATTGTTATTTTTGTTACATCCTCTGTTTTTGTTTTTTTACACGCAGAAATGCCCATTTGTACCGTCCTGCATTGTCCTGCACTGTCCTTAATGTCTACTTTATGTAAACCCTTGTGGTTAATAAAGAAATCATTATTATTATTATCATTATTATTATATTTATTATTATTATTATTATTATTATTGAATGCCATGGTTGACGGAGGCTCGGCTCTGTAAGGTATAGTAATTTTTAACCGTTAAAACAATTGTAAATTGTTTAAAACTTGAACCAAATTGTTGATAAAGACACCCTCCTCCTCGTGAGAGGGGTCTTTCTGTCCGTTATTTGGCCCTTCGGGGTTAAATAACCAGTTATTGGGGTTTTGTACCCAAAATTTCATTTTAAACAAAAAACATGGCTACCAAAAAAAAAAAATTTCATACGTCACTCCCACTCATTCCGTCTTCTTCTTCCTCAATCATCACTACAGGAGAGAGAAGATTGTCTCTCTCCCTCCCTTCTTTAAATGTGTCTCTCTCCCTACCTTCTCTTTCGCAAGCGACGAAAGAAAAGAAAAGTCTCGTGCAAAGCGTGCAAGGTTTCTCCACGACGACGACGACAGCGACGAAACAGGTGTGCGGGAAATACGAAAACCCAGTTCATTCGTCTGACGTCAGGAATAATAGCAGTAGCAGCCGTAATAACAACAGCAACAGTGACAATGAAAACAACAGTAGCAGCCGCAACAGCATCACCAGCAGCATAAACAACAACAGCATTAGCAGCAGCAACACCAACAACAACCACAGCAACAGCGGCGGAGGCAGTAGTCGTAGTACCTGCAGCAACAACAAAAGTACCAGCAGCTCTGACGACAACAACAACAGCAGAGAAAAACCAATCTCATTTGCAGGTATTGCGAAAAACCTGGAAACAATCCTCATAACAAATGAGGAATTAGAGGAAGCGAAGAAGATGGTGACAAAGAACGGACACCGAGCAATCTGCAAGGCAGCGAAAAATTTTTTCGAAACCCAAGAGCACTGTACGGTCACGTACCGTACAGTAAGTACAAAATCCCGTAGGGTGGAAAGAGCCACAGAGGCCCAAATACAAAAAGCCTTGGGGTCTGTGTGGCAGAGGAAAACGCACATCACCCGAGGCAAAAAATACGCCACCGTAGACGTACTTTTTGCCACACCCCAGGAGGCAAAGGCCCAATCAGTAGTGACCCTAAGGAGCGAGGAAATGGTGTTGGTGCCCTCCTACTGCGGGCAAAAAATTGTGAGGGTCAAACTGACCCACGTCCCCCCCGGAATGACCCCTTCTTGGCTGGCCGCGTCTGTCCTCGTCGGAATCGAGGACAAAACAACTGTACTGCAAGTACAGAAAAAAGTAAGAGAAGATTGGGTCGGCTCCTCCATTGAGATGCTAATCCAAACCAACCAGGAGTGCATCGAAGCTATCCCGGATGTGATAGACTTCGATAACGGCACTCAACTGCCCATAAGTGTTGAGGGCAAACGCCCGAAATGCTTTCGCTGTGGATCGAAGACTCACCTCAGGGCCTTCTGCAACGAGAAGACCCTGAGAAAGGAGAAAACCCCCCTCCTCCCGAATCCGGTTCCACGGCTACCAGCAACAGGACAAGCGGCAACCAGGAACGATAGGTCCGTGGCACCCATACCCACTCCACGGAAATCAAAGACAGCAGCAGCAGTGGAAATATTAACAACAACAACAGCAATACCAAATGCAGCTGCAACAGAGACTCCAGTGCAAACATCACCAACAACAACAAGTGAAAGAGTGGAGCTGGTACCCCTCCCCGACCTTACAGAATCAGACATGGAGTGTGAGGTGGGAGAGGGATGGCAAAAGGTCTCAAGAAGGCACAAACGCAGAAGCAGCGCATCGTCGCCTTTGAAAAGGGAGGAAAGAAATGAGAAAAGGGTAAAGTCTACTGCAAAGAGACCCACAGCAGCAACACCACCAACACCATCACCACCCACACCAGCACCACCATCACCACCGGCGACAACCCCACCGCCAACAACACCTTCAACACCACCACCACAAGCACCAACATCGCAAACACAACAACAAAACACACACACCCAGCAACAACGACAAGAAAATAGCAGAACCACACCCCACCCCCAGAAAAACAAATGCACGGCAATAAACACACACAACAAGAAACTAATGACTTACATAATTGAACACACAGACATTTCACAACAGGACTACATAATACCAGCACCAATCAAAACACCAACTAACATAAGACTGCTAAAAATAGCACAGAAACAATACACAAACATTAAAACGAAATTCCCCAACGCAGTTGGTGATTTCAGGGACCTAGGAGGAACCATTAATCGAAGAGTATATTCAGACATTCTCTTAGAAGAGCCGACGACCAGCCGAAGGGACGATTCAACGGTCCCTTCACCAGACGATCAAGTGAAAAGGGATGTAAAAACCATCCCTCCTCTACCAAAAATACGGTAAGTGGTCTTTCCCATCTTTTCCACTCTATTTTAAACATGACCTCACTCAGAATAGGCAGCATAAATGCGCGTGGCTTGGGGTCGTCATGGAAGCAGGGTCACCTGCTCAACGACCTCAGGTCACTAAACATAGATGTAGTGGCCATCAGCGAGACCAGAATCTCCGAAGCACGGGCCTTCGCACCGATCTTCGGCGGCTACGATGTGTACGCATCTCCCAGCCGTCCTGGATCGGGTGGAGGAGTTGCTGTGCTTTTTCGGAGAGGTTTGGATCTCGCCATACGGGCCATCTTCCTGGACCCAGAGGGTAAGCTGGTGGTGCTGGACGTGACCAGCGGAGACGGGCAAGCTTTCAGGCTAGTGGCCGTCTATGCCCCGACAGGAGCAGGGCGGCCTGATTTCTTCCGGCGTCTGGAGACCTTTCTTGGAACGTCGCGCTCTTTAGTGTTAGTGGGCGACTGGAACGGGATCTTAGATGCACGCTGGGACTGTGTGGGATTAGCGGATAGGGGTGGAGGGTGCAAGAGCCTCACCAACCTGCTCAGGCGTTTTGAACTGTCTGACAGGTACCGATTGGATTTCCCGAATGTGCCAATGTGGACTTGGACAAACCGCATAGGGTCATCCAGATCATATCTAGATAGAGTATTTTGTAGGGAAATAGATAGGTCTAGCATAGGCTGTCCACAATTCAAGATAGTCAGCTACACGGACCACAAATTCGTGATCTGTGTGCTTGACTTAGATAGGCTTCATAGACGAGGACCCGGCTACTGGAAGCTAAACGCGTCCTTACCAGCGCGCAAGGCCTACAGAGACCGGATTAGCGAACTAGTTAAGCGGGCGTTGACGGGGGCCATCGTCAACAACAAGTGGTGGTTTGCTCTGAAAAGAGCGATTAGAATAGAATCGATTAGGTTTAGTAAGGCTTTAGCAATAGAGAAAAATAGAGCAGAGGGAGAACTAGTTAGAAAATTAGACGAGGCGCTTAGCAAAGGCATTGCGACCGACGTGCTTGCGGCGAAATTGGCCCTTGACCAATTCTTCAATGCAAAGCACGAAGGCTGCGTTGTCAGAGCTAGGGTGCGTGCTCTCAGACACGAGGGGACGAAAGCCGTTCAATGGGCCCGAGTGGCGGAGGCGCGTCGTGGCAACAAAGCCACGATCCGGTCTTTGGTGGACCACGACGGGCGCATGCTACTCGATCCCGGGCAAATGTGTGAAGCTTTTCAGCGACACTTCGCTCAGCTGTTCGGGGGCAGCGGGGGGCCGGGTAGAGGGATGGACTTTAGTGTCTACCTCGACGGACTGCCGCGGCTCTCGGCCACTGAGGCGAAGTGTTGCGAAAAGCCGATAACAGCCGCTGAAGTAAGGGAGGCAATGACTGGCTGCACAAGGGGTAAATCGCCTGGTTTGGATGGTCTGCCCTATGAACTTTACGTACAGATGCCAGACTTGTTCGGAGGCCTCTTGGCGGACGTCTACTGCAACTGGCAACAGAACGGGAGAATTCCCAGTTCTGTGAGCCGAGGAGCGGTGGCACTGCTGAGAAAGGATCCGAACAAGGGGGATAACATAGACAATTTCCGGCCCATAACTCTGCTAAACACAGAGTTTAAGATTTTGGCCAAGGTGCTAGCAAAGAGGTTGGCGCTTGTCGTTGGTGGTCTGGTGGGAGAGGCGCAGACATGCGCCATTCCCGACAGATCCATCCACGACAACCTCCACCTCATGCGATACATCGTAGAGAGGGTAGCTAGGGAACCTGGCACGGGTGGGTCCTTGATCAATTTAGATCAGTCGAAAGCTTTCGATAGGGTCGACCATCGTTACCTAGCGGCAGTCCTGAGGGCGGCTGGCTTTGGGCCCGTCTTCAGAGGCTGGATCGCTGCCATGCACAGCGACATCTGCTCTGTGGTGAGAGTGAACGGTCACCTGTCGGAACCGTTCAACATCATGCGCTCGGTCCGCCAAGGATGTCCCCTCTCGTCCCTCTTGTACGTATTGACTCTCGAGCCATTACTGCACAAACTGGAGACGTTGAGGGGAGTCCCGCGCGAACTAGGATGCGGAAGATCCGTGTCAGCATATGCGGACGATGTCACCGTAGTGGTGTCGAACGCCAAACACATCGAGGCGATCGGCACTACACTAAGAGAATACGAAGCGGTGACAGGAGCAATGATCAACCAGGAAAAGTCAGTGGGCCTGCAGCTCGGCACCTGGAGAGGCAGGTCCATGCCGTCCAACAGCGTCGTCGGGCGCTGGACGGACGGACCGGTTAAATTGCTAGGGGTCTGGTTCGGTCCGGACCTCCAGACGGACAAAAACTGGGACGAGGTGACGAGCAGGGTGGCTTCTCTCACCCAGAAATGGGCGGAGAGGAAGCTATCCCTGAAAGGTCGAGCGGAGGTGGCTAACGCGTACATCGCGTCTGTCATCTGCTACCGCCTAACCGTCGTACCTTGTCCTAAGCCTCGCCTGACTGCGCTGGAGCGTTTGCTCTTTCGCTTTTTGTGGAAGGGACGTGCTCCGATGGTCAGGCGGTCCATCTGTTGTCAACACCCGCTACGTGGAGGGCTGGGCATGCCGTGGCTGATGATGCGCAGGCACGCGCTCAGGCTACGACATCTCCACCTCTTCCTCGACGGTGATCAGGTGTGGTCGCCGTTTGCTAGACGCGTTTTTCCCCAGCTCGTTTCCTTGACGGAGCTGCAGTCCTGGGTCAAGCGAAGACCGAGAGGGAGCGCCTGGAGACTGGAATGTCTTCAGGCGCTCACAGCCCTCGACCAATCGGGCAATGTGATCGGTGGAAACTCCACCTCGGCGTTCTATAGAGGATTAGTGGAGGGGAAGAGCGACGACGTACTTGGGGAAACTCTAGGCGTCGACGAAAATCAACTAGCCAATCTCTTCGGAAGAACCTTCGGGCCAGGGCCTATGGACAACTTCCAGAAATCTCTGGCCTGGCAGTGCTACCGAGGAGCCTTGCCAGTTCGGGATAAACTCTACAGGCATGGAGGTGCCGTCAGCCGGGCATGTCCGAGATGCGCGCAGGGCGACGAAACCGTCCTGCACGCACTCGTCCAGTGTCCGAAAATTGCTGACTTGTGGGTTTATGTCGAACACCTGCTGTCGCGTTTAGGACGGATCCAGCTATCATCTGAGTCTATCGTGAGGATTGCCCCGCCCTCCTCCTTTAGCCGGGAAGGGCAGGCAGTTTTTATCTGTCTGGTGGCCATGGCGAAAGAGATAGTATGGTGGACACGTTTGAAAGGGCTGAAGACGAGCACTTACCTCTTCGGTGATGCTCTGATTGACTTTTTCAAATTTCATTTGAAAAGGAAAATCAGAGTAGAGAAGGAAGTGCTCTCTTCCCAGCATTTTGTTGAAAGATGGGTGAGAGAAGCAAGAATGGCCCGAGTGAATGGGCCGACTCTGAGTATATATCTGTAAACTAAAGGTGGAAAACTGGGAGAGGGCACTTGCCTTGGTGGTCAGGGTCATTGTGGCTTTTTACTGGGCTTTCTCCACAAATGTCCCTCCGAAGTCTCCCCCCTATTGGGGAATTTTTCATTGTTATTTTCATTGTTATTTTTGTTACATCCTCTATTTTTGTTTTTTTTACACGCAGAAATGCCCATTTGTACCGTCCTGCATTGTCCTGCACTGTCCTTAATGTCTACTTTATGTAAACCCTTGTGGTTAATAAAGAAATCATTATTATTATTATTATTATTATTATTATTATTATTATTATTATTAAGGCAAGGATGACCCAATTCCCCAAAGTCAATACAACTAATCAAACCCCCGATCGATCCCGAAGATATGAAATATCCAAGCAGAAAATTTAAACATTTGATGTATAACTCAAGTGAATTCACCTTATGAATAAATAAATCAAATAAGTAGTGATTCAGATTCTCCGCCCATAATTTATTTAGCAAACTTTGCTGTACATATTTCTTATTCTTTGAATTTCTTACTAGTTTCAGACATTTGACTGAGGCCATGCTTGGGCACTGCCTTCATAATATTTTTTCTACAAGTCCAGTATTTATTTTATCTTAAATGTTTGGCTAAACCTCTAAATTATGGGATAAACACACACATATACACACACACATATACACACACACATATACACACACACATATACACAAACGCATATACATACATAAATACATACACAGCTATGATTACCTAATCAAGTAGATGGCAGGAAACGATGTCTGATAATATATATATATATATATATTTGTGTGCGTGCATATGACAGGTATACCCACATCATACTACTGAATTCAACACACAAATCATTTTTATTTATGAGATTATGATAGATAACACCTGCTCCAAGTCCTAAGAATTGTCACTGAACCTAGAACTATGTGGTTGGACAGAAACCTCCTTAACCACGCAGCCATGTCTAGACCTATTTTATCAAAGGAACCCCCCCCCCTCGAGACTTTCAAAATTCGTGTCATAGTATATGCCATGATTACGTAAACAAAACAATTGTCCCAATCAATATGAGATGTGTATGCACCTGATAAAGACAACAGATTGTTTGTTCGAAATCTAGAGTTTCATTATTTTCCAGTCCACGATGAACTGGTGAAAGGATTGTTGTCGCCATTATACACACGGTTTTTTCTTGGGCCTGTCACATCGCCGATTGAAAGAGAATGAAAAAGAGAGGCGATAGTTAGAGAGGAGAAATCAATACCAGAGCTTGAGTTGTGCTTCGTTTATCAACCTCAAAAGGTAATGATGAAAGGCAATGTTGTCTTGGCCGGATTTGAACTGAGAGCTCAGTAAGAGGATATGAATTGAATACCGCAAAACATTCTATCATACGACATAACGACTCGGCCAATTCGCCGCTTTCAAAACGGCAGACGAATATGGCCGGCCAAGATGTGTTTTACATATATTTGGTCATGCTTCTCTGAAAGGGACATCATTTTCTCAGAGTTTGTTTTACTTTTCGATAAAGAGAAGTTAGCACGGTGATAATAATAACAAAAAAAAAAATAAAAAAAAGAAGAAAAAAAGAATAAAAAAATAAAAAAACAAAACAGAAAAACAAAACAAAAACATTATTATGAATCCATATAGTATATTGTCTGTGTTCCGGATATTTGCTACGATCTAATGAACAAAATCTTATATTTCTCGAGGGAGATGTTAAATCTATAATATTGTTTACTACATCTATCAAGTTCAATGTAATATCATATAGTCTTTATCTACAGACAAAAACTTTCATCAGATGTTGCTTTTCATTTTCGAAATTGATTGTGATAATTCATGCGGACATATCTTGCTATTTAACTCTTTTCATACATCATTCAACCGGTGTATTAAACTAAAAAGTAATGTCCCATAAGAGTCGCAGCTGACCGAGTCGACACGGGAACTATTTTATAGACTGAAGTGTATAAGTTCGTATCTCGAAGGAGACACTGGCTCTGTATTGTGGTTAATAGTTCGTGGAACCTGATTCTTAATAGCATGACACGTTAGAAGTCACCGCTGTATAATTATCAAGATGTCCTAGATACTGTATAATTATACCGTTGATTTTACGTAGCTGAGTTGATATATATGTAAGGAGGAAACAACTGAAAACTATTTGAGTGTGCCGTCGTTTCCTATATCACCTAAATAAAAGTATACAACTGATCTAAAGACAATCTCAATTACGTGACTAAACACCATTGCTTTTAACATATTATTAAATGTTTAAACTATGATATTTACGTAGTCATTAAAAAAGTGAACAACGAAATGGTAGGTAGATTTTTCTTTCACCAGTCCTGTTTAAAAATGTCAGATTATCACTGCGGCATTACCGAAATCTTTATTTATTAAACTGTATTTTCAATGAAGCAGATAGGAAAGAAATAAACCTCCATGTAAGAGCTAATTATAACTAGGTGAAGTGAAGTTTCGTCAGTTTCCCAGAGACAGAATAATGTTCAGCATCAATCACATGATAAGAACCTACGTAAGTTCTGTTGCTTGGCAGTAACTAACTGGTTCAGTTAATTCAGATCGAAACTACTTATAAAAAAAGGTTAAATTGGAAGAAAATGTTATTGAAAACTGCACGTATAATTTCAGAAAAAAAGATTTAAATAACTATGGCAATCGTAAATTAATGGGGTCCTCTGCGCTTAATCCCGTTACCCTCCCCGATGTCTAATCTAAATAAAACACACAAAACACATTTTGTGCAAACAAGGGATTGTTCGTGGTGGTTAAAAGAAAATTCTAAAGTAAAGAAAGAATTAAAGCCTATATTTATCAATAAATTGATAAACTATTATTGTGTGCGGCAAACTGGCAGATTTTTTTTAGAATATTCAGGAGAATACTTTGTGCTTTTGTGTTCCTATCACACCGAAGTCAACTTTCCTTGTCATCCCTTTGAGGTCGAAAACAATCTATCAGCACTGTGAGAAATTCTTCCTGTAAATCTCTTTTACAATTCTTTTCTCTCCTTTTCTGGTAGGAATCGGTTGTAGACAGGATGGGCCAGGCAAAGTTTAAACATATACTATTTCACGATAGCTCTATACGACCCCAGAAAATGCGGGTCCACATTTACATATATTACCGCTTATTCACATTTTGAAAAAAAGCTAATCTTTTTCATCTAATGCTGTACATCGGATAACCTTATTAGATACGCCAAACAATGATTGATGTGATGGGTTCCTCATATTATTATTGAAAGATATTTACTACTTCTTAGATACTGAGTTTAATGATATTTTATATGATATGAGACCTAAAATGTATACAAGATTTATGTTTTTGACGGATTCAAGCTCAGTAAATCATTTGGCTGGTCGTTCGGTAACGTTAGGTAAAATTATTTGTGGCATTAGTTCCAGCTGTTTTACTTCTGAGTTCAATCCTTACCAAAGTAATCTTTGTCTTTCTTACTTCCAGGGCTGATAACAAAGTACCAGTCAATTACTGAGATCGATATAATCGACTTTCCATTGCCCCCAAATTGTTGGCGGGCTTCAATTAGAAACCAATTAAATTGACAGTGGACACAGGCGGAGAAAAATGGAGCCCATGGTGGACTTTACCTTAAGCCTAACATTTATAAAAGGTTTATGTAAAAAACGGATCTTTACTCCGTACGGATGTTTCTCAATTACATCGACATAGAAGCAACTGGGGCTAAATCGACCCGGGAGGGATTTGAGCAAAGAACGATGAATCTAAATAATATTTCTAGATATTTACGGTGTTCTACTGCCCCTTGGTTTTCTTAAAAACTTTAAAGTAAATCATATTGCGACATGTAGCAATTCTTTTTAAGAAGTTTTCAAATTTCTTTTGTAAACCAATTAATAAATAAATTAACGAAAAGATTAATCAAAGAAGTGATTGTTTTGTTCTTGTTATAAATAAACAAATAAGTAAATTAATATAGCAGCATGTAAATATATGTCCTTCAAAATTATATTTCTAATTAACTTTCGGTTATATGAGATAGTTGTATTAATTAGCAAAATCACTTGCAATTTTCAAATGAAAGCAAAAACAAACAGATGATAATAAGTATATAAATACATTAAATTATAATTTAAAAAATACTATTAGACATGAGTGAAATACACTCGTTTAAACATCAAGTTGAACAAGGCTATGTAAAGAATGTTCTCCATATAAATAAATTTAAAAGGGATGCATCAATAAAAATTAATTGGCAGCTAATTAAAGGATTATTTATAAGTAATTAACTTCAATATAGAAATAAATAATAGTTGTAAACATCCATTTTTCACAGATATCGTACGTTTTGATATATTAGCTCATTCATCTGTTAATGACTTTTACAACTTTCCACTGTTTATGTTAGAGACATGACAACAAGATTTCTGTGTTCGAATCTCAAAGTAGATATTTATACAATAGTTATGTTATTTTTATTAATACATAGATGCTAGAATCGGTTATGCTTAAAATATATGCTTGCAGCCAGAAGGTTCCTCTCAAATGCAAAGGACTGGGAAAAGTAATACTTTTTAGCAGTTCCACTATCACTCATTGATACAATAGCCAATACAGTTTAGCTCCAGTAACATTACAAGGAAACTCAGAACCCAAAGCGGGGAATTAAATACTAGAAGGCATCACGTTTAACCTGTTAAACAATTCCACCAATCTGGCATTGTGGACTAATACTTTCTTTATCGACCCCGACAAATATGAATTGGAAAGTTATTCTCAGTGACATTTGAACTCATTGAATAACAGGAAATATTCTGTTCGACATTCTAAGGATTCTAACAATTCTTCCAAAAGAATCTTTGGTTTCTAGTGTTCTGTTAAAACCAGCTGTAGTGTTATCTTCAGGGCACTCTTAACATAGTGTTTCGGCGTGACCACATGCACCACAAGGCTAGTTCGTTTGAATTACAGGTACACAACTCATCTTTGCCAACTGAAAGGACAGGAGCAACATGAAATAAAGTGTTTTGCTCCAATAAATAACGCACCGCCCTGCCTGGAAATCGAAATCACGACTTTACCATCTTGAGTACAACACACTAACCACTACCCCGTGTACCTTTAGATTTATGTATTACACAACATTTATTTGTATTTGTATATTTAAATACACAAAAAAAGCAACTCCTCAAAAACGATGTTTAATGCAGCAAATGCTCTGAAAAGTTATTTGTACAAACAATTTGTTATATATTACATTTAACTAATAAAAATGGTGAAAAATTATGGGCGCACACATTTTTTAGAATGCAGTGAGTGTAATATTAAATAATTCTTTGAATCTCAGTAAAGATTCTCTGGTAAATCTAGTCAGTTTGCAATTGCTATCATCAAATTGACACACGTTTTTTATTTTTTTTTTCATTTTATTTGTCTCTTCATCTTATATAGTGTGGATGGTACGAAGTAATTTTTTATTTACAGGGCGGCATATATATATAAAACACAAATATGCATACATATATATTTTGCGCTGCAATGAAAAAGAAATGTGCACACTCGCCCACACAAATATACACATCAACATATTCTATAGAGAAAAGAGAAGGCAAGAATAAAAAATAGAAACTAAGTGTTATTTTTTCAATGCCTTCTTCCAATTTTCTCTCAGCTTCATAAATAAATGTCGATCTTTTTATACCCCTTATATTTCTTTTATTTTTTCAGTAGAGTAGAGCTGAGACCATATATTCTAATGGCTTTAAAAAGAAAATGGAAGGAAGCGTTTATTTCCCTATTTTGTTATTTATATATACCTTTTTATTGCATGTATATCGTGTTTATTTATACGTTTTTGGTACCAATTTTAGCTACAGCTGGGATATGAGAGTGCACAAGAGGGATTTCTAAATAGAAGCCATTTTACGTAATATTGTGAATTGCAATTTAGATTATACAAACTACTCACTCATTTAAGTTTATATACGCCTGTGGATTCTGTTGTATGTATACGCACACAGACCCAATGCACACACACTTTACACACAAACAAACACAAACACACACACACACACACACACACACACACACACACACACACACACACACACACACACACACACACACACACACACACACACACACACAAACACACACACACACACACACACACATATATATATATGTGCTTGTGGAGACAGACAGAGCGAAAATGAGTGTGCGAGAGAACTAGACTGATAGTGGAAATAAGAGGAAATATATATTTAAATAATATAGTGTTTTTTTGAGATAAGACATTTTCCTTATATAATATTAGAATGATAATCGGAAACTATGGTTTTATGGAACCATCCTGTGTTAATGTGAGACCATGTAGATTTCTTATAGTAAATATTGGTTTTAGATATTCTGTCTGAACGTGTTAGTGTAATCGTAAATAACATAACATATTCCGACGAAAGAGTTGACGTTGAGAGGTCTAATAACGGAAATATAGTTTACGTATTTACCTATTATAAGGTACAGGGACTATCAATAAGGAAACAGAAAACATTACTTCAAAGTTAATAAGGTATCCCATACTTAACTATAATAACTTTATGTAGGTGATAGAATAGGAAATTTTCCCATTCTCATTTCTATCTATAAAACACAATGCATGTTTCTCTTGTCTGTTCAGAAAAGATGGATCAAAATCGAGCGAAATCAGTGCTTTAGAGTACAAAAGCAATATAATAATTATTTGTATCATTGGCACAAAGCCAGCAGTTTGATGGAAGAGACAAATCAAGTATATCGACCCCAATACTTAACTGGTGCTTTATTTTATCGACCCTGGAAGATAAAGTTGGCCTCGGTGGTATTCGAACTAAGACCTTAACTGTCCGTAAGTAAATGGGACACATCATTCTACTAGATATTCCAATGATTCCGGTAAACTACTGCCCTACAAACAAAACTATAATTTAAGCAAGAAATTGAATTTTCTGGAGGTGATGTATGTTGTCCAGATTATGTATTGTATTTTTATATATTCTTATATTATACCAAAAGTGACACAATGTGCGAAAGGAGCAGAATACGATGGTCTCCTTAACATCACAATTATTAATATGAATTCAATTGTTATAGAACATATATCTGTTCAATTTATATAAAGTATAAATTGTAAATTGTGAGCGAAGACACTATTTTTAACCCATGGTAGTCACTTCAATGGAATCGAGTTAACCGATCTCATCAGATATCTATAATATAATACCTTACCGTACTAATCAATTTTTTTCTCCAAATTATAATTGTTTTTTGACATTCGATAAATGGGGCTGGGACAAAAATATTCTCTACCTGTCATGTAAATTACAATTGCTTGGAATCATCCACAAGACATTTGTAAAAATATATATATATAATGTCATATTCTGGTGTCTTGAGTAATAATTTTAAAATGAATTTGCCGCATCTTACGTGCAGAAATAGTTTATTATTTACGAGTTAATTAGCGATAATTTATTACGATGCTTTCCTCTGTGGATATTTTGACTTTAATATATTTATCAAGTCATTTTGAACCAAGTAAAACGTTAAAATATTTGCATTATATGCTGTGTATAGTTGTTATATAATATTTAAAACAAAACAAAAAAGTTCGGCGTGTAATATGCTTTACTTTATATTTAAGCACTAAAAGCTTCATACAACGAAATAATTACTCATGAGAATAAGCCAATATCCTTCAAATACATAATTAGAATACTTCGTCTTTTACAGTTAACAACGATCGCTATGGCGTTTGTTAAACTATCATACAAATCTCGATGGTTCGATGGCACAAACCGACTGAAACGAAGTATAAAACACTTAATTTCTACAATATTTATTTTTATAAAATTCTCACGGACAAAATTATAAGCAGTTAATTGGGGAGATTCTAGAGCATCGGATCAGATGCTCTGCTGCTTTTATTCCGAATCCTTGAGTTTAAATCCAGTCAATGTCAGCATTCCCGTTCATCCTTCTCTACCCGATAAATAATATTTCTGTCATGGGAAATGGACTTGCGAAATCATTAGTTTATTAAAAATGATAAATGTTTCGTTTGTGTTCAGTTATGAGATTAATTCCGTTTATAACTTTGTAGAAAACAAAATAACTGTTCAAATAGCTAGAATTTCACAGTTTATAGTTTCTTAGTTTTAATTTCGAAGGTGGATTCAGGCTCTGGCTTTGAATACAATGCTTAACATGCAATACATCATACAGAAAAAGTGGCCTCCCCCGCTTGATATCGTATAATCGTAGGAAAAATATTGCGGTATTGATGACGACTAGCCAAGACAAAGGACACAAAATACCGGGTAGTAGTGTGTATTAAAGACGTTGAACCGAACAAGAAACTATATTTTAATGTACGTAGTTAAATAATCTAAATTTGTCGCAATAGAGTGGAAACACACGGAGGACATTTGCGTAAGAAAACAAAATAATTATGTTAGAACCAAAACAAGAAATCTCCACCCTAAGCACGTATGATTATTTTTCATGT
>OZ024751.1:37212467-37214967 GCA_964016885.1 Eledone cirrhosa
TTATTATATTTATTTTTTGATATTCCATTTACATGATCTTCACCTTTTCTGTACCTCCCCTCCGCCCACATGACTCACAGACATATATATATATATATATATATATGTATATATATATATATACAAATATACATATACACACGAACCTACATGGCCATCCAACCTATGCATGTATGCACAAATATAATATCTACCTGTGTTATCTAGGGCTGCGAAGTTATGCAATATCTAAATATTATGCCTACACAGACCCCCTTCTCTCTCTCTCTGTTTCACACACATACACGCACCTATAATAAGTATATTTTTACATATACAACCTTTTTATTGTTGATTACTCACCAAAATGGGGGGGGGGGGGGGGTACCCCTTCACAATAAATAAATAAATAAAAAATCATTTCTTTTCCACGCCACCATCAAATGTTCTTATCTTTACGATTTTTCATAATTTTTTATCTCCTCTCATAATTTTCAATAATATGATTTTACAAAGATTGCAAGATGAGATGAGAATTTTCAGAAAATGTCTGATAGCAAGAATATTTCATAACAAAAAAAAAAAATAAAAAACTGGTAAAGAGTGTCTAATATTTTGGTTTCTGTATGGAATGGACCTCCGTCAGATTCGACAACGAGTCTTCTAGTTTTTCGAGAAACGGAACAGCCTATTCATGAAAATAACATTTTATTCTGGTTCCACAGATACTGGGACCTACAGAAAAGCTAATGTGAGTTCTGCGTGAATCAGTATGTCACAATATTGACCATTGGAAATGCAGTTACAACCGATGGTCTTCCAAATAGTTTTCGTCTACCCAAATTCTTTCACAAGTCTTAGGTTGACTTTAATCTCAGATAATCGGGACCTCATGATTGCGTAGCATCTACGGATTGTGTATAGAGTTTTTAATGATATATAATATATGGTCGTACTCTTTACATAATAAAAAACAACAACAACTCAATTGATGAAGAATTAATTAATTGAGTTGTTAATGAGCTCACCTCACAAACATTTGGTTCTGGGTTCAGATTCAATGCAGGACACCTTCGTTAAGCATATTCTTGTATTTAGGAATTAGCTATGAGAAAATTATTTCATATCTTAAATTTAATTTTGGAGATTATTCGTGCAATACTTTTGATAGAAAATAGTTTCTAAATTAGGAAAAACACCAACAATATCTTTGGGTGGGGGACTTGTTTATATCGACCCCAGTATTTTTGACGCTTTATTTGATCGATTCCTGAATGAAGATAGGAAAAGATGAATACCGCCAAGATAAACACTGCCCTTTTGAAACCATTATGTAGAGAGCCGTAACAAAATCATACCAGTCCACAAAGCTAGAAATTTCCTTTCGGCGCCTTAAAATAAGATATATTTTAAAGATATAAGAAAAGACATGGAGCCACCCTTCTCCAGCAACCCATGGGTTATTATTTCATTCTCTGATTATACCCGAGTCCCTGACAATTCCCGATAACTGCTTTTCCTCCATTCACTAGTTAAAAGAAATGATTAGATAGTGATTATCGATTCAAAAGTTCAAGGAAACCATAAATATTATGGTACCATTAATAATACGGTTATTAAAATCGCATAGACAAGCTTAAAGTCTGCTCATATATTTTAGTACACACAACACATACAACACACACCACCAATTTTAATATTAGCGATGGCTATGCATATTTTCAACTTCCATATATTATATATTTATTATGTCAGAGCTAGAAATTTAACTGTGAAATAAATTGAATTTGACAGTAAGAGTAGAGGAGATGCTGATACATCAAGTCATATGAGAGCTAATCCAAAATACTGCGATGAATAATACAGTTTTATTCCGAGTATGTTGACACCAGGCTACGTTTATTGTGTTGCAATATGATACCATGGTTGTTCGTCAACATCAAAAGTACATGCGACCCCAGTGAAATTTTAATTCCTGTCTAGTATCAAATATGAATATTGTAGCATTAAAGCATTTTGTTTCTCAAATATATTAGTAGCACAAATTACGTGAAACTAATTTCAACTAAAGATTAAAACGGCGATATCATTTTGTCTTTACGAAAATCTACCTATAATATTGTGATGGGAAGAAATTGCTAAGTATTCTGATTTTTGCAATCTATGGTCGGATAAAATAAATCAAATATCTGTGCGCGCGTGCACACACACACACACGTTGAAAGTTTATGACAGCCACAAAACATATTTTTATTCAAAATTAATTCATATGATTCTAGATTTGATAATTTTCTCGATATGCTTCTCACAGTTATCACACACACGTTATATATATATATTTAACGGTGGATTGGCAGTATCAGTAGAGGGTCGGACGCCATGCTTTGACGTATAGAGTTACGGCCCTTGCCATTCTGAGTTCAAATCCCGCCGAGGTTAACTTTGCCTTTCATCCTTACAGGGTCGATAAAATAAAGTACCAGTAATGCACTGCGTAATTGCTGGCCTTGTGCCAAACGTA
>OZ024751.1:37217467-37222467 GCA_964016885.1 Eledone cirrhosa
TATTATTGCAAAATCAGTAAAGCGTCGGAAAACATTCTTAGTGGAATAGAGTTACGGCCCTTTACAGTTGAGTAAATATCCCACCGAGGCTAGCTTTTCCTTTCATTCTTACGGGGTCGATAAAATAAAGCACAAGTAATTCATTGGGGTTAATTTAATCGACTTTATCCACCCTTAAAATTAGTGGCATTTTGAATCAGAAGGTATTATGAATTGGCAGTATCGGTAGAGGGTCGGACGCCATGTTAGGGTGGTGAATTGGCAGTATCGGTAGAGGGTCGGACGCTATGTTAGGGCGGTGGATTGGTAGTGTCGGTAGAGGGTCGGACGCCATGTTAGGGCGGTGGATTGGCAGTATCGTTAGAGGGTCGGACGCCATGTTGGGGTGGTGAATTGGCAGTATCGGTAGAGGGTCGGACGCCATGTTAGGGTGGTGAATTGGCAGTATCGGTAGAGGGTCGGACGCTATGTTAGGGCGGTGGATTGGCAGTATCGGTAGAGGGTCGGACGCCATGTTAGGGCGGTGGATTGGCAGTATCGGTAGAGGCTCGGACGCCATGTTAGGGTGGTGGATTGGTAGTATCGGTAGAGGGTCTCACACCATGATAGGGCGGTGGATTGGCAGTATCGGTAGAGGGTCGGACGCCATGTTAGGGCGGTGGATTGGCAGTATCGGTAGAGGGTCGGACGCTATGTTAGGGCGGTGAATTGGTAGTATCGGTAGAAGGTCGGACGCCATGTTAGGGCGGTGGATTGGTAGTATCGGTAGAGGGTCGGATGCCATGTTAGGGCGGTGGATTGGCAGTATCGGTAGAGGGTCGGACGCCATGCTAGGGCGGTGGATTGGCAGTATTGGTAGAGGGTCGGACGCCATGTTAGGGCGGTGGATTGGCAGTATCGGTAGAGGGTCGGAGGCCATGTTAGGGCGGTGGATTGGCAGCATCGGTAGAGGGTCGGACGCCATGCTAGGGCGGTGGATTGGCAGTATCGGTAGAGGGTCGGACGCCATGTTAGGGCGGTGGATTGTCAGTATTGGTAGAGGGTCGGACGCCATGTTAGGGCGGTGGATTGGCAGTATCGGTAGAGGGTCGGAGGCCATGTTAGGGCGGTGGATTGGCAGTATCGTTAGAGGGTCGGACGCCATGCTAGGGCAGTGGATTGGCAGTATTGGTAGAGGGTCGGATGCCATGCTTTCCAGCATAGTTACGTCTCTTTACGGTCTTAGTTCAAATCCCGTCGAGGTTAACTTTGTTTTTCATCCTTACGGGATCGATAAAATAAAGTACCAGTAATGTACTGGTTAATTGCTGGCCTTGTGCCAAAAGTAGAAACAATTATTAGGACGTATTAAGAGGCAAATTGTCCAATTTGCTGAATGATCGGATTATATGACCATATATATATATATATATAAATATATATATATATATATATATATATATATATATATATATATATAAATATATATATATATATATATATATATACGTAGGTCCCGGGTTGAGTCGGGGATAACCACAGTAAGTAAGGTACTCAATACATGGCAGAGTAAAATTTTTTTATGTAGAAGCTCCTTCTATAAAATATATATATATATATATATATATATATATATATATATATATATATATATATATATATATATATATATATATATATATATATATATATAAATATATATATATATATATATATATAAATATATATATATATATCTGTATATAAATATATATATATATATATATCTGTATATATATAAAATTAAGTATGTGTGTGTGTGTGTGTGTGTCTGTGTATTACCTATAGGGGCCTACATCTTTCGACCGATTCTCATGAAACTTTACAGGCTCATAGATTAGCGTATGGTTCTTTTTATTCCGGGGTCATTCTGCAGATAAAAATCACCTTTTTTTAGGTATCGAAAAATAAGATTTTTGGCTCTAGCTCCCACATTGTTCAACCGATTTCGTTCAAATTCGAAACTCCCTCCCCCAGCATGCCCCTTCATCACTCACCCGCATTTCTCAGTGATACAGCTCATCACCACCCTCCCCCGCATGGCCTGTGTGTGGCCATAGATGAGTCATCGAGAAGCAGTCGCTAAGATCAACACCTTTTCATCAAAGCAGATATTTTACCTACCCAGGCAATGCTGGGTACTACTGCTAGTATATATATATATATAGTAGTGTAGTTAATGCGAAGCACTGTGAGATATGTAGTAAAAGATCAATCATTTTCAAAAGGTGTGTACAATGCAGTAGAAAAATACAAAGGGCAAATGATAAATAAACTAAACAAAGTGATATTTTACCCAGTTTATTTTACCCTGATATTTCATGATCAAAACACTCTTTTCAAATGCAGAGCTGAAACAGTTGCAAACATATATACATACACAATAAATGCAGTTGTAAACAATAACTTCATCGGAAATATGGCCTCGGCAAGTGGCTCAACGTAGAAATCAATGTTTCATTACCGTATATCTGGATGTTATCTATTTTTAATTATTTAAAATCTTCTAAAGAAGTAATATGTGTAATGTTTGTCTGTGCACGCTGATATTATATAAAAAAAAAGCAACCCATAAGTCTCTTTCATGCTCAGATCAATTATAAAAGTTTCTTTTGCCGATGGAGCTATAGAGCAAATGTTTATTTTTTGTAATTAAATCTGTCAGGATAAATTTTAATTTAGTAATTAAATCTATCAAACAAAATTAAAAAAAGGTCATCTTAAGAAAAAGGATATTTAAAATTAGTAGACGTATTTCAATGGAACTTTTATAAATCTACTGCTATTAATTACTTTGGGAATATCTATCAGCCTTCATTTCCCGTCATTAAAACAAAATGAGAAAAAACAATATTATATTATAAAACGCAATTTAGAAAGACAAGATTTCATGTATGTGTGTATATATATTTATATATATATTATATATATATATATGTAAGTATATATAAAAATTAATAATGTAAGTATATATATATATAATGTATGTATATAAGTGTATGTACATGTATTTATATATACATATATAAATACATGTATATATATATATACACTTATATACATACATTATATATATATATATATATACATATATATATATATATACTTATATACATACATTATATATATACATATGTATATGTGAGTGTATATATATATATATATATATATATATATATATATATATATATATATACATGTATTTTTATATATATATATATATATATATATATATATATATATATATATGAAATGATATGTACGTACGATACATGTATGTGTGTTTGTGTGAGGGGACGTAAATCAGAGTCTGTTATTCACTTTTCTATTATTTTATGAATGAAGACACTTCTTGGAATTACTTTAACTTAAAATAATATAAAATTCCACCGACAAACAAATAATAGTTAACTTATCTTTCATTGATTTAATCAATTGATAAAATTCCAATTGTCTAAATATTTTGCCCGGACAGATATGGTTAGTAAATTTTAAAACATTCACTCAAAGAAACCAAACATATGGAGCTCTCTCTCTCTCTCTCACTCTCTCTCTCTATATATATATATACTGTGTCTTTTTATTGTTATATCTATTTACTTTTTATATATATAAATGTATGTATCTATATATATATATATATATATATATATATATATATATATATATATAGGTGTGTGTGTGTGTGTCTGTGTGTGTGTGTGTTTGTGCGGGGTAGCAATGATTCAGAAGCTCGACAGCCAATATTTGATGCACATAATCATTTAAATATAACGATAATATCTGGTATTTACTTGATCCGAAAAAATTACTGGAAAGGCAGACGGCCACACACATTTTCAGTTATATGTATTAGAAATGAAAGAATGTTCTTTGTTTGTTGATATTTACATCTCAGTCATGAAAATAAGGAAACTCTCATATGATCTGATAGCTGATATTTGGAGAATAATTAATTTCTTTTTTTTTTCTATGGTGGCGGGGATGAACGTCATTTCCTTATAATACATGTAGACTTACATATTATAGTTTTGTTCTTTTTTAATGTTTAATATCCTTTGTTTTTTAATGTTTAATATGCATGTTTTCCACTAACTCTCTGCTTATGTTCCAGACATGCCTACGAACAAGTTTACACGCAATAACCTTGTTTTGTAAAGTAGCTCAGATTATTTTCACCCAATATAGTCAGAACCCTTAATCTTTTCAGTGAATATATATTTTATTTTATTTACTTTACTTAATTTATGTAATTTTTAATTTACTTTCCATTTATTTCATTTATGAACATTTAAAAATGACTTGTTATATATTTTATTTACTGCCTTTTGATCAAACGAAGAACAAATTAAATATCTGTTAAATATATTATTCACCTCTAACAAAGATTTAATCTTTATTACTATGACGAATGATATTTTGCATAAACACTATATTTGAGAAATAAACGCTGAACATATTTGGTCAATGTGAATATATATAAAATAATATATAGATATTAATTTTGTAATATCAGTGACGATTCATGAAAAGTCAAAATACATACGCATCTAGGAGCCTGTTAATAGATTTAATTAAATACAATATATATAAATTATTAGTTGTTCATTTTTCAGATTTCATTGTTTAAGTTCGATAAAGAAAATAATTAGCATGGATAAAATCGTAATTCATATAGAAATAAAAAAATATAGAAAAGGTCTTAAACGAAGAGAACAAAATGATATTAGTTTAAGTATGAGACAAGATTTTTAAACGCAAAAGTGCTCATAGACATAATTAGAACACAATCAGCTGAAAACTGAAAATTGTAAGAAAAAGAAAAGAAGCTGCAATTAAGTGGTCGTTGCAGTTCATTTTGGAAAGTGTTTTTTACATATACCCATACATAGATGCATATATATATATATATATATATATATATATATATATATATATATATATATATATACACACATATATATATATATATATATATATAT
>OZ024751.1:37229967-37252049 GCA_964016885.1 Eledone cirrhosa
AACCTACAGCTAGCTCACTATATCCCCATTAACTCAGATATTCAGGGCATGATAATCAGATATCAATTTCTATCTAATTGATACTCACGATCTTACTACGATGGATGCTCGGTACCTGAGGATCATTGCTTAAGCTCTACTTTAATTTAATTAATATATTCATAAATATTGCTATTAAAACTCTCCTATGGCTTTGCAATCACAGAAATGGTATAGCGCCAAATTACTTCATCGAGAATTTACCTGGAGTCCCTTGAGGTACGTAGACATTGGGATTTATTTCACTGGCTTCAGCCACTCTCCACCAATATCCATTGATTTCATGCCAGCAATTAGATTCGATATAAATCGAAGTTTCATTTGAATATCACATTATTACAACACGGCTTTTATATATAAATAAGATATTCTCTTTGATTAGGTGATCGATTCTCACGAATAAAATTTTAATTAGTATAATGCTTTTAAATTAATAAAAGGCATGGCCATATGGCTAAGGAGCTTGTTGTGGAGGTAAATACATTTCAGGTTCAGTTCCAAATCATGGCACATGCAGCAATCCAATGCATTGTGAGTGAAGTTTGTTTTATCAAAAACTGCGTAGAGATCCTTCGCAAATTTACATATATGCAGGATCCCGTATTTACTGAGAGAAACGTTGGGGCACCCTATTAATATATGGATTTTCTTGTGCATTTTCAAACTTGGCGGAGACCATCATCTTTCCAGGTCAGATTTTTTCAGAGAAGTATAGAGAGAGTGAAGGAATGAAAGTGAAAAAGAGATATATAGAGGAGGAATCGAGCCCAGTACTAGACTGGTACTTCATTTATCGACTTTGAAAGGATGAAAGGCAAAGTTCATGTCCACAGGATTTGAAATCAGAGAGTTCGTTAATAAAATTGTCAAATTGTAAGTTATTTTAGCAAATTATACATAGAACTACACACACACACACACACACTATATATATTTATATATATATATATATATATATATATATATATATGAAAAACAGGGAGAAAAAGACTATTATTAGGAAGAACAATTTATTTTTATTTTTCTCCTCTTTGATTAAATGATTAAAACGAAATATTTTACTTTGTGTGAAGTGTTAAGGTATTAGTTGATTTATTTATTAATTAACAATTGCATTTATTTATATATTTAATAATTGTCTATTACCGGTTTCAGCATTTTTATGCATTATCAAATGATAATAATATGTATTGGTGTAAAATGGTAATATTTATTTATATATATATATATATAACCACAGTTAGTAAGGTACTCAATACATTAGTAGTGTGTAAACAACACGTTTAATAAAGAAATGGCTTCTACAGGACTAGAATTATTTCATGAAACAATTCAAGTCCTGTAGAAACAATTCCTATATCCCAACTTGGTGTTTACACTCTACTCTTGTATTGAGTACCTTACTAACTGTTTATGTATATTGTGTGTGTGTCTCTGTATGTGTGCATCTTTGCGCGTGTAATTCTATGTATAAGATGTTAAAATATCTTTCAATATATATATATATATATATATATATATATATATATATATATATATATATATATATATATATATATATATATATATATATATATATATATAAGTATACTTTTGTAAGACTAATCATTTAGCAATTATATATATATATATATATATATATATATATATATATATATATATATATATTGTTATACTTGGGGAGGGTCATATTTGTGTAATAATATTGCCAGAATTAATAACAGAACACACTCACTGTTTGGTTGGTTTTCGCATCTGTGTCTTTTATATCGGTTAATTTAACTTAATTTATTCGGTCCTTAATGTTACCATTGACTGACCAACGGTCAAAAATTCAGATACAATATAGACACAAATACATATATATATAGTCTATATTGTATCTGTATTTTTGACCGTTGGTCAGTCAATGGTAACATTGAGGACTGAATAAATTAAATTAAATTTACCGATATAAAAGACACAGAAGTATGAATAGACACGTAAATCTTGATGGAGTCCTTGGGAGGTTGTAACTAGATAAAACCGGCAGCGTGTATCTTTTCAACGACTTTTTTCCATAACGGGAGCCAGATTGATAGAGAGTAAGTGAGAAAGAGACAGACAGGAAAAATTGACCATATTTCTGGTACTTTATTTATCCACTTCCAAAGGATGAAAATCGAAGTTGATAATGGTGGGGAGCACCGAACCGAATGCTACAAATAATTATATTCGACGCTCTAACGCAATGATTAATCCACTTCCTGGACACACAGACACACATACACACACAGATACACACACGTGTACACACAGACACACAGAGATATACATACATATACATACATACATATACATATACATATATTTATTCATATATATATATGTATATATATATATATATATATATAGATAGATAGACATACATACTTATCTAAAGGTTTGATAAGCCACCAGAGCTGTCGAAACTTCGAATTAAATAATCACTGTTTATACCACATTTCATAGTGTCTCTGTAAACTGAGTATGAGTCCTTATTTCAGTGAATACTTCCTGCCGTTATTACACCAACACATAACATGAGCATTTCTATATGTAACGCATACACACATTGTCTTACAACAGTGTTATATTTGCCATTATCTTGTACTTCCAATCTTACATATACATACGTAAGGTCAGGTATATTCATATTTATAATCCAAAAGTCAATCTGAGATGCCATGCCTTAATTTAGACGTACTATATATAAATGTAGGCATGAGTGTATAGTTTAGAAATTCACTGCGTTTCCACGTATTTGCGGATTCGTTCAAATCCATTGCATAGAACCTCGGACAAGTGTCGTCACCTATTATCCTGGGTTAACTATTACATCTGTTGTACATTTAGTGGATAGAGATCATGCTGAAAAGCGTCATATAATGTGTTTGTGTGCGCGTTTCTTTGTTTATTTGCTTATATCCGTCAGAAAAGTGATGTTTCATTTGCTGTGTTTTTAGTCGTGTTTTTAGAGTTTCAATAAATACAAATCGAGAATGAATCCGAAATAAGTCTGGTAGACCACACGGTGGACTTAAACCTAATTGAAGGTTGCACTCCAGCATGGTGGGGGTCTTATGAATAAAACCAATAGAAGGAATTAAAAACAAATGTCTACAAGAATATATTTGATTTCAGTCAAAAGGTATTGATTGCTCCAGCTACATTTTTATTATAAATCTGTTTGTAGTGTAACCTAACTACAATTTCATGTCTTTTTTCATGATTGTCACTTGCAAATATTATTAGCTGTGATTGCTATTATATGCCTGAACAATCGAGGATAATTCCGGGATATTACCGTGTTGCAATAATTTATAGTCGATAACTGTTATTTCCATGTTTGAAAGATAATGGATGCCCGTTGATCCACAGAATTTACTAGCTGGTATCTCTACTCCATGTAAATATCACCCCCTCGCTATATCGCTTTCCATGTTTGGGATAACTTTCTCCGTTGTATCTTCCCACGAAAAATCTAGAAACCTGAAATCTCAGACTCCTCCATAAGGCTGAAAGACAACGCATACATCCTAAACAGCCAATTCTTGAACTGAAAGAATCTTTGAAAGACATTTAAAAATGGAAAACTTGTTATCAGATTTACACTACTTTTTACTTTTTTTTTTTTTGCATTCAACTGCTGATAGTATTTATACCACTTTGGATATAAATTACTTCGCATCAACTGAAAACGAATGAAAAATATTCGAAGGCCGAACCATTTACATAGTCGTTTATGGCTACACTCTGAAACCGAGAAAGTGATATCGCACAAAAACCAAACAACGTAACAATCAACTTTTATCGATGCAGACACACGCATGCGCAGTTTTGCAAATATAAACTCCGACAAATAACGTCTGCTTGCCGACGTCAGTATATGCGTACGAGGAAGATACAGCCTGCTACATTCGTAGATATCTAAGTTGTTTATTGTATGATATATATATATATATATATATACGCATGTATGTGTTTGTGTCTGGAAGGTGTATATATCATATATGTATATATATGTATGTATATATGTACACACACACACACACATGTATATATATATATATATATATATATATATACTCACACATATATATCTATACTACATGCCTACAGACATATATATTGTTCGTAACATCAAAACCTGATGGTATTGGTAGTTAAACCAGGCAAAAATCATCCCACTTTAAGTTACATCACATCTGATTTGTCTGTGGGAGAAAGATAACAGAGTTTGAGCTTGAAGAAGTTTCGACAATAGCACCGGGATTGCTACTTCTTTTATGTACCCGAGTAATATTAAGCTTAGCATCATTTGAACTCAGGATGTCATCAGCGGGAATGAATACTGTAAAATATTCTTCCTGGTGTTTCAAGTGTTATTCAGCTTCATCACACTTTTACTACCGTTGCATGGGTTAAACAAGCCTTCTCAATACAGTTTCCTACCATATTGAGGCAACGTTCTTCATCGGTTTGCGATCAATGTTTATAAACTCATCAGAAGTTTTCACCACTCTTCCGCTCCTTCTACTGGGGTCGTTTCTCACTTCTTCATCCAACGATCATCATCCATTCGAGCGCATTCTTCTGTCCTGCACACAACATCTGATTCCTCTTATGTCTAGTTATGTTTTCTCTTAGTTTCTCCTTGCTTCTTCTTTCATTCACTCTAACATGAATCATGGACTGGAGCCTGCTACCTTCATTCACGTTGATACCAGCGCAATCGTCCTTTCTGCCCACTACATCCGATTTCTCATTCACCCAATTTTTTCCTTAGCTGATCTTTTTTGTGTTTAATGAACCGTAATATTATATATCGGAGCATGTTCGATTAATTTCTGTCTAGTCGTCACATGTCCTCTACATTAAATAACTTTGTGACTGGGAAAGGTGTTTAATGAGGGAATATGTGATATCTGAATGCTCATTCTGGCGATAGATTACGGAAAGTATCCTTACGTGTCGTTTACGTGCTATTTTTTCTTTCATTTCTTATAAATAAATACCTTCTGCTCTCCAAAACAACTGTTTATAGTGATTAATGTAAAAGAAAAGAAAATCTAGAATAGATATGTTTTGATGTTATATCCACCAACTATTTATTTGGTGGATAGGAGTTAAACAAAGCTTGTTTGTCTGCTATTACAGACGAAGTATTTGAACAAAATACATTGATAGGAACGGGTGAGGGCCGGGGAAGCCAAAGGAAAAAAATCAATAAAGAGATCAGAAAGGGGCTAAGCAACATGATATAGCCAATATCAATTTGTAATCAATCATTCACTGCATAAAACCACATTATTACATTTATTTTCCTTTAGTTTTATATTTGTTTCATTGTTTTAAAATTCTTGGTTTATTGTTACGTATGTTTGCTGAAATGCCTATATCAAAATATTCTTAATATTATCATTATTTACGTAACACCATCATCAACACCTTGTTTTTCTCTAGCAGTTTTCTATTCTGTTCGATTCTCTTCCTATATCCGTCATATGTAGAAGATTATCGGTATTATTATCAGCATTATTAGCAGATTGGCAGCGTCGGACACCATGGCTAGCGGCATAGAATTACGGCTATTTACGTTCTGAGTTCAAATCCCGCCGAGGTTAGCTTTGGCTTTCATCTTTACGGGGTCGATAAAATAAAGCACCAGTAATGCACTGGGGCCAATTTAATCGACTTTCCACTCCCCTTCAAATTGCTGACCATGTGCCTATAGTAGAAACAATTATTATTATTATTGACAGTATGGTGGAGGGTCGGACATGCTTTCCGTAATGTACTGGGTAATTGCTGGCCTGGTGCCATAAGTAGAAATAATAATAATAATAATAATAATTATTATTATTATTATAACAGAATTAGAAGAGTTGTTACGGCGTCGGAAAATGCTTGCCATTTAGGATTTGAGTTCAAAGTTGACCTAGTTTAACTTCGCCCTTCATCGTTCAGACGTCGATAAAATAATGTACACAGAGGTTAATATAAATGAGAGAGTGTGAAATTACATATATCCGATCAGACAAAGGAAACACTGTTTCCACTGGTTTTGCTAATTACTGATAATATCCGTTGGTCTCAACTCCTGACGATTAACTGTGAAATAAAGTGTCTTGCTCAAAGACAAAGTATCACCTGGATTCGAACTCACAACCTCAGGTTTGTAAATCAAACTCTCTAACCACTAAGCCAAGTGACTTCACACAAACACAGACGCACACGCACATACATAATGGTTTCTGATACAGGCACGAGGTCAACATATTTTTGGGGGTAGGGAAAGTCGATTATATTGACCCCAGTGCATTACTGGTACATTATTTTATCGACCTTCATAAGGATGAAAGGAAAACTTAACCCCGACGGGATTTGAACTCAAAACGTAAAGAGGCGTAACTATATACCACAAATCATGTAGTCCATTTTTTTCCCGATAATAGGAATCCACCACCCCTACTCACACATGAATAATTGTTTCTACTTTTGGCACAAGCCCAGCAAATACCCAGTACATTACTGGTACTTTATTTTATCGACCCCGTAAGGATGAAAGGCAAAGTTAACCTCGACGGGATATGCTGTGTGTCTAATCACGTTATTATTCCTGTATATGTCTATGTGAGTCTCAGTGTTTGATACTTTATGGATGCTCATATCTATGCATGTATTTATTTACGCATTTCTTACAAGTGTAACGATACGCGTCTCCAAAAAATATAGGTATTTAAATAGTAGAACTTGTCACGTGATATATGAATGTACACTAAAGACGTTACGTTCTCGTTATATGACATCATCAATGCATAAATAATTAAATAGATGACAATGTAAAGATTTGCAATCTATATTAGTGCCAGATCGTTGTTTTTTTATATTATGAGTTGGAAAACTCGTATAAATTTAGGAAAAAATGAAAATCGGACGGGGTTTTGCCAATATATATCAAAATCATGGCGTAATATCAAACGCCAAGGACGACAACTCCTTTACAGTTCCTGTCATTTGTACAATAAGGTACGTAACCTATTTTCTACGAATGTCGACCAGACCTGGATAGAATATTGTAATTCTAAACACAACGATCGGTGTGTTCTTTTAGAGAAAGAATGGGATATACTTTGGAGTTCAGAGATATCCAATATCTAAGATATGATATACATAATTCAAGCCAAGAATATATTTTTCAAAGTGGGTTATATTCCACAAGGCTATGCTAAAGATTGTAAACAATTGTTTCAAGTTATCACTCTTGATCTCTCAACAGTAAATTTTAATTTATATAAGAACTATGAATAGAGAAACGAAGATAAGTCGTTCCAGAAATGTACAAGACACCTATTGCATGAAAGTTAAATTATGAATCTAAAGGAATAAAGATAGAATTCACATCACATTTATAGAACTGTTGTTTATTATTGCAGACGTAAATGTATTTAAAAAATGACGATTCTTATTCTATTCGTTTATTGGTTTCATCACTAGACCGAAACACTGATTAATTACAACCAGAAAATGATTTGTTCGATAATATCGACTCTTATGTGAATATTCCAGACATTATATGTATTATGGTTTGAAACAGAAAACTCATTCTCACTCAAGGGAATTTAGAATTTCTTAACCGTATTTTAATATAATTTCTTTACTTTTGACACTTGCTAATAGTATTTCTTGCGAATATCCTGAAACATTCCACAAATATTATTATAGATCACTGTGCTACAAGAATGCCATTTAAAAGTTGACAACTCTTATTATTTCTATCTTTAAAAAGAAACATAATGGATGCCCCGTGATCAATATTATAAGAACGAGGCAGAGATGAAACCTGCACTTTTCACGTTATGCCCTATGGACATTAACTTCATTCTAATCAACGATGTCATTGCGATTTTCTTACGAAATAATGGATGAAAACCAATATCTTTTAGCGGGAACCATTAGCGAAATTCTCCCTCATTTGCCAATCTATGCCAAAAGCTTCCACTCCTCCCGGCTTTCTCATCCACTCTTTAACCTTTTGATAATCATTCTGGAAGAAAGACGTTACGTGCATTATTATCAACATGCACATATCTACTAAATCTCAAATTTTCACTAGCCACCTTAAATTTCCCCAAAGACACGCTAGTAATTATTTCTAGGTTACTGGATGTTCAATTATCACCTATTTATTTCTAAAGACGATTACCTTCAGTGAGTCTATCAATACTATTCTCATTTTCGTAGCTTGGTTCATTGCATTATATATATATATATATATATATTATATATATATATAAACACATTTCTTTATTGCAGAATCTTGAGTATATGAAACAATACTCTTTTACTGTATAGTGAAATTAGGCGAACGATAGAACATGCCTCTTTGTTCGGCAAGATATAATCAAGAGTACAACACGCACAAATACACATACAGACACACACATACGTACGTGCGTACAAATGAATATGAAATATTGATAATAAATTATGAAAGAAATGATATAGGATATATTTCACTTTATTGTGGGTTCGTATGTCCTAGTATATTCTGCACACAAGACACGAATTAACTAGCATTTTAACTTATATAATCACATGACTGTTAGATTTTAAATTCTACCACCTATTAAATTGTTAGTATTCACTCCAAGTATAGTGCTTTAAGGGGGATTAGTGAATATATCTAGTATTTTACAAGTCACCGGCGAATGTACTATACCAAAGTCTCTCACATTATTCCAAATTCGAATGACATTGCAATAATTTACTAATTCTCGGTTGAAATGATTTAGATTTATTTATTTATACGTCTGTTAGTCATTGGCTGTGATTTTCAATCCTAATCCCGAAACTGGACATTTCTGCTGAACAATTAGCGAAAGAAAGCATATGCTCACAAGTAATTTAAATATTGATTTATTTCTTAGATACCCTTTTTATAAATATGAGACGAAATATAGTTAGAATCAGTTGATATATTTTAAAGAGTGATAATAATTTTAATAAAAATGGCAGAGCTAAATGAGAAGTAGAATCTTTGTCGACTGGAACTTAATTCTGTCTAAACGATATTACCATGAAAGCTATCGTGCTAGAAACAATTTAAATAAACGCTTCAAATTATGGAAATCTGACTCGTCATTACAGCTACACTCTCTTGGCATTTCAGCATTACAAACATACATTTTAAAGGGCACCTAACACTCATCCAATACATGAAAGATGTTAGGACTCATTAACTGGTACCAAATGACTCGTCTAATGAATTTATTCCATAAGATTTCCTACCGTGATTTTCCGTAAATAATATATATATATATATATATATATATATATATATATATATATATATATATATATATATATATAGTAATAATAAATTTGAAGACTAAAATCAAAGAGGGCTCGATAAGGATAAATATATATCAAATATAAGATCATGTTAAGGGTGAAAGCACCGATTTTTGCTTAAACTTTAATCTGTTATTTTAATATATATATATATATATATATATATATATATATATATATATATATATATGTACTATGTTAAGGTAGCGATACATATTCAATTTATGCTGATCATATTTCTCAATAAAAATACTCAATTGCGCTTAATTCTGAGCATCAATTATATACATTTTATAAGATATACGGTGTGAGAAAAAATATGGCATTTTGCTGACATATTATAAAGCAAAAAATTTGATGCAAAATATTACATCTTAAAGTCTGTATGATGTTTCTGCATATAGTTTGCTCTATATATGTAATAAAAATGTTATGTTTCTCAAACGATATACGTTTCTCTCTGTGTGTGTGTGTCTCTCTCTCTCTCTCTTTCTATATATATATATATGTGAGAAAAACCACAGACCCTCCATCTCAACTCTACTTTTGAAAAGCAAAAGAACTGCGAAACCGGTAAAGGAACCAAATAAATATATATATTTTAAAAAAAAATAAGACTCCAGTTGCATTTTCGAGTTCATCTGTTTTTCTTTATACTTTCACTCGTGTAGGACACCGGTTATTTTTCATTTTGTAAAAAAACTCTCACTTTCTAATATATATATATCCCTCTCTATCTCTCTTACACACACACACACATTTATATATATATATATACACGCATTCCTATGTAAATGGTAAGAACAAAGAATGTGCCTTTGTATAGGGGAACGGTCATTAAATGTATATTAAGAAATCGTGTTTCACTTGAGATCGTACGAATTAAATTATATCTTATCAGCGGGGCTCGGCGCATCAATTTTCATGTATATCGCACTTAAGCTAGTTATACCTGTAATATAGTGACTCATTCATTAAGAAATACGGAGATAAATGAAGTTGAGGCTAAATGGTCAACTAAAAGAAACCGAGATCAATTCTTGTTGGCTCTTTAGTTAATATATTATACGGCCTTTCTCTTTCTCTCTATATATATGGTGAGTGAGGGAAAGGCGAGTTCATAAAAGAAAGAAAATTATTATGTCCTGTGAACACACATTTTTATACATGCAACATTTTTACACACACACGCATATACAATCAGAAACTTAGGCAACTGAAGCTGAGACACACACACACACATATATATATATATATATATTACATATAAGCAATATAATACATACACACATTATCTATCGACATATCTCTATATAATAATATACAAATCTTAATACATAATTTATGCACTTACGTATATGCATGTACACACACAGCATTCAAAAATGCATACACACATGCACACACACACAAATATACATACATGTACATGCAAACATACATACATGCATACATACAATATTTACAAAGACAGGCCTTGAAAAATGTAGGTGTCTCAAATGAATTAATGATACACTAAGAGAAAAAAATATATATGTATCAAGCCCACTCTCATTTTAAACACGATAAAAGTGCTGGAAGTATTTTTGAACTTAACAGCACAATGAGAAAAGCCATTTTCTTGTATGTCATTGAAAACAAATCCTTTATGGCCCCTTACACGGTGTTCTTCTTGCATTAATGTGTCACCTTCCACCTTTAGAAAAAAGAAGACAACATGAAAAAGAAAAATGACCCTCGCCCGCCACACCCTCCTCTATAACTCCATCCACGGCTACTTGCTATGATTGTTCACCTTTCAACTTTGGTAAAAAGAAAGAAAAAATATAAATAAGTAACGGAATACATACTAAAATCTAGTGGCCCCAAGTAGTTTGGTAATATCTTTACCTTAATATATGCACACCCCTGTAGTTTTAGGGGAAAAACAACAACATTTTATGCAGACACCGAGAATTTCGCATGTGTCAATGTCATCGATAGAGCCAGACACAACCAGGATATATATATGTATATATATATATATATATATATATATATATATATAAACACACACATACACACACATATATATATCGAAATAGATGGAAATATACATGCACACACAAACTATATATATACATATATATGTAGAGAGAGAGAGAGAGAGAGAAAGAGAGAGAGCGAGACATGTATATATATATATATATACATAATTGCGCACATACATACATTTTATACACATACACACACATCGCCCCTCCCGTCCCTTCAATCTTTGTAATTTCTCATTCTTTCTTCTGATGAAGGACTAAGGTAGTTAGACATATATGTATTTCTGTACAAAATTCTTTCTTGCCTAAATTTTGAAACGTGAAAGCTTAATAGTATGAGATGTCTATGATTTTTCTACACTGACCTTAATTACTGAAACTACCAAAGATTGGCTTCAGTCGTGAATATAATTTTGCCGGAGAAATTCACTTGTCATCAACGTACATCTCGCCCCAAGCAACTCACCATAAGCCACATACCAGGTTTCTTAGCTTTTTTTTTTTTTTTTTTTTCATTATTTAATGTTTTTTCACTTTAGCAATATAATCTTTCATAAAAAGTAATAAATAAATAAATTAGATTAAAAAAAAAATGAACGAAGAAATAAGATGAAATTCTACAGGATTTTGCCTGTAAGCTAGTTGTCATTCAGAAGCGTGATGAAAGAACTATTCAATAAGAATGGTGCCTAAAATGTACAGTTGATCAAGAATAAGATGGCAGTTATGACTCGATAGACAGTGTGAGCGTAAACTAACGTGTTAACGATTCATAACCTATTAGTAGTGAGCGTGGGCAGAGGAACTTTAACGGTTATCAACTCAATTCATTTAAGTTTATTTGGCGGTGTGTTAGCAGAGTCGTTAGAACGTTGGATTTGTTCCGGCTCTCTGCTCTCTCTCTGTTCAAATGTCGCCAGCGTCAGCTTTGCTTTTCATCCTTTCGAGTTCGATATATAAAATTCTAGTCCAGTATTGAGATCGATTCTTCTTCTAGATCTCTTTCTCACTTCCTCTCAATGTTCTCTGGAATAAATCGGTTGTAATCAGACCTGTTGAGGGGATGGGCTCCACCAGGTTTAAGATTACAATTACATACTTGTATGTCAGGACGACACATACGATTCCCATACGATTCACCCTGTCTTTAAAACTAGATAAAGAAAGGAGTTCGCCAGACTTACAAAATTAACAAGACACACCATATGTCGCGGTGGAGTCGTTACGCCTCCACCCGGAGTTATATGCCCATACATACACAAGATAATACTGCCGTTTCCTCACCGTGTTCGTTTATTGATATTCGCTGTGTTGAATACGTTAACAGCAATACAACCAGTGTTTCTTTATGAGCTTAAATAAACTGTTGAAATACGCAACACATGAATTATGATCTTCGACAGTTTCAATGAACCGAAATTCATTAATTGTTGATGATGGCTTTGTTGTTTCAATTATAGAAATCTGGTATCAAATTCTCTGATCATGTATAAAGTATTCCCAGTTGTTTTAACGTATTTGGAATGATATTACTTAATTGTATATCGAGAAACAAAGATTCATAGAACTCTGTTGATTTCTATTGCGATGAAATAGCTGATACATTGCAAATTATCGTTGGTAGTTTTTGGTGTAGAGGTTGAATTTGTTATTCACGTCATATGTCATATTCCCAACAAAACTGACCTCTGGCATGTAGGGACATGACTTAAGAACTAACTGCTCCCCACAGACCCTTTGCTCCAAATATAGTATCGGTTAAGGAATGTGGTTTCCCATCTATATAAAGAAACACAATATTTCACACCCAAGCTTAAAACAAGGTCTAAAGGATTAATAACGGACTTTTGGGAGAAGAAAAAACCTTACACCTATGATATACTCTCATTGAGAATGCCTTTAAGACATGACTTGATAAATTCTCTTGTACTCTTTCTAATGCTGATGCTGTGAAAAATGCACTCAGTACATTCTGTAAAGTGGTTGTTTAAAGGAAGATCATGATACATTATTATATGCACCCAGGAGAATGAAAGATAAAGTTTCCCATGACAGGATTTGATATTCAAAATGATAAAGTAAGGAATCCGACACTGGTTTCTGAATGATACTTGACGACGTTAAAAAAATAAAATAAGGAAGAAATTGAAACAAGATTTAGAGAGGTAAACCATTGATTGCTTATCACTAATCTATGGTTCTAACCCTCTTTCATCATACTATAATTAATTATAGTTACCAGAAACAATGATATAGAAAATAAAATAGGAAAATGAAGAAAACATATCAGCAACATTACAGCAGCCATATTATGTGTTGTTTCTTTTTTTATCATGATAGATCGCTTAATCAATTTGCAAGTTTTAAATAACGAACAGGTTAAAAACTCATACATTTCAAACTAAAAAAAAATAATAATAATAAAAAAAAACAAAACAGTTTGACAGAATTGAAAATTGACGAAAAAATAAATATAAGTGAATAGAATGTATCACACACACACACACCAGTGAATATGTATATATACGTTTGGACACACACACACACACACATATATATATATATATATATATATATATATATATATATATATATATAGAGAGAGAGAGAGAGAGAGAGAGATGTTTGTGGGTGTGAGTGCATCTGTGTATATATATATATATATATATATATATATATATATATGTCCGTGTTATATACATTCATACATATATACATACATCTATCTGTGTGTTTGTGTCGTTGATGAGAGGCCGAAGATTTTATGATTGATTGCGTAAACAATGATTAGAAGAAAATGAATCTGAACACTTGATGAATTGTGAGGTAAAGCAGCTAAATTAGTATACATAAAGAATTAAATATTTCATTTAAGTATTTCAATCATGACTACTTATGTATACACCAAAGCCCTACACACGCACATACTGATAAGGCTGTATAGTTAAGATGTTCGCTTCGAAACAATTTAGATTTTAGTTCAGTTCTCATTCATACTACGTCTCATCTAAAGCAACAGGGTGGTGGATTGAAATTGTAAGATTCGTTAGAGCATCGGAGAAATGTTTCAGCTAGGCAAGTGTTATCTTCTATAGCCTTGGTTTGTGCAATGCTTTGTAAGGAAGTAAGAATAAACTAGACGTTTAGATTTCTAAACTTTTGGAGTCATTATGGGGTCAAATTTCATGATTTGCTTTTTTTTATCTTGGATCAACATTTCCACACTTGGCAGTATCGGTAGAGGGTCGGACGCCATGCTTCGCATAGAGTTACGGCAGTTTCCATTCTGAGTTCAAATCCCGCTGAGGTTAACTTTGCCATTCATCCTTACGGGGTCGATAAAATAAAGTACCAGTAATGCACTGGGTGATTACTGGCCTTGTGCCAAAAGTAGAAACAATTATTTGTAAATATATACCATCAATCCTCTTTCACTAATCTATATCCCTGGTCTTCGATTACTTCTCCTATCCAGGTGTCCTCCGTTCTTCTCACATTTTCTCACACCGTTGGCTAGGAGTTACTAGGCTTTCCTCGCTTCTCCTTTCGTTTAGGGTTCCTCAAAATAGATTCCATGGTGACGTTTTGTTAGGAAAGTCTGAGAGTGTGATCTAACCCATCTTTACTTTCGATTAAAATATGTCTCAATGATTCTTCCGGATTTGCTCAAAAGGATATGGGTTTCCATTAAATTACTTGTTGACGTTTTGCTGGGGTCCTCCGTGGATGTGTAAAATCCAGAGCTCCCTTCCTCGCTTGAAATGGTTGTATATGTGATAATACTGTGTTTGATTCATAAGGTCTAGAAGCTTCATTGGTAAGACAGCTTAGTGATGTTATATTGTGCTTCCTCTGGGGGTGTAACCAATCCAATGCCAGTTTCCTCGCATGGAAGCTATTTTAACTGATTTCTGTTGAGCTCTCAGATAAATATATGAATGCTGCATATCCCAAAACACCACTCCGCCCCTTCTTGTTTATGCGGAATATGAAGATTAGCAGCAATAATATTTAAAATGCGGTCTAAGTGTGGTAACTGCCAGGCAAGCAAGTAAAAACGTACATTCTTCTATATCTGGAGTTCAAATTATATTACATGGTTTACATAGAATAAAAATACCAGGCATATGTTGGAGTGGATTCAATCAATTTTAAAAACCGATTCTTACAACACATTTTGCTTTTGTGCTTAGTCAAAATTAATCAATATTTGTTTTATTGTTTCCAAAATAATTTTTATCGACGAAACTAATCAAGTTTTTGAAAATATCTGAAAAGTTTTCAGAGAATTCTCTCTATTTTTTTTTGTTCTCTTATTCTTCATCTTTATCATTCTTTCTCACCTTCTTTTTCACTATCGTTTTCTATCTTCTGTGCTTAATTTTATTATTTTAAACTTTTCTTACGTTTTTCATTGCGCTATTTCTCACTTCATTTTCATTCCATTTTCTTCTCAACATTATTCGCTATATTTCTCTATTTCTTTCTTTACGTTCGCCTCTCACCTTATTCCTTTCAGTAATACTAATGTTGCTTCAGCCTGCCTGCCTCACTGTTATTTCTATTTATTTATTGATAATAACAATTTTATCATTATTATTGTTATTATCATTATTATTATTATTATCTTCTATTCTTTATGACTTTATGACTTCCGAAGAAGTAAAACATTATTGACTAAAGTGTATTTCTAGAAATAAAAATTTGCATTACACAAATCAATATTTGGAAATAAATTAATAAGAAACATATTCAAGAAAAATTAAACAAACAACAACAAAAAAATATATACTCAAAAATCCTAGAAGCTTTTAATATTCATTAATGAAAAAGTATACTTCAACTTTTCTCCTCTTATTCCATCTTTATTTTTTTCTTTATATACACCCTTCTTCGAATCTTTCCCTTTTCCTATTTTACATCACGCAATTTCTTCCTTTTTCTCTAATATTTTGATCAAATTCAGTAGAAGTTTTTACGGGAAATTTACACAGAAAATATTTAGAAATATTTATGCAAAGTTTGTTGTTGCATTTTGCTTTTTATAGAAAATTCCTTAAGGGGTGAGATAAATACAAGTGATGAAAAATAAAATAGAATGAAATGGAATTAAAATTAAGGTGCCACTTAGAATGTTGGGTTGGACAATTAGCTATTGGCATTTAAAAAAACAAAACAAAACAAAAAACAAACCCCCCCCCCCACAAAACCCCAGAATTAATTATGGGTGAAATGAATTGCCTTAAAGGATGAATACCTGAAGACGTTTCACTCAAATTGGGACACACTTCATAAGAATATACAACCAAATATATAGACGAACAAATATGTAGATTCTCTTGTCCCTGGTTAATTTTATATATAGTAATTAAGTGTGTAAGAGTCTACAAAATATTGAATATATCTGTATATAATTTTCATTTTTTTCTAGTCCCATATGTACTGATTAGTTACAACCGTACATACATTAATAGGAAAGCATCATAGCTATCTATATATCTGTCAATGCTTCATTCAATTGATTTATCTACACACACACAGACACACGCACACGCAGCACAAAAACACAAACACACATACAACTTCTACAGGACTAGAACTGCTTCATTTGAAAAAAACAGTTCTAGTCCTGTAGAAGTCATATCCTCTACTAAAGTATTCAGTACTTTATTTAAATGTATTTTTTCTCAATTCCCTTCAGAATACTATCCTTTATTATCAACGGGCATCTCACATAAATAATAGCTTAGAAAATCGGGTAAAATTCCCTAAAGAAGGACAAAATAGGTAGCTAGCAATAATTGTTTCTACTTTAGGCACAAGGCCAGCAATTACCCAGTGCATTACTGGTACTTTATTTTATCGACCCCGTAAGGATGAAAGGCAAAGTCAACCTCGGCGGGATCTAGCAATAATTCAAATAAAACATTGCAATACACGTTCATTCATCTGTTCTGCTCCTTTAAAAGGGGGGAAAGTAGTGACCCACTGGTTTCGGTGACACGATGGTAATAACCTTACCATCTGTCATTGAACAAGTGTGGCTAGTGAAGAGAGATACGTAACCATATAGCCATGCATATGTTATTAACCGTAATGCTGACTTTCAATCAAGCTAGTCTATTCACTCTTTCATACACAGAAGCTCTCCGAAAATGAAATTGAATACGACTTAATCAACTATAATTGTATACACACACACGCAAATACACACACACACACATGTAAGCAAGTGTGAAAGATTCTAATTCTGTTTTCAAATTGTATGTATGTATGTGTGTGTGTATGTATATATATATATATTCTAATCTTCTATGACATGTAATCAGTTTGAATAGCAAACATAGACTTTCTCTAATGTAAAGATACAGATCTGATGTACCTAGACCTCAAGAAAAACTATATACCCTTACATATGCTAGGTATACAGTAACCTATAATCATTTCAAAATGAATTCTAAATCCCACACAAAGTACCCGGAGATGAAATATTTATAAAGGCATATCTATAATTTAATGTTTAAGGATAACGTTCAAGCTTAGCTTGTAATGTAATGATCTGAAATATATCTGAAGACAGCAGCGAGACAAATAAGGATTTTCTATGTAATCGTTATGCGTTATTGAAATAGCAAGCATATCTATATCGAATCACACCGTCATTTTAACCTATCTTCTCTAAACTAGGCAAAACCATATCTGCTTCTATGAAATAAAGCCAACAATGTTAAAGGAATCCTATGTAACGCAGATTTCTTCCGGAGAAGAATAGAAAGAGACATAGAGACATACGTGTGTCTTAAACTTAGTAGTAGCTATCACTCTCTGGGCCAGAACACAGTCGGTTTCTCTCAAAGGAGGAAAGACAGTGATAGAGAGGAAGAATACACCCCACGACTGGACTGGTTTATTCTAATATCGAAGAGAGACATAGTTGGATTCGGTGCGATTTGAACTCAGAACACAGGGAGCCAGTACTATGAGTACAACATAATTCTATACAAGCTTTTGCCACTTCACCGCCTACCACCAAAATGCCTACCTATTTATTAACAATCTATACCCTGCACTCTCACACCTCTTTCAAACATCAAACTATTTATCTTAATTCTAAAATACACCAGCGCCAAAGTGATCGTCAAACTTAATTCTTACACCTATCAATTACCGACATCCCACCTACCACCATATTACCTTTTATACTTCACATGATACCTGCCCCATATTCTTCAATATGTTAAGTCTGCCAAACCTCCATTGTCAGACAGACGAGCTAATGTTTTGAATTCTTTATACGCTCCCTTCTGTCTTACTGCTCTTTCAAGGCTCCGATTTCCGTGTCGGTACATCTATAAATTTCCACTACCCTGGAATGTAAAGGGTACACAGCAGGCTTCACATATATTCTGAGGAGTTGACACTTTAATAATATATAGGGAGGTCACCGGTCATGATAATATAAACAGCGGGAAGACAAGAAAAGTGCATAGTAACATACGTACCTCCCTGTATATAACCAAACATTTACATACATATACATCCGTGTATATAACCACACAGTAACATACGTATAAATCCACGTATATCACCATAGTTATGTACATATACATCCCTTTATAGCACCACACAATTATACACATATACATGCCTGTATTTCACCACACACTCATGTAAGTTTATTTCTTTGTGGATGCATTTACGTTTGAAAGCACTTATTTATGCGTTTCTCTCTCTCTCTCGCTCTCTCTCTCTCTCTCTCTCATTTATATATATATACAACTATATATATATATGAGAGTATTTAATGCACGTATCTATTAAGCATAGTAATCAGCATTCATATATAATGAAATACGTGTGTGTGTGTGTGTGTGTGTGTGTGTGTGTGTGTGTGTGTGTGTGTGTGTGTGTGTGTGTGTGTGTGTGTGTGTGTGTGTGTGTGTGTGTGTGTGAGTGTGTGTGTGTGTGAGAGTGAATTATATGGACAGGCTTTTTAACAAAGTTTTGCCCAGACATAGCTGATCTTTTGTTACTACCATCCAACAATGAATATAAATATATGGCCCCATGAATCTTAATATAGAGTCCCGAGGTTTTACATGCATAAATGCATATACATTAATATGAAGGGACATCAAATATATGAGTGTACTATATATATATATATATATATATATATAGTACACTATATATATATATATATACATACATATACAGACATCAAATATATGAGTGTACATAACCATCATGCAAATATTTTCTGTGATACCTGAATTAAATTAATTTCAGATTGGAAAGCAAAGGAGAATAAAAATTAGTTGTGTGAAACAAACTGTCCGTCCATCTAGTGGAACATACATCACTTCAGAAAGTCTGGTGACATGAAAACAATTTAGGACAGTGCTTCAAATGTGCAGATATTTGTATATTGTCTGAAATATTTTCTATGTCGAAGCCATTCTATTAAACTAAAGGCCGATGATGGGTATATATATATATTATATATATATATATATATATTTATGTAATCTGAGTTTTTCGAATATTAATAATAACATTCAATTCGTTTGCAATTATGGAGCAAGCCTCAATTTTATAGCCATGTCAGAAGAATGAACCCTTCATTCTGCTCTTATGTTGGCATGTCAACATAAGAGCAGGAATGACGTGTTCATTCTACTGACATGGCTATAAAATTGAGGCTTGCTTCAATAATTGCAAACGAATCGAATGTTATTATTAATATTCGAAAAACTCAAGTTACATTTTTTGTATTCAACCATGTAGAGCGACATTTTCTTGTTTTCTTTGTACTCCGCTAATGCATTTATATGTATCTATATTATTGTTCAGTTAAATAGGAGGGTAATTATATGTGCAAACATTGATAATGCTCCGATGATTCCAAACGAGAGTTTTGAAGAAACGATTGTCAGCTATTAAATGATTTGAACACAACTTTGATAATTGTATAATTTATTTATTTATTTATTTAACTGGTCTGTAAAACAACTGATGTTCATACATTGCTCTATTTCTCTTACTGGTAATAAGGTAATTAAGAAATTACTGACCTTCCTGTTTATAGTTGTTTATACTATATACATAACTATAAATAGTATTATTATTATATATATATATATCAACGTTTATAGAAGAGGGAAAATTGAGGTAGTGGTATTCATTTCAATTTTAAAGGCATTAATGACACCAAAGAATTACTGATATCTGAACGAAAAATCGAAACTGTATCTAACATTTCACTTTGTGAATTATTACTTCTAATTTACGACACCTGAGACAAGATTTAAATAACAATAGTAAATAATACAGATAACATCTTCAGAACAGAATCCGGTTATTTCCCCTTGGAAATTTCAGTAAAGTGAAATATATTTCACTTACACAAATTCTTGAAGTAATATTTTGTGAATATTTTCTGTGGAGATTTAGTGGTTCTTTGTTAGAAAAAGTACTGGACTATTACGTCTATTATGTTGCCATTATAGGAAATATTTAAGCAGATGCTTCCTGTCCATCTTCATTCATATGCAATATATCCTGCAGGATAGCTTTCATAATATAATTAGCTGAAGGAAATAAATAAAAGAAGCGAGCCAATGTGACATAACCTTCCTATTCCACATTCTTTGATTAATTCTGCTTACATCTCCAATATGGCCAACGGAAATGTGAACTTGATTGTAGGAGTAATACTGACATTATGAAGGAGGAGGATACAATAAAAAAAAATCAGGTATGCTCACAATGATGGGCTGTCGACGACTTCATTGGCTTTCTGGTCGAGATGTACAACTATCGTAGCGAAAATGGTAGCTACAGGCGATGCATGAAATCTACTTCAGTAATAGTACTCCGCTAATGCATTCTCTCTCTCTCTCTCTCTCTCTCTCTCTCTCTCTCTCTCTCTCTCTCTCTCTCTCTCTCTCTCTCTCTCTCTCTCTCTCTCTCTCTCTCTCCCTCTCTCTCTCTCTCTCACTCTCTCACTCACTCACTCACTATACATTCCATATCAAACATGCGTATCGGTGTCATTTGCACATTATCTGGTCTGGACTAGGTGTTAACACCTCTTACATATTTCTAAACATATCGCCTATATAAAAGTCTGCAGGCAATGTCAACCTTGATTTGAATGTGAGCATTGATACGCTGGCTCTTATCTTTCAACATGAGATTTCTCAACAAACAGAAAATAGAAATAAATAGAAAAGAAGAATACAAGGAATCGAAGGATAAATCGTTAAAAATGCTGTATGTATTGATGAAATGCTGGTCACTTTACGGATCATTCACAACCTACAGTGTTGATTTGTTTAAAACAAATGAGTTATATGAATATCGAAATTAGCTTGTAGCATAGAAAAAAAACTTTAAGCAATTATAGATTTATGTAGGACTGTCGAAACATATTCAACTGGGTCACCAAAAAGTTGTAAAGATATAGGGAGTTATTCTCAAAATCTATTCTGGCTTCTCTGTGTCTCATCGTTTTAGTTCTGTAGAATTTATGCCATCTTGACTTTCTTTTACTAGGCTAATCTAAAAATGGATTAGTTAGGTACTTAACTAGTAATAAGCCCTAAGAGAAACACCAAACCAGCATGTTGCATA
>OZ024751.1:37252249-37257249 GCA_964016885.1 Eledone cirrhosa
AGTAATGGTATCCCTTAATGGTATCTATAGTTATTCATAGGTCAGCAATACGGGGACTGATAGTCGAGTAAAACGCCCCTAATTCTTGACTGGTACTTTATCTTATCCACACTGGAAAAGTAACGATAAAACACGACCTCGATAGGTTATAACTAAATAAGACGACGCATTTTGTACTTTGCTCTAACGATTCTGCCCCAAACCCACCTTTTGTAAAGCGACTGATTATATCATATATGTCTTCGGATCTCTATAGATCTATATAGTTTAAATTCATTGGAGTCCTTTAATCAGAGAACTAATCGGTCGGTAAAGGGTTAGAGAATTGAAATTGTGATATGGCTTCCACAGAATTCATGACCTGCTTATATTTTATTAATTTATATATATTTATCTGCTTCAGTTTGGCGGAAATTGTATAGCTATACAAATATAAATATTTAAAGTCATCGTGGCAACTTATCCGCCTCTAAGCCAGTAAAGTGTGCATCAACCAATCTAATGTTTCTGCGTACTTGTGCACATGTTTTGCGAAGATTTTCAGACTGACAGTCGTTCAGAGAGAGAGAGAGAGAGAGAGAGAGAGAGAGAGAGAGAGAGAGAGAGAGAGAGAGAGAGAGAGAGAGAGAGAGAGAGAAGCGGTGACAGGCAGAGAAGACATGCGCATGAGCGATGATAAATGAAAAGCAAAACGAAAGACATAAGCATTTTATGTAATTTAGTGTTTAGAGAGAGAGAGTGTGTGTGTGTGTGAGAGAGAGAGAGAAATATAGAGAGGGAACGAGAGAGAGTGAGAGGTAGAGAGAGAGAGAGACTGAAAGACGGAGGGATAAAGAGTGAGAAACCGTTTGATGTTTTAACTTAGAAGTGTTTTTTCCTGCATTGATCAAAATTTAATTTTCCTGTGTTTAATTTCTGTTTTGTTTTGAAATTTGTTTTTAGAAATTACATTCGTTTTGAAATGTATGGACATTTCGTGGCGATGGAATCAAAGAGCTAATTAATATCATCCAAGGATTGACAATATATGCACATATACAGACATAGGTGTATGTGTCCATATATATATATATATACACAGACATAGGTGTATGTGTCCATATATATATATATATATATATATATATATATATATAGAGAGAGAGAGAGAGAGAGAGAGATATGCACACACATATATATATCAATGAAAATATATTATATATATATATATATATATATATATATATATGTGTGTGTGTGTGTGTGTGTGTGTTTGTGGGTGTGTGAGTATTATATATATGATCATACAGACACTCACAGAGCCATTCATATAAGCAGATTATAATATTCTTTAGTAATTTAAAATTTTTACAATTTTTATCTCTGCATGATGGAATTAACCCATGAAGAACATCAAGAAGACTGATGTATGCATTTTATACTCGTTAGTAAAAGGAATGTTGGACGGTTTTAATTAATACTAAATTCAAGTTTATTTTTGGTGGGCATTTACAAACTATTGTTCATTTAATTATACCTCATACTATAGATATCTTTCGGCTAGGATGACTAATAGGATTCAACAAATTACAGGTAGACATCATCATCAGCAACATACACATATATATATATATATACACATATAACTGTCAGCAGCTCAGTCTCGAAAGACGATGTTTAATGCGCTTAGATTTATGGCTAGTCTTTGACACCGTCTGTTGTGACTGTGCAGACCGATGCGTGTGTGACAGTCTTTGTTGTACTTGGTGTAGATACTTTTAGAATCTTCTGTTGTTGGTATGTCTGTGATGCGGGTTTTAGGTCCCTCTTCTCTGCTGCAAGTTGACCTCTTTTCGTGTCTGCATCTGCAATGCCCTTGCGAACAGTCTGACGCCAGGCTTCGCTGTCTCTATCCTGTCTCTTCCTGGATTTCAAGTCTCTCTTGCATACGCCCCTGAAACGGAACGATGGGCAACCCAGTCGTCTGGTGCCCGTGGTCAACTCTCCGTACAGGATGTCTTTTGGCAACCACCTATTATCCATACGCCGAATATGTCCGAGCCAACGAAGACGGCGCTGGCTCATCAGGAATTACATGCTGGGAATCCTGGCACGTTGTAGGATGTCATTGTATAGGATATGGTCCTGCCAGCTGACTGAGCCTTCTCAGTGAGATTATGGAGTAGAAAACTATTAGGGAATCCGCCAAAGGGATGGGCCATGTAAGTCATGTGAGAATTAAGTTAAAGGTACATATTTCTGTGGAATCCTCGATAAGGGAGACCACTTGATTTACATGACCCATTCTTGATTTGGCTCGAGGATACGGTAAATAAGACTTGCTGAATATGGTATTTAGAATGTTTGAACCTGGGACCTAATGGATGTGAAGCAAACTGTTTCATTCAACCCAGATTCGTACACGACGACATACATACAAAGTGAAAGTCATATATACAAGCATAAACACACATGATGCAATATATACTGCAACATTGCAAATGTGAGACTGTATAGAAAGGTAACTTTATAATATTGCAAATATCTTAGGAACATTCAGTTACTCCTGTAGAGCAGTATTATCTCACAAAAAAACAAAACAAAAAACAAACAAACAACAACAACAACAAGAAAACTATTGAAATCACGATTATGACGATGATCATGATAAATCCTCAAAAATAGAAATAATAATACAAGAACAATTATATAAAATAGAGTTACTCGTAATATCCTGGGTATTTATTGCATTTAAAAATTACGCTGATGATAATTTGATGATTGGAAAGACAAATGGTAGCAATCGGTAGCTTTTTATGAAAGACTTTCTTGCAATTTTACGACCCCCACCCTCACAAAAATAACTGTAAAAGTCTAATAAAATAAATGCAAAATACAAAAGCGTAACAAAACACGTTAAAGAATGTTTTTCAAGCAACATTTCAGCAGAGGAAATCAAAGTCTGCCACACGCTGTAATTGGTCTATTTACTCAAATGTATTCCACACTTTAAGTCTTCTTATGTACTTTTTTTAAACTATCCTTTCTATCACGCGCCTGTATGTGTTTGTTTGGGTAATTTTTCTCTTTCTTTCTTTCAATATAACAAAAAAGTACCTTAGTTTAATGAGTGCCTATCCTATGTTGAATGACAGTCCTCCTATAGAAACAATGTGTCACCATTGAGTTATTCACCATCCTGTGCTGCCATTTTTATCTATTTTTATATAATATTTATTTTTATTTGTGTTTAGTTTTTACTTTTACAACAGTGTTTTCATTTGCGAAGATGTTTTTATAAAAGAATGATTAGAAGCAGTATAATTGCACTTGAAATTTGTCAAAGATGTTTGAAATAAAAAAAAAATGTTCAATTGAAAAGTGTGCTAAAAATAATAAAAATAATATTCAAAATGAACGAAATATCATATCACATTTTTTAGCTTGAAATAATATTTGAAAACTAACAGAAGATATTGTGTCACTTGCTGCAAACAAATGCCAATTAAAATGGAGGAAAAAATCAAGGTAAAAAAAGTAAAGAAAACAAAAGAAAAAGAATTTCCATTGACATAAAGATGTCCAGAGAAATAGTGAAGTGAAATAAAACATAGAGTGACGAACGCACGTAAATAAATACGAGCTGAAACACGCGGGAGTTACAATAAGAAGAAAAATACATTTCAATACCAATTATAAAAATAAAATTATCCTAAGGTATATGATGATGATGATGAATTCCGTGTAGAAAAATACATTTTCTTTTGCGTTTCAAAAACAAAACAAACAGAAAGCAGCTAGACAGAAATATGGATTGCATGTAAAAGAATATTGAAAGGAGTGTAGAGTTTATTTTCGATTTTGCATCTTGATATATTCAGTGAGATATAAAGTATCACTGATGCAATGATGTACGGGATGAATGTCACAACACAACATTTATATTAAACATTGATAATGATAATTCGATTTACACTTGTGAAGAGGTCATACTATAGAAATGTTTCAGAACCAACTTTAAACACATAAAGACACATATCTAAACCCAGGCTAAAAGAAACAGTCATACACAGACACAAAACGCAAATACAGAAGCACACTCACAGATATACCATAAAAAGCATGTACAAAGAGTGTCTGAAACGTAATGGGACTGGTTTCAAACAATTTGTTTCAATTCCATGCAACAAACTCCATGGTTTACCCTTCAAACTAATCCACTTCGAGTCTAATAAACTCTTCCATCCTTCTCTGTCACACATCTATGCTGCTGGAAGGATTCTTCTGGGATGTTCCTCAGCTCTTTCGTTATGGCTCTCTTGATAGCCTCCACACCTTCAAAACGGGGTTCCTTGGTGACCATCAAGAGCTTGGAGAAAAGAAAAAAAAGAACGTCACACGGAGCAAGATCAGGTGAATAAGGAGGTTATCCCAGTTCCGCGATGTTATTCTCAACTAGCTGTTGAAACGATTCATTATAATATATATATATCATCACCCGTGGTTTTGTATTGCTTGGCTGAAGTGACCGTTTCTGCGCATGCGCGTTCATACGGCTGTTCTTCCTGTTCCGTATAACCATTACCAGTCCGAGCTGAAGATCCGCATAAGGTGAAACAATTGTTTTCGGTATGGTGAACTAACTGTTGTGTTACTAGTTCTACCAAACTCGTCCCATGGACTGAGTGCTCTACCACTACGGATAGTACCTTCCAGTGTTCTACCTCTCTCTCTCTCATATATATATATATATATATATATATATATATAATGTGTGTGTGTGTGCGTGTATAAGAGAGAGAGGAGGAGAGAAAGAGATAGATAGAGATAGAGAGATATGACGTATAAATATTTATTTCAAAGCAAAAAGAGAATACTTTTAGAAGAGAAAGTGTATGTTGTCAGTAGAAGTTTCGAAGAATGTGAAAAAATAATTATATTATAGCGTAGCGTAATACTTGCCGAGAACCAAATCCGCCAAAGTAAAACAATACGTTATATTCCCTTTGTTTTATAATATC
>OZ024751.1:37262249-37272249 GCA_964016885.1 Eledone cirrhosa
ACATTGATATATAATGTATATAATATACGAGTGTAAAGGTGTTGGGCTTATGACCCTACCATCGGGGCTTCGATTCCTATACAGTCTCTTTTGCTCTTGAGAAAAACATCTTGTTTCACGGTACTCCAGAATATCCAGCTGAAAATGAGTACCAGCTATAGCAGGGGCTATAAAACTGTGATGGAGTGGTGTCCTATCTAGTGGGGTGTCTTGTACTCTCTATCACTTTCTGCCATGGAAACCAGATTAAGAACCGACACAACGAGACTCCAGGCTCGAGACAGAATTTAGAATGTCTATTGCGTTCCATAATTATGACATGAAAGCTATTTAACCTTATTCAAGCAGGTGGCTCCCGTATATATTGCTATATCGGGTGTTGATAGGTAACTGTGAACAATAAAATATTGCTAAAGACTGAAGAACTACTTGGTGAGATAAACATCACCAGATACAATACCCAATAACACAAAGAAGAAAACAACTGAAGATAATTGAAGGGAATATCGTTGACAGAGATGTCAACACCAGGAAGAAATGCTGAGAGAATATATATCGGAAAACAAACATAAGAAATTATGATTTCCTTAGTTTCGGAGGAGATTATTTCGCAATATCAATATGATGTTGTTTCATCGTCTGAAAGCCACATTATTAGTGAAAACTTGCCAGTATGATAGACGATCGTAGTCACTAAATTGAAGATATTTTTAATAACATAAAGTAACGTGTTATGCCAAATCGATGTTATAGATGATAACCAATATGATAGATTTGTTTCAATAATGATTATGAGAGAAAAGTAATACAATATCGTTTGACAAACATCTAAGACACATAAACAAGAGAAGAGATAATGAAATATTTAACTGATATAAATGATATATGAGATTAATTTATTGTAAATACAGATATGTTAGACGCAAAATGTTGTGGATATTTTAGACGTTTTTCCTATTTTATTCTTATCTTCTACTAGGAAATATAGCAAAACATATGGCTTAAGAGATAAAACTATTTAATCTCCATTTAAATCAGAATCTAGAGCACCCTCACACTCACGTATTTATCCTTCTACACACACACACACACACACACACACACACACACACACACACACACACACACACACACGTGTAAGTACATAAATGTAAATATTTATCTACATATCTACACATCTATCACTCAGCATATGAATGTAAACACACACACACACACACACACACACATACACATACATATATATATTATTATATGTTTGTTTATATTGGGGTTATATATATATATATAGTATATGTATGTTTATATTGGGTATATATATATATATAGTATATGTATGTTTATATTGGGTTTATATATAGATATATATAGATATATTCATTTATGTAATTGCGTATGTGTGTACTCGTACTACAAACATACCGAAACAGCAGAAGGTTAATCCTAAAATGCAAGAAGGTTAAATAAATAAATAAAATAAATAAATAAAATAAAATAAATAAATAAAATAAAATAAATAATGAAATACATGAATATATAAATATATAAATACATAAATTCGTAAACATATGAATAAATAACAGCAAGGAAAATAGATATTGTTTTTGCATGCGTGCAAATATATGTTGACAAATTCTATGCTTTAATACAGAATAACTACTTTCGCTGCAAATCCCTTTTCGCTAGTATTTTGAAATGTCTTAGAATAGCAAAAACCACTTACATATATCCATCTAACCCCTCTCTCCTCCAATACAACAAACGTCGTACGTGCGTGTGTTGGTATGATGGATGTGTGTGTGTATGTGTGTGTTAAACAAATCTAGCTTAATCTACTTTATATCTGCTCTTGTCATTTACTTTGCTTTTAACACTTGCACTTATTTATTAGTTTGTATTTGTTACAGTGTTGTTTGTTGGTGTAGCAGCGGTGGTGGCGGCGCTGTAGTCCTTATTGTATTATTGGTGTTGTCGTCGTTACTGTAAAGTCCTATGTTTTCTTCTCTTGTTGTATATTATATTCTTTCATCTACTTTCGTATTTAGTTTACGGTTTATCTTCTTTACCATCATTTCTGCTATTTTGATCGATAAACTCGGCTTTGTGGTTACATGCTAATACAATTTATATGTTCTCCTCTTTGTTTCCATGTATGTTTTTCTTAGTTTCTTCTATCTCTCTTTCTCTCCTTTTCTCTTTCTTTATTTCCCGTTAGTGATTACTATATCCTTTCCTGACTCTATACTCCGCTTCCCAAATATTTGTCACTTACATATATTCGTTCGCACGCACACACACACACATACACACATATATATACGCATATATACATACATATATACATATATATACGCATATATACATACATATATACATATATATACGCATATATACATACATATATACATATATATACGCATATATACATACATATATACATACATATATACGTATACATACATACATACATATATACGTATACATACATACATACATATATACGTATACATACATACATACATATATACGTATACATACATACATATATACATATTTATATACACATATATATACACATATATATACACATATATATACATATATATATATACATATTTATATACATATTTATATACACATATATATACATATATATATATACATATATATATACATATTTGTATACACATATATACATATATATACATATATATTTGTATACACATATATACATATATATATATACATATATATATATATATATACACATATATATACACACACCTACACACACATATACGAATATATATATATATATGTGTGTGTGTGTGTGTGTGTGCATGCGCGCGCGTGTGTGCATATATATGTGTGTACGTGTGTATGTAGATCAATATACTTACATACATTCATACATATATAACAAGGTATTTTCATCATCTTCATCATATTATGAAGAATCCTGTCAGGATAGAACTAAAACAACATATGTTTTATTTCCTTTTTATTTATTTTTCTGTCATTTACTCTAGAAAATCTCTCAAATCCGAGTCGTCTGCTATTCCTGGATATATACTGATTTGTAACACACAAATATATCCTATGATGTAGGAATTAGTAATCTTATATAAATATCAGACTAAGTAAGCCTTAATGTCAGAACATACAGTATTGTGTTGTTAATATTGATATTGATGTCTGTGACTGGTTGGAACCTTCTTTAGGATTAGCTGGAAATTATACATACATACATACATACATACATACATACATACATACATACATACATACATGTGTGTGTGTGTGTGTGTGTGTGTGTGTGTGTGTGTGTGTGTGTCTGTCTGTGTGTGTGTGAGTGTGTGAGAGAGCATATATGCTGCTCATTATATATATATAAACAGGGCGGTGGATTGGCAGTATCGGTAAGGGTCGGACGCCATGCTTTGAAGCATAGAGTTACCCCCCTTTATGATCTGAGTTCAAATCCCGCCGAGGTTAACTTTGCCTTTCATCCTTACGGGGTCGATAAAATAAAGTACCAGTAATGCACTGGAATAATTGCTGGCCTTGTGCCAAAAGTAGAAACAATTATATATATATAAACATATATGCTATTCTCATTATACATATGCCTATATATACAATTCCAAGTGAAATGTGTTAGTTGATCAAGCAATATATATATATAAGGGCGGTGCCACAGCATAGCCTCAGTCGGATGGCTAGGTAAAAGAGTAAAAGAATGTGTGTACGTGGGAGTATGTTTGTGTATCAGGGAATTCCTTGCATTCTCTATCCCCTATATTTCTTTGGAAAACGCGTTATTCTAGTGGTTGTTTCTGTAGAATATAATACCCAACATCGGTGTTGTGACTAAAGAATATGTGTTAAGGTAAGAAATCGATTAAGGTTTTTATTGGTAAAACGTTTGTACTTGTGAAACGAAAACGTCGTTAATAGAAGGTGACCGGTCTCTCAGCTTCCAGCGATATCTTCACACATACTCGAACCCCAAAATGTTTTTATGTATTACATCTCGACCTACTATAATTGTATTCCAATTCTGTCTACAATGGCAACGAATGCGCTTATATGAGAAGTATCCATAGATAATGTCTTTCTCGGTGCACGTTTATTTATCTCTCGGAATAAACAAATACTTATACAACACATACACATATGAAAAGAAGAGATTCGATCATTAGAGTGAACCTAGGAATCAATATTTATGTTAGTTTTTCCGTTGTTACTAGCCTTTGACTACTGTTGTAACTTCTGGTAGAAGGAGCACCGTGGAATAAATTAGTTTACACAATAACAGAATGTGCTGCTTCATCAAAGAATCGAATCCACGATATAATAATCATGAGATACTCTAACCACTAGGCCAAACACCTCTTTCACATTCAAATATGCAAATGTGTTTCTATGGCAATTTTATGGTCTTAAAGTAACAGTGTCTATTTTAGCAGAATGAGCAAATATAATATCGTGTTGATATACTGTCAGCTCCGAATATATGAGATTGGACGTTTAAATTTCGATTATTTTCTCGTGTACTTTAAGTGAGAAGCATCAACATTGCGTCGTTTAAAACATGTAACATAATAAATACGATTCTGATGGCTCTGTTGTTGTAAATCAATACTCGATGTTTAAAAATTCTGATTCAGTCAGTATGTCATATTAGTATATGTATGGAAAGAGGTTATATTAGATTCGCTAGCAACATATAGTTTTGTTTGTGGCTGTAATAGATAAATTAGATTTCTCTGATATTACTAACAGCAGCAGGTGAAAGATTACGGATTATTGTATGCCGCTCTACGAATTTGTCGGGTATTCAAAAGCATTTGATCTTGTAACTGCAGTTATCTTACAAATTGTTCGTGATCAGCCTGGAGGAATGGAAGTGGTTGGTTGTAAGGAGAAGAATATATTTGTTGTGTAATCTGATTTCTTTCTACAGATAATTTGTTTAAGATACCGCATGTGGTTAACTTATAGACTTTGTCTTACGGTATACGATAACAAATGCTTATAATGATGCTATATTTTCTGATATTCTGCTTTTAAAGTTCACTGGATTATGATGAATAAATTCTCTATATTCCTGCCCTTGAAAACGTTTTCAGCGCGTCGTTTAAGATAATTTCTTTAAAGGCCATCAATATATGGATTTTACGGATTACTAACCAATACCTTACTTCACGTAGGTATTTCGTATAACACATTCCAAAATATACTTCAAGAAATAACCATATAGATCTATGGATTTGGTGACAGAATTGTATAAGAGCGAAATAAAATGTCTGTAAATCCCAAATTATTTTATTGCAGATGTTTAGTGAACTATAACATTTCAGATTAAGATAAACTGTTAACATAGTTCACAGGAAATATCTAGTAAATTTGGATGGTGGAGAATATCTGTGAATACTTTATTTACACAGTAAATACATACTGAATGAAAGATCTCTACTTTGCTTCTCTTGAAGAAATAAGTTTATAAGTAAACATATTACGTTCAGGAACGACAACATCAGAAATACACTGGGTACAATAACATACCATTGTCATAGACAGCACGAAAACTATGCTCGTCCGAACACCTGAACAGAATGTCAACCTATTAAATTACAAGTCGGTTCGTCTTGAGTAAGACGCAGAGCTGTCTTGGACAAGGAAGTCTAGATGCCGACATAGGTGAACGTGGCAGTGTCTTACACACGCCCTTCCATCGTAAGCAATCATGTAAGGGCAAACCTTTCCAGGGACAAGTGCCCTGGTTCCTTCTCTTTGCAACAACACCAAGAGCACAACCGGAGAGATCAACTGAAGCAATTAACTCCTTCAGATGTTCTATTACAGAAACAAAGTGTTCTCAGCGTGTGAGAGTATATACCAAATACTCAGACTGAGTTGAAATGCTATATATATACACACATTTATACAGATTATATATGTGTGTGAACATAGAGAGAGAAAAAAGAACAAATGGATAGATAGATAGATAGATAGATAGATAGATAGATAGATAGATAGATAGATAGATAGATATGTATTTATATATACGTATATATGTTTGTGAGTATGTGCCTTTTCAATGGATCTGTATGTGTACTTTACAGTCCTGTTGTTAACGCCTCTATAATATGGAACACATATTTCATTATGGACACATATATAAAGAAACATATACTTGTAAATTCACTTTACAAGTATCCATTTTCATAATCATAACGTTGACATTTCCTAGAGCCAGTTAAGTTATTCAATAACTATCTAACATAATGCAATCAATTAGAGTAATATATATATATATATATATATATATATATATATATATATATACAAACAAACATACCTATATACATACATATATATATACACACACACACAGTGCTACAAAATGTATGTATGTGTATATATATATATATATATATATATGTATATATATATATATATATATACAAACATACCCATATACATACATATATATACACACACACAATGCTACAAATTGTATGCATGTATATATATATATATATGTATATATATATATATACAAACAAACATACCCATATACATACATATATATACACACACACATAATGCTACAAATTGTATGCATGTATATATATATATATATATATATATATATATATGTATATATATATATATATACAAACAAACATACCCATATACATACATATATATACACACACACATAATGCTACAAATTGTATGCATGTATATATATGTATATATAAATATATATATATATGTATATATATGTATATATACAAACAAACATACCCATATACATACATATATATACACACACACACATAATGCTACAAATTGTATGTATGTATGTATGTATATATATAAAGCTATAAACTCTATATATATTTGTTTTATTATATATATATATATATATGACATTTTTTTCTACTGAATAAATATGTATTATCTACTCTCTCTCTCTCTCTCTCTCTCTCTCTCTCTCTCTCTCTCTCTCTCTCTCTATATATATATATATATATATATATATATATATATATATATATATATATATATATATATATATATATATATATATATAGTTTTATGTTTGCTTTGAAAATCTAATTTAAACATAATGGAAAAATAGATTTTTACCAACGAAGATTCGTAGGTGGTGTTCGTAAAGGAAAATCATGCTAGATAAACAACTGGTTGAGAATTACCATATCCTTGCACTATTATCCGACATTCTACACATTTATATCGATTCTATCTAACAGCATACATTAAAATTTTCCCTGGCTGGCATGTCTATTTAACAAATAAAAATAAATGAGTTAATGAAATTCCTACGGATATATCTATTTACGAGCCTTTCACTTAACTAGATTAAATGTTCCCCACATGTGGTTACTCTGAGCAACTTTCTCACTAACGTCTTGACGCATTCTGCACAATTATATTTTATTATATTATATTATATTATATATTGCAACACTGTATATTATCCGATTCGTCTTCGGAGTAATTGAAAGATGTATATTTCATTGTATGTATCTACTTCGTACTTACTCACTCAGACACACACAAAACACCAACACGCACGTACACACATACACATACACACACATATATATATATATATGTTTGTATTAATGTGTGTGTGTGTTTATATGAGTATATATATATATATATATATATATATATATATATATATATATATATATATACCTACATACACAGTCACACACACGTATTTGCACACAGACATATATCTAAATGGAAAAGACAGCGAAGATGTATATCAGATAATATATTAGAAGGTATTTACAATCATATGTTCAATAAACAGTTTTAATAAACATGCTTTAAGAATGAATTCGGAGGTTAAAAGATAAAGTTTGTTACATCTAGAGAGAGGAAGATCGAGGCGGATAATGATCTACTTCGTTCTTTCGTTAAGTATAGTCACAATATTCAATCATTTTTCCGATTTAGAATCTCGTCTACTTATGAAAACTGGAAGTTGACAGAGTTTATTTAAATTGGGGATAGTATGTCTTCTGCGTTCCAATCACACCAAAGTTCACATTGGTTTTCATCATTTTGTGGTCAACAAATGTAGTTGATAAATTATATATATATATTTATATATATAACGGTCTTTTTCAGTTTTTAACGTTATTCTAATTAGCATATTCATCTCGAGGTTTGAAGTTTTGTTCACTATTCACATAGAACTCACAACGCAGAAATAAATATTTCGAAAAACGTTGCAACCGAAGGAAAACAGGAAGACGATACTTTCGGTCGTGAAAACGTTCCCTGGCAATGAACGAAAAAAAAAAACGAAATTAATACATCGTTATTTTAATAAATATTTGCTCTAGGGTTCTTATATCTCTTTGGATTTTAGTCTTCGCATTTATTATTATTACTATATATATATATATATATATATATCACTCTCTCTTTTACATACCAACACATATTCTCTCTCTCTGTGTCTGTGTGTGTGTGTGTGTGTGTGTGTGTGTGTGTGTGTGTGTGTGTCTATATATTCATAAATAACTGTTGAATCTATTTGTTTCAACTGTTAGCTATGTTAATCTATCACAGATGCTTGGTGTCTTTCTTTATTCATATCTATTTTAATGTACGTTTGGCCGAATTAGATATAGAATAAGAGCTAGTATTAATTAGATATAGAAAGAGAGCTAGTATTAATTAGATATAGAAAGAGAGCTAGTATTAATTAGATAGAGAATGAGAGCTAGTATTAATTAGTTGTAGTACTAACACGTCGTGTGTATGCGGATATATATGTAAGTGCTGGTGAATATGCGTTTATTCGTTAGTTTGTAAATTGTTACTTATCTATGTGAATCTAGAATTATATAATTTATTTATGAACTAATTCGATCCAGAAGAAGCCATAGAGTGCTCTACATATACTTTATTATCACAAATATATTATTCTGTCCCCGATACGTATATAATATTTATATGACAGTATGTGCGAAATGAGCTTTGAGTCATAAAGAAAAGATAACAAATAACAGTATATACTATAAATATGAATAAATATAGGAATAAAAACATAACACATGGATAATGCTGCTAATAACTACCAGAACGCCAAAGCCGTCAATACCATCGGAAAATAACATATGCAGCGCCATTTTCAGACGAATACGGCAACTTTGAAGTGAAGTAATAGTACGCGACGATGCACAGTCGAGATGCTATATTTCATAAGCAAAAACAAAACCAAATAATACAAAAGAAATCATAATAATAATAATAATAATGATAATAATAATAATAATAATACAAATAATAATACTATAATAATGATTAATGGAAATAACGAAACAAACAATCATCGAGTTTGCTTCTGTTTTACCCTTGTGGCATATGAAGAAAGCTAAATCTATAGAAACACATTTTCCTCCAATGTATCTAGCATGATGATGCGCATGTTGATGGAGATATGATCTAAATGTGTTTCATAATGGGATATATGTTTATGCATTATTCATAATAACACCGAAAATAAAAGCTTTTACCCCCCTTTCCTATAAGCAGTTCTATAGAACTATTTCGTATAATCGTATTAACTTAGTTTATTTCGCCAATCGCTAGTAGGTTTTAATGACAAGATATAGTTTTTTTATCACCTAATTATCTTTCTTCGACAAAAAGATTTAATCAAATAACTTTCCATGCTAGCTAATATAGATGTTAATCTCGACGTGTTATGATATTTATTTTACGTTCTTATCGGCTGTTACAAACATAACTCACAAAATTGACAAAAAAAAAAAAAAATCTAAAACACTAAAAGAACTGCCGAAAACATAAATTTAACTGAAATATTTTTAATGATGATATTGCGGAAAAATAATACGTACTTAAGAAAAGTTGAAATATATACTTACTTAAGAAAACAACTTCATATCTTATATATATATATATATAATAGTATAGTATA
>OZ024751.1:37277249-37287249 GCA_964016885.1 Eledone cirrhosa
AAATATATATATATAAATATATATATATAAATATATATATATAAATATATATATATATAAATATATAAATATAAATATATAAATATATATATATATAAATATAAATATATATATATATATATAAATATATATATATAAATATATATATACAAATATATATATATAAATATATATATAAATATATATATATATATTGTTATACGTTATACTTTGGGAGGGTCATGTTGCTAAACAAATGCAGAAACGAAATATATATGTATATATATATATATATATGATATGATATGTTAAGTGTGTGTTTCTTTCAAAATTTTTCAATTGTAAGTAAATGATATCCTCGAATCTCAAAACTGAAATGTACATGAAATATATAAAATGCAAACTTTACGTATATATACGCGCACACACACACACACACACACACACCCACACACACTCACATATATATATATATACATATATATACATACACATATATATGCATACTTATACACAGACTCGCACACTTTATATATATACATATACATATACACACACGAATCTGTATATATATATATATATATATATACATCTTCCAAATGGTAGCTGATTCGATTAAACGTGACAATTCTGATCGAAGCAAAGTAGTGTGTTTTGTGTTGATATTTTCTTATATACACAATTTTACAAAAAATCTGCATATTTAACTGACAGTTAATTGAATATGTCATCAGAAATGTCGAAATGTTGCATTTTTATAAATCAAAACGAAAGTGTAAAATAAAAACTAATACAAAAAGATAATATAGAGAAAATAATTTTTCAATATTAGAAGTGTTGTGTTGCTATAAACATAACTTCAGCAGGAATCCCGACGATAAAATATTACTCGGGTTTGTAGGAATAATTTCAATCTCTTCACGCATATCAGCGTTTAACTTAATGGTTTTTCGTCTGAATTATTCAGTGTGAATTATATATATATATATATATAATAGAAAAAGAAAAATCAGTGATGCATCTTCGTTTTCTATTATATCACACTCTGCTCTCTAAGAGCATAGAGTGCTCAACAGACATACTGCCTATGGAAGCATCTTAGCTACCATCACACACACACACAGACACACACATATATATATATAGTTATATTTCTATATGTATCTCTCTCTCTAATATATATATATATATTGGAAAAACTAAGACGCTGTCATTTATAGGAATAACTATAATTCAATTAGAAGAAGAGAATGGGATTCCTTGAAGGAGTTACAGATAGGAAAATAAGTAAAAATAATGTGAATTATCTAAGACTATCAAAGTTATTTATATTTTCTAAATATTTCCCATTGTTTTGTGAATTGTATTTAAAAATATATTAATTATATAATCCCTATAGTTTCAGGAAAGAGAGCACGCATTTGTGTGAGAACTGTCATGGCGTTCGAAACTGAATATAATATATTTTTATATCCTATATTTCTCTATGTATTATATATGTTATATAGCAAACATTTCTATATAATGTATTATATACTGTAGATATATATACATTATATAATATTTATATATATATATATGTGTATGTATGTATGTATGATAAAGGCAACACGCAAAATGTAAAATAGTTTCTCATAATAAATCCACAAGAAGTGCGTTAGATTCTATAAAGAAATAATAGAAAATGTATAGAATATTGAAGCGCACCGGGTTTGTAACTAGATACACGATATAAAAACAATTTTTACGCTAAAAAATGTCTCCTTTCCGTCTCTTTACACATATTGTTAGCTCTTGGACATGATGTTATTCCACAGTTATTAAAGAAAATGCCAATCCTGTGTTATTTATTACTCAGCAGACTGTCTGAAAGAGAAATGCAATTGAACTGAAACGAGCCGTGAATAGCTGTTCATACAGTGTTGACATTTCCAAGAAGAAATATTATCCGCCTGTAACACATTCGCTCTCACATTGTCTAAACATTAAATTTAGCAAACACGTTTAGTCTCACAGTCAGGCATATTGTATCGATATAACGTGTGATTCAAGTGTATCGATCTCTCTATTCAAATATATTTTATGACTAACATGCTTGAATTAATAGCGTTCTTCAACAGTAAAGTGTCCTTTAAAAAATACACATTCAGCACGAGAAAATGATGGAATATTATGAGGGAAATGTTAATGAGATACCGAAACACCCAATAAAAATAGAAGGTAAAAAGGTTTGATATTTTACATAACTGAAACGACATCGCTATAAATATACAGACATTGCATGTAAGCCAGTTAGTTACGGGGCTACGTTTAAATACAGTGCATTGCCATAATTATATGCAACATTGAAACAAACCAGTCACAGGATATGCCTGATTTATTTGTTTTAAAATCAAATAAGTAAATCTATCTATCTATTTATCTACCTGTCTAACTACCTACCAACCTATCTATCTATCTAACATTACGATCATGAGCTGAACACACTAATCACAAAACAACACGTCATCACACTTACATTATATAATTCCTAATATGTTCCTTTTCCAAAAATTAGAGAAAAAAAAAGATTAAAGTTTTAAATTATGTACATTTTAGCAAGTCTGTTAAATATTATTACTCATTTATTTAGAACAGAATAAGAGAAAAAAGCTATTTTCAGAAACGACATTTGCTAATTTAAAGTGGAAATTAAGTTAGACATACTCAAACAAAACTAAAAATAAAATTTCGTGAGATATACAATTATTAATTATGAAAAAATATATAATTAGAATAATTGAGTTTTGAAATAGAAAAATGTGATATAACACCTATAAAATGGATAAATTAGGCTTTTAATTAGCCAAATGATTGTTATTGCATATATTGATGTGTATACTTAGAGGCAAATGGAGAGTGAGGCTTGAGGAAAACTTTCCATTTTTCACAAATGAAATAGATTGCAGCCTGATGATTTTACACACACACAGACACTGTATATAATATATATATATATATATATATGCAAAAGTTTTATTTAAAATTGTTGGGTTACAACGAGTAAATATTTTATAACTGATATAAAAGCACTCAACAGTTTTGGAGTAGGTTTACGATATTAAACAAATGGAAACTATATTTATAAAACCATATTTATTTCGTTATATATATTTCTGGGATATCATATTAAAAATATGGTATGCCTTCCTCAGACAAAATACAATATATAAGCTGTTTTATAAATAATTTTGACATACCTTATAATAATGCAACTTCCATTTAAAAAGTTGATTTGGTAGACTACCAAATCAACTTTTTAAATGGAAGTTGCATTATTATAAGGTATGTCAAAATTATTTATAAAACAGCTTATATATTGTATTTTGTCTGAGGAAGGCATACCATATTTTTAATATGATATCCCAGAAATATATATAACGAAATAAATATGGTTTTATAAATATAGTTTCCATTTGTTTAATATCGTATATATATATATATATATATATATATATATATATATATATATATATATATATATATATATATTCTAGGAAAATAATCTGAGCTCCGGCCATTTCGACAGCTAGATGCGAACTAAGCCACCAGTATTAGAACGGCGAGAATCTAGAGCAGCCGTCAGGGTCCTGACTCTTTTCCTATTACCGACTCTACTTCCCTAGGAATTGAGTACTCTGGCGCGTTATGATCCACCTGGTATCTTAGCACAGCCTCTTTGTTATATATATTATAGTCAGGTGTGTAACTGCAGTTAGAGGCCCTCAGAGTCCAAAAGCATTTCTACTGACAACGGTTAGCGACACCTACTGCAATAACCAATCCAAATTGGGGAGACCTTCCCCAAACGGGATGAAAATTACCTGCCAGATGCACATTAGCTTCAAGAGCAATTTTAAGTAGCAAAGTCTTGTATCGATTGGAAAAAGTGGAAGATACATCGGCGAAACCAACGAAGATCCATTCTATTCCATTTCAAGACTTATCACATTAGTCTAGTTTCAAATCAACGTGTTCTTAATAGAAATCAATATACTACCATTGTTTTCGTATTTTTTTTACATTCCATACGAATGTCGCGCTACTGGATTTTCAATCTTTCCCATCACCATTAAATATGCCAGTAAAAAAAAATGACACACTATGTTAGTGCTGCATCAACGCCAGCTAAGAATAGTTAAAATGTAATATTCTATAATGAAGTTAGAGGAATGTTCATGCCAAATTTGTCTGTGCGTGTGTGTCTGAATGTGTATGTATATATATATATATATATATATATATACATGCATGTATATATACATATACATACACATATGTATATATACATATATGTATATAAAACATATATGTGTATATACATATATGTATATATATGTATATATATATATATATATATACATATATGTGTATATACACATATATGTGTATATATATATATATATATATATATATATATATATATATATATATATATATATAAAGTTTGATTATTTTTTGCTCCATAAAGTAAGTCGAGTTAAATTGTGACGCCAGAATTTTGCCGAAGGATTAATAACCTGAATACATTGAATAATAGATGATAAATAATGTATTCTAATTCAGTTAGCTGAAAATAGTTGAACACTTAAAACAATAACTTGATTTAAGTTTAAATTAATATATTTTCCTATTTATTACTATTTTTGGGCTCTGAGGACTGATATTAGACTTAAATGAATTTAAAGCTAACGGGAAAAAAAATAGTAAACAAAAAAACATAGATAAAGATAAAGAAAATAGCTTGATTAACCCTCAGAAACGGTATTTCTAGTTATATAGGTGTAGAGTCTGTCACCCACTCTCATCTCTTTCATTACTGTTTTGTCTAGAAGACCTTGCTCTTCCCATCTTCTTCCACACATTTATGGCATTTATTGTCCTTTCTATATTGCTTTCTTTTACTGTATGTTTAAACCAAATAAAACATGTTTTACTATAATAGATTGTAATGACAGTAGTCAAGCTAACATCATAAATATTGTATATAAGAAATAATTCCAAAACATGACATTAGGATTGTTTTAAATTTTCTTATGTTAGGTATACATTAAGATAATGGAAGAAAACCTGCAAATACCCGCATGAGGGCATTGCGAAACGCACACATATATGTCCACTATGTCCACACACACAAACATTATACATATATATATATATATACATATATACACACACACACACATATATATATATATATATGTATATACATATACACACACATATATATATATATATATATATATATATATATATATATATATATAGTAATAATAATAAATTTGAAGACTAAAATCCAAAGAGGGCTCGATAAGGATAAATATATATCAAATATATAAGAACCATAGAGCAACAATCTGTTATTTTAATATATATATATATATATATATATATATATGTATATTTTTTAGTTTCTTTCCCATATTTAACCAAGGAAATGTGGAAACAGAAATCTTCATAACAGTATAAACTATATCGCTATCCACAGTGGAACCGACAACTGATTGTCAGAAATCTATTACACGGAGAATAAAATCATTCAAAAGTTAGGAAAAGTAAACTCATAAAATATAAACAATAGCGATTTGTATTGAATCATGATAATAGGAAGAACGGGAAACAAATGAAATACACTGAGTGACTGTGTTACGAAATGGAAATAGTGCAAAGGTCGGCGGAAATGACAAAGTTTGCTGCTCCCATGTCTCCTCCAATTGGTTCTCATTGTTATAACTTTCTCACTGTTTTTTGTTTCGTTCTTTCCCACACCAATGTGTGTGTGGGTACGTGTTGTGTGGAGTGTGTGGGTACGCGTGTGATGTGGTGTGTGTGTTAGGGTATGCATGTGGTGTGTGCGTGTGCATGTGTATGGTGAGTGATATGTGTCTGTGTGATTTGTTTTTATGTTTTACTGTAGACATTTTATAGAGAAAACAAAACGAGAATGTGACATGTTTATTGTCAAACGCTGTTGGTCGTTTTAAAGAAAGAGAATAGAAAGATTGTCTAAATAATAAAATAAAATAAAACAGATGTTGATTGATAATGTATTTCGATATTTTCAATGTGTGATCTGTGTTAGAATCAACATTTGTTGATATTAAGATCAGATCATATATGCAAAACATTGGGATTGGACTAAACAGGTTGTATTTGGGAATATATTGCTACAGACTGATTTGTTTTTTAATATACAACTCTGCAGAAATGTCATCATAATCATAGGAGGGCGAGATACATTCAGAAACATAAAATAATATGCATGTATATATATATATATATATATATATGTATGTGTGTGTGTGTATGTGTGTGTGTGTGTGTGTGTGTGTGTGTGTGTGTGTGTGTGTGTGTGTGTGTGTGTGTGTGTGTGTGTGTGTGTGTGTGCATGTGTGTGTGTGTGTAAGTGTGTTTGCGTGTGTGTGTAAATGTTTTGCTTAGTGCCAGACAAGAGACAAGTTTATATCATATCATTATAACTGAAATTCTTTCTACAGCAATATCTCCAACAACGTCTGTATTTAGTGTCAGACATGAATTATAATGATTCTTGTGTTATATTAAAACATCATGTGTGAGATGTATTGACTAAAACGTTAGAGTGTCGTATAAACCCCATTCTGATATCTGTTCTGGCTATTTAAATTTTGAGTTCAAATCCCACCGAATTTAATAATTGTACATATAACTTTTCAATTCAAATTGCTGTTGCGAGCCAAACTTTGATATGTAAAATTGGGGCCGTGGGGGGCTGTGTATTGTAACTTTTTGTGAATGAGGGGACCCCCAAACCTGAAGAGCTCCGGGCCTCCAAGGACTAGATCCAACCCTGTATACACGTGCAATTTAATACAAAATGGGTTGTTCTTGTTATTGAAAGAGTGAGCCTTGTCAGACGCTTTCACGCTGGATATCCCGAGTACACATCTATGTGGAATGTTCAACCACTTAAACATAAATTTCTTAAGCGGGTTGTTCTGTTGATCAACCAACTGGAAGCATAATAGCGGATCAACATTTTGAAAATCAGTTGTCATCCTCGCATATTAAAACAGAGATCAGAATATTTCCAGTGATCGATCTACATGATAAATAGCCAATTATCATGTAACGATTGAAACCTTGTAATCTTTGATCTATATTTATATTATAATATTTGAAGATTCCACACAAAATGTTCGACTTAAACAAGTTATCGTGAAACGTAGACATCATTGGAATCGCACGGTTTAATCTAATCCGTTTCAGTTAATAATATTCCGGAATATATTACGAATATATTAACTGTCATATCTATTAACCTCCTATCTCCAGATAAATAGGAATATAGAATTTCTTGAAAGTGGAGTTAATAAATATTTTATATATTATATAGTTAGTTTATCTTTGATCAGATGGATGGAGTATTGGGAATTTATTCTGAGTAGAAGAATATTGTATAGTATTACTGAATTACAACTAACTGAGGCAGACACATATCTATGAATATATTTGAGAGACTGTGGGGGCGTACATGATTACAAGAAACGGAATCACCTAATAAATACGAGTGTCTTTAATAATTAAAAACATTACAGGTTTTATCTAGACGCAAACAGTGTATGTGTATGTATGTGTGTGTGCCTGTGTGTGTGTGTATGAATGAGGGTGGGGGTTGTTCCAGCAGAGAAATTGGGGAAAAACTGGAAAACGTAACGGAAACAATATCAGTGAAAAATACCGATCGGTGCTTCCGTCGGTAAAACATACCTTAGAGTTATATTACAAGGATATTTCCAAGTGTCGTTCAGAAGAGATTAAAAACAAAGGAGGGATAAATATGCGCGGATGTAGGTCAGGTAGACGAACAAGTAAGTTTGACAAACATAAAACTGGTAAACAAAGACATGGAATAAAGGAAATGAAAGGTAGGAGTAAAAGGGCTGCCATACCAAGATGAAACAATTGGTTGTTAAACCCAAGAGATGAATACAGAAAACGAATACAGAAAACGTAGATAATACAACGCTAGAAATGTTTAGGGAGACCACATGTGGGAAGACGGAGTCTCGAATCGCCTGGTTTATTTGAAGAGAACAAGAGAAGAGTACAGTAACGTGTGAAAGAAAGTGGGGAACGTGACAAACACAAAAATATCAACGACTTCATTAAACTTGCGGATTTTCAGAAGTGGTGAGGAAGCAGAGGACTAGCTAAAGTAAGGCTTAAGGCTAAACATTTACAATTAAATATGACAAGAATATTTTTCGTGTATATAGAATATTATTCAAGAATGCACCTGTTCTGGATCGTTAAAGTCACAAGATTATTGAATTACGCATTAAAGCGAATGTTCCAGATAACATTTAGAAGTAAATTATTTATTATTCATTAGTTACAGAGGACTTCTGAAAGCCATGAGACAATCCTTTTCGCTAGACAAAGCTAATAAAAGAAGTATATTCCTGTTTACTGCTGTCGTAGTTATTGTTCAGAAAAATATTTTTTTGTGATATTTCATTAACCCGAAAAAGTACTTGAAATATGATTGCAAATTGATGGCTGCTTCTCAATGTATGTTAATAGTACATCTGACTTCTTAATTATGTTGTTACAAAATACATCATATTTTCTAAATTGCTCTGAGCTACACTCTACAATTCATATATAGAACATCTTTACATATTTCTATTTCTGAACGTCCAATTTTGCTGTCCAAGTAAATTTAATTATTTTCTCCGTGTGTATACATTGTCTATTTCGAATTGCTCATATGGAATTATTTAAAATCGCTTACTTCAAACGTTCAATTATGAAGCAATCATATGGTTCATCTTATCTTCCTTTCCGCCCACTTAATCCCAAGAGGGTCGTGGGTGTAAAATCCTCAGACACAACTTCCAGAGAGTCCTATTAAAAGCAAGCTTTTCCAATTGATCCACCTGAAGAGGCTCATGGATGTTGCCCAACCATTTTGCTCGTCGTCTACACATGGGGGCGGCTGAGTTGGAATTGCCTTTAAAACATATCAAGCGATTCTTTTCTTAGACATGATAACCTTATATCCATAGTACCAGAGGTGTGATCTCTTAATTTAGAGTGGTAGCGCTTCTATCTGGAGCGACTCCCTGAACTCCGAGCTACAAACCAATCGAGTAACACTACTCCAAAGACCCTTTAGCTGAACCTCATTTAAGGAGCTTATATTCGCGATCCTATTCATTAAATCATCACCATAGATGGATGAACATAAGTAAGAATAGGCATGAATACCAAATTGAAAATAGCGTTAGAATTTTCTATCAGCTTTCCCTTCTTTTGATGACCAAATAGTGAAGCTGGGGCATTACTGCACTAGCTACTGAAGGAGAAATATATAATGGATACAACAAAAATATATAATATATACAAGTATATAATATATACAAGTTTATAATATATATAATCTTGATGGAATATTTCTGTTTACGGACATTACGAGATAGATAGGTAGATGGATAAGTAAGTAGATGAATGGACATACAGAATGTTAAAGAATGTAAAACAATGTAGTTATTTGTATCCATTTCAAAAATGCCTTCCAAGAAATATCTCTATGTATCTTTCACATGCAAACACTCTTTCTCTCTCTATGTATTATATATATGCATGTGTATATATACACCCACACCCACACACACACACGCACACGCACACACACATATATATATATTATATATGTAATTTTTTCATTCAAATATTTATTACATTGCCTCATTGCCTTCTATATATTTTGCAGAACCCATCTGCTTTGTTCTATGTAAATTCGTAGAAACAATACTTTTCTATGGTACTGTTGAAAAAGGACACGTTATTATATATTTTATAGCTTATTTCGCATTTGCGAATTCTCTAATATATATTAATGAAATACTCCGCCAGAAAAATGTAATAAATACAAGGGATATTTGTAAATTGTTACTGTTCATTTCACTAAGTGTAAATATACGATTTATATTCATCA
>OZ024751.1:37292249-37317249 GCA_964016885.1 Eledone cirrhosa
GTTCTATTATTATGTGTTTCGATGGGAACCACGGAGGATGTGGAATATGTTTATATCTCACTGGGGCTCATGTAGGAATTCCAACTGTCTTTACTCACCTGATGTTGCTGCCTTAGCATTTACATCCCACCACCCTTGCATTGGAACGAATTCCAAATTATAACCATACACTATTATTGTTTCAGAATGATTCGGTTAAAGTTATAGATTACTTATAGATGCTGAGACGAATCTGATTCCTACTAGCAACATATTCGTATTTTTGTAATTCAAAATTTAGCAAAGATTTTCCAAGAACATTTTGGTACCTTCCTTCAATACATTTCGTGTACTCAGAGTCGATAAAATGGATGTCTGGAATGGTACTCATATTCAAAGACAGCTACGTCCGTTATGAACATTTTATTAAAATCTTATTTTCAATTATTAAAGAGTTGTTTTTAGTACTACCAAATATCAGATGAAACTATATATATTCACATGTATTGTGTAGTGCAAACGGAGCTATTAAGACCCAGGGTCACTTTCACAACACTACAAATGCATTATATTTAGACTTGGCACATTATACATTTTAGTGTGGCGAAGCTTAATATTACTGGAGATTAATACACTCGTTTGCCCTATGACTGGTGAAGTATATTACTTACATTTCGTGAACTGAGACAGTAATTGTCAGCTTCGCACATTAAAGATTGTGTTGAACCTCTGTGAAACAAACATAACGCAATATTCAGCTAAAGTTTTGCAATAGACCTGAGATGGTTCTGCTACAAATGTCTTACTGTGGTTTTGAACCCTCACAAAATTCAACATCTACCAGAAAAAAGCAACTAACAACAATCTAAAGATGTAAAAGATACTATCGACGTTTTTCGCCAGCTACTAATGTAAATGTTTTATGTATAAACTCAATGAAAATTTCAAACTGCTACTTGGAATGTAGTGACATTTGAAGAATGCTTTATGAGATTTTCTTTGACTTATGATGTTAGATTTTAGTTGTAGCTACAGCATTCTTTTTATTTCTATATTAAATGTGTGTCTATAAACTATTAACTTTGGCTGTTTATCATTCGTTCATATATTTTCTGTTCTATACGTTGTTTGTGTTTTACAAATTTATTTAACACATTCTTTTACATACAAATTCTTCTTTTATTTTGTCTTAGCACATTATTTATGAATTTCTGTCATATATGTTCTCACGGCCTAACAGCATAAAGTTATCTAATTTGAATAAATAGTTTTATGAAAAAAATATTTAGGTATTTTCGTCCGTCAAGTTTGGAACAGAATGTTCTTTTCATAATAAATATATCTACACTATATCTTGCTAGGTTTAATTAGGATTCTTATCCTCATTAGGAACAGTTGGCTATACATTCACCAGAGCTACTAGCCTTAATTGAGAAATATATATTCGTACTGCGTGGTAAAATCTTAAAGACGTAGATTTTTGCCCTTAGTCAAAAAATAAAGAGAACAAATAAAGTAAGGGAACCTGCTAGGTACTCACAAACAAGGGAGTAGAAGAATGTCAAAAAATTAAAATTAATTTGCGTGTGAATCTAAACCTCTCTCGCTCTCTCTGGGTATCGATATCGTACCTCATTCAATACAGCAGCACCTGTTTAATCATTGATTATGTGAGGTCAAACAACAACAACAACAACAACAACAACGACTATATTTATTACCATATACAGAAAAACAGATCATAAACGTTGTGTAATGTATGATAATATGTAAATAATTCAAGTTAAAGCTCAATATAATATTTTAACTTAGTGAGATCCTGGCTATGAAAGAGGCTAAATAGACAAATAGAGTTTGAAAATGAATTGATTTAGAAAACTAAAATCTCATGTGAAAAGCAATAAATATCATAAAAGAATGACTAATATAATCATTTAAAAATGTCAGCTGGGACATTATATTCATTGATTGACAAACATTAGATTGGTGTTAGAAGCAAAACCTATAATAACAAAATATGAAGATATGAAATTTTTACGTTATTTTACAAATTAATATTTGATGTAATTGTTTTGATTTTTTTGTCGTTTATTTTGTGTCAGTTTGTTAAAGATTTATTAGTGTGCGTATATATATATATATATATATATATATATATATATATATATATATATATATATATATATATATATATCCATATATGCGTTTACGAGTGTATATGTGTCTATGTTTATGTACCGTACTTTAGTGGTTGGAGAATGGGATTGATATGATCAACTAAATGTAGTCTGAACTTCAGAATGACCACAGTTTAATGATTGAAAACAGTAATGGAATAGACTGAATGTTACATTATTTAAGAAATTAATATTGGATGTCAATAGGGTAATGGATGGCCAGAGTCGTTAGAGCGTCGGAGCGACTAAAGTGCCAGTCAAATATTAGGTTCATTTAATCAATGTTAGCATTCTCCCAAAGTTGCTGGCCTTGTGCCTGTATTAGATATTTCTGTCATTTATTTGGTATTATGTTAAAAATACAAGTTGACCATATACATTACCATAAATTTCCTCATCGTCATGTGTCTTAATGCATCATGGGATACGCTGATAACATAGAAATGAAATGTACAACTCACAACAATGCAGAAAATCATATAAAGGGTTTAGTGAAGGAAACATTGTTTAGTGAAAATTATAATAATAATTGTTTCTACTTTTGGCACAAGGCCAGCTATTATCCCAGCGCATTACTGGTACACTGGTACTTTATTTTATCGACCCCGTAAGGATGAAAGGCGAAGTTAACCTCGACGGGATATGAACTCAGATCGTAAAGGGCCGTAACTCTATGCTGCAAAGCATGGCGTCCGACCCTCTACCGATACTGCCAATCCGACGGTTTTTAATTTAGACAAAAGGCCAGTAACTTTGGATGTGTGGCGCAGTCGATTAAATCAACCTCATTTCCTAAAGGTGGTTTATTTTAATTTTAACTACCTCTAAATGATGAACAGTGAATTTAACCATAGTTAGATTGAACTCAGAACGCAAAGAGCTGAAGCAAACACTACTATCCACTCAGCTAATAAATTTAAGAAGAATATATTTATTTCGTCAAATAATATCTTTCATTCACAATATGTTCTTATAAAGTGCAAACTCACATGAGTATAAAGAGGTGTACCAAAACGAAAGTCTACATTTTAGTCACACTTAATTATATTATAATAAGCAACGTGTTTTGTAGAAGACGAGAATGGCATTTTAAATTGTATATAAAGCATCGTAATTATTTTTCTTCAGAGTGGAAATACCAGTACGTATAAATATATAGATATATAGTTCCCTCATAAACATGTATGTATGTATATACATGTGTGATGAAATTGCATTATAGTGAAAATATATAGGTCAAAATTTGTATATAAATATTAATAAGGTAGCTGGCGTTTCATACATATTTAAAACATCGAGAACATGAATATGGCATCTAAGATGGATGTAGGAGTGTATATATAGTGAAATATTTGAAAAATCTCCTCAAGAAAGGCAAGAGTTTAACGGGCAAAAAAAATAGAAAGCAAGAGATATATAAAAATAAGGAAATATAGTTAGGGTATATGTATAAATGTGTAATTATTCACTCACACATGTACAAATGCATGTGTATAGTGAAAATGTGTGTGTGCGTAAGTACGTATACGAGGGCAAGCATAATAGTGTATGTGTGACCAATACGTATATAATATAAGTTGAAAAATAATGTATATCCAGATTTAGGTATTAAATATATACACATACAAGTGTGAAAGCACACGTATAAACACACACGCGCGATCATTTATATGCGGGAGATAAAAAGGGAAGGGAGTGTTTAGTCAAAAAGAGTGTCATATTCGATACATATGAAAATGAAACAATATATGAGAAAGAAAAAAAATTTGTTTAAATCAAAGAGAAAGTAAGAGGGAGGGGTTATCAATTATAAATTAACACTTGAGAAAAAGAAAACGAACATAGGTTCGCACGTACGCACATATATATATTTATATATATAAATATATATAAATGAAAAGTATAGAAATGGTTGTAGCGAGAAGCTAACAGTATTCCGTAACATATATATATAAATATATATATATATGAATACGTACAGGCAAAAGCGCATGCATACGTACATACATACACACGAAGCACACACATATCTATACATATATCGGCACACGTATATCTAAGCATACGTACGTACGCCACTATATATATACATATATGCATACACAAACATACATACATATCTATCTATCTAAGGCGGGTAAAATTCCCGAGATCCATGGACGAGTTCTCTCCAGCGGTCTCTGTCCCTCATTATCGCTGCCATGTCCTGCGTCTCCAACAGACCAGTGTCTGTCTTTAGGGCATCAACATACGTTAACCTTGGTCTTCCTCTTCTAGTGTGTCCATGTAGGGGCTCCCAAAGGAGAACTGAGTGCAATGTCAACTCTGGATGTCGGTGAGCATGTCCAGCTAACCTCAGTCTCCTCTGTGTCACTTTTGAGCTGACTTTTGGGATGCTCCAATACAGCTCTGAGTTTTTCATCCTCAGTGTATACTGATTAATGTTCAGAGCCATCCTCAGCATTCTCTTGTAGCACCCATCCACCATCTGGTCAGTGTCCATATACACATACTTATACACATACGTTCACCCACATACACATACTCGTATAAATATAGATATACAAACACACATGCTCACATATATAGACACACACACGCACACATACGGAGGCGCATGCACACTCACACGCATAGATATAAACTATAGACCAGCCATATGAAAAAAAGAAATACAAATATAGAAGCGGCTGCGAAACAACAGAATATATCTGGGGTTGAAAACGCAAGTGACAGTATATCAGGTAATGAAAGAAAATGGGGAAGTAAAGTGTGTAATGTGAAGATAATATGGAAGTGAATCAAAAAATAAAATAGGGGGGTGGGGGGCTCACCGGCGGATGTGAAGTGAAAATAAAGATGAAAATAAAATTTAAATTGAAAGTAAATCAGAAAGAGAAGTCTGTAAAGAGGATAATTTAAGGAAAGTGAAGAACAAGAGTTTATGGAGGATAAGTATCTGAAAGTGAGTTAAGAATGGGGACGTTTTTCGTATTCGTCTTATTCGGGAAACCTCTGGTAATGAGGTAATTATATTGTATTATTTATTATTAAATTTAACTCTGGTACTTACATAGAGCATGCTTCACTCCTATGACTTTTTCAATTTTCAACGGAAACAAAAACTTGCCGAGTGCTTTATATCAGTTATAAAATATTTACTTATTGTATCCCAACAATTTTAAATAGAACTTTTGCATATATATGTATATATATATATAAATATATATTTGTATATATATTTGTATATATATATAAATATATGTTTGTATATATATATATATATTTGTATATATATATATATATATTTGTATATATATATATATATATTTGTATATATATATATATATATTTGTATATATATATATATATATATATTTGTATATATATATATATATATATATATGTATATATATATATATATATATTTGTATATATATATATATATATATATTTGTATATATATATATATATATATATTTGTATATATATATATATTTGTATATATATATATATATATATATGTATATATATATATATATATATTTGTATATATATATATATATATATATTTGTATATATATATATATATATATATATATTTGTATATATATATATATTTGTATATATATATATATTTGTATATATATATATATATATTTGTATATATATATATATATATATATATATATATATTTTTGTATATATATATATATATTTGTATATATATATATATATATTTGTATATATATATATATATATATATATATATATTTGTATATATATATATATATATATATATATATATATATATATATATATATATATATATATATATTTGTATATATATATATATATATATATATATATATATATATATATTTGTATATATATGTTTGTATATATATATATATATATATATATATATTTGTATATATATATTTGTATATATATATAAATATATATATATATATATTTGTATATATATACTTCTGTACGAAAGTACATTCGATTATAACGGTATCTCTGCTACAGTGAAGCTCCTGTATCGAATCCAGTATGAGAAACGCAAAGTCTGAAAGCATGGAATTTAAAATTCGTATATCGTTTAGTGTATGTGAAATTGTTGTGTCTATTCCACTAAGTCAGTGCTCCTCAATCTCATATAATCAACAGGCCAGACATCAATATTAACTGTATGCCATCGTGTGTTAGTCAGTTGACAGGAATAATTGTATTTATTTTGTTTAAATATGAAAAGAATTGTTTGTTAGATGGGTCCAACGAATCTATGTTTCCATTGTATATTTCTTTCCAAATTGCTTCTATTTAATTTCATGTACATGACAAGAAGCTGTTCATTTTCTCAAATGAAATTCATTCAGTGTAAGATATTTGCATTTCAAGTAAATTGATCCTTAAAGAATTCAAGTTTAAAATAATTTCAAACATGTTCGAAATATTTCATTCGCTGTTCTCATAACAATTCAGCATTACAATCGTTAAGAGTAATCAAAAGAATTTGTAGTATGTGGCAGTACCATTTCTCCGATGATTTGTCTGCCGATCACGTATAAGTACTCAAGCATACGTGACATTATTTACAAGACTGTCCCTATCTCTGTCCTAGAAGCATTTAATTAACGAATTAAGAATTTCCTTTCCCTCTACAATGATTAGGTGGAGCTTCAGTGATTATTATAACCTCTTCAATCTATCTTCATTGCTACCATTAATAGCTGCCATGAATTAAACAACGTTTTAATCAGTCCCATTTTCTCCCTCACAACAACTCAGCCGCCATCATCATTCCTAGTGCTGCTATTTCTCTCTCCTATTTATCGACCATGTCAGGTCACACTAGAAAAATATGGCTTCTCTTTCGTGACACCGTTTAAAACACGCTTTATGAAGAAGTCTGTAAAGTAGCAGAAGCTCTTTAACTATATCTTCTTCAGAGGGAGACATTCCATAATAATAATAACAATAATAATAATAACAATAATAATAACAATAATAATAATAATAGTGATAATAATAATGATAATAATTGACAGATTCGCATAGAAATTAATTAGCAATATCGAACACCTAATAATTATCAGTAAATAAAATCACAGTCACATCAGCAATTCTATTTTCGCAAGAAACTTATGATTTCATTATGACTATCTGCCTGTCTGTCTGTCTTTGTCTATTTTTCTTCATGTACACACACACACACAGACACACATATACAAATATATATACATATACACATATTTATATACATATACATATATACATATTTATATACATATACATATATACATATTTATATACATATATATATACATATATACATATATACATATATATATGCACACTCACAAACACACCTATATATATATATAAATATATATACATACATACACATAAATATGCGTGTGTGTGGCTGCGCGTTTGTATTACGAGGATGCAGATTCCTGCAGACACCTGCGAAAAATCTATTGTTCAGTCTTTCTTCTATAATCAACCAAATTACAATTATGAATACAAAATATAATTTTTATTGTTTATCCTTAATATCATTGAAATCTTTTATTGCTTACTATGTCCATATGCTGGGGTCAAACTGTATGTTGTGTGTATCGGCACCAACATGGTGGCGATATATCATTAAAATGAGTTACAAATTGCCACACATACGTTGACATATAACCACAGCGAGACTCAAACTTACATGTATTTCTCTTGAGGCTGAAGTCCTTACCCTTACTAAAACAGTGGTTAGTATTCCGGGACGCGTGCTTGCCTTCTTACACACAATCCTGAGAACCTTCTTGAGATAATTGTTTCTACTGTTGGCACAAAGCCAGCAATTATCCCAGTGTATTACTGGTACTTTATTTTATCGACCCCGTAAGGATGAAAGGCAAAGTTAATCTCGGCGGGATTTGAACTCGGACTGTAAAGGGACGTAACTGTGCTACAGAGCTGGTGTCCGACCCTCTACCGATACTTCCAATCCAGCTTCTTGAGGTAACGTTTTAAAGATGGATGCCGATCGAGGGACCACCCCTATTAATAACCACTTATAACACGTTCAGTTTCATATTCCTATATTGAAGTGGACACAAACTGATTATTTAAAACCCCACACATTTATCATGAATATGTATGTTCTTAGTTTTAGATTTCTTGAATCTAGTATATAGACCTGTGTAGATTTATATTAATATATCATCAACTACCAATAGACTAAATTATATAGGAAGGTCGATGAACAGTTCATAGGCTTATTATAAAGGAATGATACATGTATTGGAAAATCTTGCATACATTAATTTCAACTCTTATTAATAATTGCATTGCCACTTACCAGTGAAAAATAAAACTCATTTGGTCATTCCATGAGAGTATTTTGGTCAGCATATGAAGGAATGATGCTGGCCATGTGAAATCTTGCATGCATTAATTTCAACTCTTATAAAGAACTGCATTGTTTCTTTCCAGGGACTATGATAAAAAATAAACCTCATTTGGTTATTCCACGAGAGTATCTTGTCCAACCTATGAACCTTTCAGCCGACCCTGTAAGTAAATGATATCTATTTTACGTTACTATTCCTAAACATCTTTCTTCTGATTCCTACACGTGAATATTTACTTATTCGTTCTGTACTCAGACCACGTTACAGCTTCTTGTTTGTAGTATGTGTATCTCTGTAGGAATTCTATTTCATATTACTTGTACATACCTATTAATTCATAAATACGTTGAATAAACGGTTTTCATAATTCATTTGTATTCATATATTGCAGTTGTTAACATCAGAAAACAATTGCAGCTCAATATTGTTTAGTGAACTTTTAGCTCTTCTCTTGTGAATGTATTTATTTTAATTCATATTCCGCTGGATGACTGATTTGAAAATATAGTTGTAGTAATGTTCAGAATTATTAAATATGTGTTGTGAAGAAGAATGTACCATCTATGACGTCAAAGTAAAGCTGATGACGTTTGCGTATGTCAGGATTTAGTAAAGGCAGATACTCTCAGCAAAGGAATGACCAATGGAAATGCAGTTTCCTTCCTGCCATTTAATAATTAACTTTTTTCTTCTGTTTCTTACTCCTAACATAATATTCTAGTTAATTAAAAACATCTGTCCTAAATCTCAAATCTTATTATTGTATTATTTTCAGACACTCACACACACATACCTTTATATATATCCAGGGAGTGTAACTTGGAGTTACAAAAGGCTCTACAGGACTAGAACTGATGATTTCTCCCGAATGAAACATTTCTAGACCTGTAGAAGCCTTATCTATATTAAATATTTATACTCTGCTTTGTATTGAATACCTTACTTACTGTGGTTATCTCCGATTGAACACGGGATAAACTTTATATATATATATGCATACACACATACACAGGCGAACGCATACACACACACACGCACACACACACACACACACGCTCATATGTGTGGTATAAGTGCACATACATGTGTTTATGTGTGTGAATTTAAAAAGTATAGGAATTGATTTACATACGTCTTCTATATCGATTAGACGTTTAAATTTGTAATTTCTATTTTGCATAGGTTATAATAATCATTTTGGTAGGTTACATAATGACACAATAAAATTAACGTGAATATGAAATTGGAGTGTTTCATACTGCTATTGTTCCGAATAAAAAGGAAACAAATCGATTTAGTATACTATTGATATTGATAAATGATGAGAAAATATTAAGATAAGAATTTCATTAAATTAAAACAGTTACGTCCCTTACATCATCTTCCGGTTGCGCTGTCTGCCATAGCTGCTGGCAAGATAAAAATTGATTAAATTGAAACATTCTTTATGAAACATTCTACAAAACATTCTCTTGTCTCTCGTTTACAAACGAGACTCTCTCGCTCTTTCTCTCTATCACATAAACACACACACATACACACACACAAACACACAAACATGTATGTGTCTGTGTGGATATTAGAATGCGTGTTTAAAGTAACTCAGTGTTTACAACACTAAAACATTAATAGGGTACACAATACTGTTGTTTAAAGTGTAAATTATAGTTTCTTATTAGACAATTGGTGGTAGTGGGTTTTACGTTTCACCATGCTCACCTCATCTGGTGGTCTATTATATATATATATATGTATATATATATATATACATATATATAATGGTGTATTTTCTTAGCAAACGGATACAGAATGGGTTAATCTTTAACAGAATCAGCACTCAATACATGTATCTACGTGTATGTGTATATGAATGCGTATATATGTTACTGTATTTATGTATTACTACCTCTACGTTTCGTATTGTAAGTGAATGCACGCAAGCGAGCTGTATGTATATATTATTCTGACATAAAGATTTGTCAATCACTACAACACTTCTAAACATTCAGCAGTAAATGGAAATCTTCAGCTCGTTCACTTGGAAACAATTAATGAGAGTCAACCAGTCAAATCTAGAATATTTGCATCGCACGTGCACAGAATATAATCAAATTTAAATGTATGTTTTAATTTGGAATTATTATTTAAACCACCGACTGAATATATGAATGCTTAACAAAAATAATTACCAACAACTCCATTTCTCTCGTTTATGTCATTACTTTTTTTCTTGGCGTTTATTTCATTTAATTATATTTTTTCTGTGGAAACAATACTAACAAATAAAATATTCGTCTAACGTGAATTTATGAGATTTTATATAATGTACCCCCCCTCTACACTCATGTACTCACTCGACCCCTCCCTTAACACACACACACACACACATATATATACATACATTATATATATATATATATATATAAAATATCACACATACGCTTATGTAGCATCACGTACATATATTCACACATAATCTCATACACATACTGGCATTACACAACTTACATGCACATATACAGACACATATATACGTATTCTAGCACGTACAGCACATTCCTCACACATATTGTATATTAGCTGATGGGTGTTTTACTTGTATATCATAAATGTATGACTATTTCCCCAGAGCTATTTATGAGTGCTTTCTATGAAAATACGTGGATTGTATTCAGATTTACTGAGATTATAATCAGGAATATATTTAAACTTCTCTTAAATAATATCGATCATATACATCGCCCACATTCCTGCAAAGCAGTAATTTCTAACTATGATTTTATCGAGGAAACGAAGAGACACAGAGAATGTAGCACCAATCATTTTGCAATATCGAGATTACGCCGACAAAACCTTTTTTCGAAATGCATGGCCGGCATCTTTGAGCATTGTTTTAATCACGTATTCAAGAGATGCTCTTAGCTAATCTCTAGCAAATTATTTTACAAATCGCAATGGTTTTCAGAACTACTGGTTCATTTTGAAATTAATTTCTAATCTAGGTACATAGCCAGCAAATTGTTGGTAGGGTAAATTGTTTAAAACACTTGAAAGGAGCCTTATTTTATCGATCCCGGAAAACATGTTTGACCTGGGCGAAATATGATCATAGAATCTAACGAGCCAGATAAAAAGTATTGCGATGACATTGTAAACGGTGTACCATCAATTCTCCATTCATACGTGGCCAGTAATATATCACGCTATATATGTATATATATATATATTATAAAATATACATTGTGATATATATTATCAAATATACAACGCATCGCCTGACCCGGGAATCAAACTCACAACCACTAATAGGAGCCTCTTCACAAATATAGTCTTCCCAATGTGTGTGAGTATAACAATAGACTAAACCTATACATAAAATATTCGGTTTTTACAAATGTTGCCAAATTACCCGCTTCAGTGTGACATTAATATCGCCAATTGTGTGTGAAGTAACATCCCTTAGGCAGGGTGCTTGTGTATCCAGATTCTTTCGTTAGGAATTCTGACCTCTACACTTGAGGACTATGGACCACTCTTCAAAAGCTTAGTAGGTTTTTTATTGAGAGTGATTGATTAGTCAATCCATTGCCCTTACATACACGCAGCTGGATCAAGACATTGACATGAACTATAGTGCATAAATTAAAATGTAATCACGCTTGATTCAGAAGTCTGATCATCAAACATTTTAAAAGTGAACATAGGCTTAAACATTATCTCGATGAATCACTTATTTCTATAGGTTGCTATTAATTAAGAAGACCTCTTAGCGTCAACATAAAATTATCAAATGTTCTCCTAACTTGAATAATATATATTTTATATCACAGGAATATTCAGTTCCCATCCCATTTTCAATTATTTTCTTATTTTTGTATAATTCATATAAAATAGATTATAATTTCCTGTCCTGTGTTTTATTCCATTATTTTAATTATAAATCACAATATAGGATATAATACAAATATAAACCCAATTTTTGTTTTAGCTCCAATCCTATTTCTGTAGGCATAAGCACCATACGAATAAATTTATATTAAAATTGAAATTAAATCATTTTAAAGATGTGTATAATCTTGATAACTTAATATTTATTCATAGTTTCTTGATTGAAAATATTGAATATGGGGAATCTTGCTTTCAGCAAATAATAAATATGGAAATTTCATTCTTTTCCGATGTACTCCATGAATGTACTGCATTAGAATTAATAATATAAAATTAAGCGAATAAAGGCGTTAATAGGATTGTCAGTGGTGTAACCTTCTGTAGCTTTATTGATAAAAAAGCTTAATATGGAACTGCAAAATCATATGTTTTCTACGAATTGAATATGTTCTTTCTCAGATATATTAATGAGAATGCATCTTCACATTCATTTCACAAATGTGTGTACAAAAGTTATTGAATCTCCGAATATGTTACAACGAATAGAGATTTAAGCAGTCTTCATTAACTGAATATCCATGTATTCAAGCTAATGGTATGATTTAGGGTCTAGTATTGTTTCAAATTTGCCTCAGGTGCCAGGTTGACACTCGACCTGATTTGTGAGAGATAATAAACAAAATGCGTCTTATAGATTATATATTAATAGTTTCCTGGACAGACATTCAGAGGTGATCATTCTTTCTGACAACTGCAAATGTATAATGCGTTTTGTTCTGCATATTGAAATATATAAACGTAGACATATTTATATAGCTCGCCTGGGACTTTTCTACTACAACGTGGATCATTCTCATAGCTAAATCAACTTTATATATCGAGCAGATAGTCGTATCTTAAAGTTCATTGTAATGGGCTAATATAATTAAACAGATTTAATCAAGCGAGGGGTTATAGTTTGATACCTTGGGTTAAATGCAATATTTAACAATGCACCGCTAAGCAACAGCTTTGTTTCACCGTTGCATATCAAAATATTCCATCGATATCTCTAATAAACCTCCTGAATTGATGCATTTTAGTAGCTGATTATATTGGATAAACCATCCAAATTGAGTTGTAACTGATGCACCTCACTCATATTATAGCTGATAACATATACAGTCATGTCGGAAATATCGTAATATTTGTATTACACACACACATATATATATATAATATTTTAGTATCGTGAGAGGTTTAAAGGGGATAAACGATACATATAGTTAGTTGCCAAAAGCTGGTCCATTTGTGCTCAATACTTGTGCCTACAGGGTTAAATATCGGAACCGTTAATATTTAGTGGGCGAGAATATATGCAGAGCAGTTACAAATGAAAGGATTTCAAAGGAGAATACAGACTGTTAGAACATGTCTATACAAAAGCACCTAAATACGTTTCGCCCGAACAGGGCTTCTCAAAGGCATACAAATCTAGAGAGTGTTCAATACAGAACCCAGAAGGGGTTTGGAGATGATTAATCACATTGAAGTTCATGTTTGATTCAAACAGACATGGGTTGTTTGCATCACAGAGCAGGGGAGTAACTCTGATCGGTGTTTGAATAAATGTCCCTAAATGGCTTATTATCCAGTCACATTATGATTGTTTTCCACTACTATTCTATGGGTGCCGCTTTGCTACTGCTTCGTCAGGCCGGATCTAAGAGGCATACTTGGTGTACAGATGTTTAGTTATGCAACCTGCCCTCCGGCGGTTTGGTGCAAGGGACTAAGCAGTAGCAAAGTGGCACACATAAAATAGTAGTGGAAAACAATCATCATGTGAACGGATAATAAGCCATTAAGGGACATTTATTCAAACACCGGTCAGAGTTACTTCCCTTGCTCTGTGTTACAAACAACCATGTCTGTTTGAATCAAACATTAATTATCATCTTAAAAGCCCTTCTGGCTTCTGTATTGAACACTCTCTAGATTTGTATGCCCTTGAGAAGACCTTTTCAGGCGAAACGTACGTAGGTGCTTTTGTATAAACATGTCCTAACAGTCTGTAATCTCCTTTGTAATCCTTTCATATATATATATATATATATATATGTATATATATATATATATATATATATATATATATATATATATATATATATATATATATATATATATATATATATATGTATATATATATATATGTATATATATATATATATATGTATATATATATAAATAATCTCTATTGGGTTGGTGGCTGAGAGAAAAGGATACCCATTACCGAAGTAGATTTAAAATATTCGTTCTATTAAAGCTAATAGATGGATCTTGAGAAATAAGATAGATTGAGGGGACCGGTATATATATATATATATATATATATATATATATATATATATATATATGTAGATAAATCTACCAAGAGTTTACGGTAGTGTCCAATCCGTATGAAGAACTCAATGTAATCCGGATATCATGGAAAGAAGAGATGCATTCAAAAATCACTTTCGGCGAAAGATAAACGAAATACAGAGTCAAGATAAAATATTAAAAAAATAATGAATAAAACAATGAAACAGTTCCTTATATTAAACAAAAAAAGTTCATTATTTAACGATCGTTTCTAGGACATATATGTGTTAGAATTGGCATGCATACTCAACAGATCTATGTACAAAATTATACAAAATTATACAAACTATCAAATTTAATATACATACCAACACATATATATGCCGTCTTCAGAAATAATATTTCTGAATAAACATTATTTCTGAAGACGGCATATATATGTGTTGGTATGTATATTAAATTTGATAGTTTGTATAATTTTGCATAATTGTGTACATAGATCTGTTGAGTATGCAGGCCAATTCTAACACATATATGTCCTAGAAACGATCGTTAAATAATGAACTTTTTTTGTTTAATATAAGGAACTGTTTCATCGTTTTATTCATTATTTTTTTAATATTTTATATATATATATATATATATATTGTTATACTTTGGGAGGGTCATGTTGCCAATAAGAAACACACGCACCAGTTGCTTTCACTTCAATTTAATTTATTATATATTTATAAATTTACAAATTTATAAATTTCTGGTTGGTTGGTTGGTTCCACAACCAGATAGTTGTTTATATATATATAGTCATAGTTCTTTCGTCACACACTCTGTGACCTCTTCAGTGACTGGGTATTTCTTTCTTCGTTTCTGTGCCTTTCCTTTCTTCTATCCTACGCCATTTCAGAAACGAAATATATATATATATATATATATATATATATATATATATATATATATATATATATATATATATATATATATCTGAGTTGGTTTTCTCGTTGCTTTGGTTCTTGCGGCTGGCTCACCGGTCGCAGTCTTCAATTTGTCAAGCTGTCTAAACGTACGTTATTACTCTAAGGTGAAACTACCTTATTGAGTGCTTAGCTGCACATTCTGAATTGCATTCGTTAGCTTGGCCGTAGCCGGATTTTCGATTCTACTGAACTTCCATTGGTGTGTGTATATATATCTATATATATATAAAGGCAATCGTTTCAAAAGGCAAGAACCAAAAATAACATTGCTTTACGCGTACAATTTTGGGTGTTAACGCTGGATTAGATATTTCTAACATCATGTACCGCAACGTTAGAACTCATGCACTCTCAGAGAACAAAAACAAGCTTCGAAATACACGCAAGTTAATTAATCAGATCCCTAGGTAATAAAGATTGTTATTTTATTTCTATCATTATATAGCCTGGTCCAAAAGAGAAATTGGAACTTCAAATACTATATATATATATATATTTGTGTGTGTATGTATGTATCGATGAGCGTGTGTATATATATATATATATATATATATATATATCTGCGTGAGAGAGGGAGAGGTGTGTGGTACACTATTAAATGAAAATTTCCATGGTTTCCAATCCTGTTTTCCCATATTTTTCTTATATATGTGTGTGTGGGTGTTTGCATTGATCTTTTATATTATAATCCGTCGACACAAAAAAAATATATATGTATACACAATTAATGCAATATGAAAACTCCTATCTAGGAATTAAGGCGTTGAGTTCCTATTAACAATAAAATTTGGCGTGCTTGCATTGTTTTAATGAGAAGTTCAAACAATTAGTTTTCTGATCCACAACATGATATGAGGAAATGAGAAAATGATGATACTCTATTAAATTTGCTACATTAAAGCTGCTTAGCTCGTTAAAAGCTAAACCCAATGAGGTTTTCATCAACGAGGAATGGGTTCCTGATGCTTTAGATGTATTACCACTACAAAGTTGCAAAACAACATTATATATATATATATATGTGTGTGTGTGTTTGTGTGTGTATGTGTGCGTTTATATATATATATATATATATAGTTGTATACAACTATAGAGATATTCGTACATACAAATATAAATAAATATATATTATTTAAACATATGTATATATGTATATATATATATAGTTAGATTTATAGAGAGAAGATATATATGTCATATAGACATATGTATACATATATATCTGTGTATGCGTGTGTTTGTATGTAGGTATGTATGATCCAATTTCATTATTATGGAATGGTTTATTAGCTAGTAGATGTATATTCTTATATTTGTATGTATGTGTAAAGTGACATGAATTATCTTGTTCTTACAGGTCTTTGGAGCGTCGTATATATATATATATATATATATATATATATATATATATATATATATATATATATTATAATGCATTTGACCATACTTTCACATCAACATTAATAACATGTATATATATATATGTGTGTGTGTATGTATGTATCGTATACACCGTCTTCTCTGTCTCTCTCTCTAGTATATACTGTATAAGCAGGCAAGTGTGTAGAAAGAGGTGTTGTATGTCCAAACGTACATAAAACAACTCAATTATCCAGAGAATGAGCAAAAATATTTTCACGCATACACATGTATGTATGTATGTATGTGTGTATGTGTGTGTGTATGTATATATATATATATTTATATTATATATATATATATATATATATTTAAGTCATTCCCTGTACATCTGCACTCATAACACTGTTCAATGATATATTTTCAGCTATGCCCTTATTTTCATTTCTGAATTTGAATTTTGATATGTTAGTTTGAAAGAATCTGATTAATCTGCTTGCTTTGTTTACCTGAAACTTAATGAATACTACAATACATTGTATTGCGATATTCACCTCAGTATTTTGATCTTCGTGAAAGATATACATGGTATATTATATTAAATCATAAAAAAGAATTAAACATAGGATAGACATAATGTTTAAAGTTCTAATTTTTCGCGATTTATTTTTTTCATATCAAATTCTTGTGAACCATTTATTTTCTTGGAAAAACCCAACCATAGAAATGTAGGATTTCTCACAAAGATAGAAATCGATGATGACATGGATCGTTTAGGAAATCAATACAGTAATATTGGCCTCATTTTGTAAAATCAACAAATGTGTCATACAATCTTATTACACAGTTTTGTTCCAATTAGCTAAAACTAATTTTTCCAATTAAACACGAGAATAGGGTGTGTCGTAAGATGCATATTAGTGTGAAAAACACATGTATTTTTACAGTTCAGCCAAAGTATTTTCTGAATTCTAATTACTAATTGATTTGGGGGAAAAATAATGAGATAATAATACACATGACATATTCTTTGAAAATATATTCATGAAGAAAACATTTCCTTATCAATATTACTATTTTATTTGCCATATCAGGTTTGTCTCAATTAATGTTAAATTTTAATCGATGAGTGAATTCTTGTTTATTTATGATAGGTGTCCTTATATAAGGTGAACTCTAGATTAATACATAGATAATATAATCACTATCAAATAGGTATAGAGTACATCGCAGTAACACAATAATGGGGGCAGATACGTACCCTTGTGCCCTCGCACAACCTTAACACAGCAATTACTCTATCAATAGGTCATTAAGATTGTATTTAAAATAGCCGATGGATGAGATTTAATCATCGTACTCTCGGATATATATGTGAATAGTAATTAAAGTTATTGTACCTCATGTTGAAATATAGGGCTCCAATGAGGTGAATACACTGTGGAAACATTAAAATAATTATGACCTTAAACAATGATTGTATCTAAGTGATCAGATAACTTGTGTGTTAACAAGAACTGCACCTGGCATTGCAAATGATAATAATGATTGGGAGAATGATCGTCATTAGTTTGTTTGGGAGATATATAGTGTGCTTATCAGACTTAATGCCTCATTACCTTCTAGGTTATACGATATATCACAGAGATGATGATGATTGTGATGGTAATGATCGGCCTGATAAAATATTGCGTCTACTGCTGCTGTTAAAGATTATTGTGATGATGGTTATGATGATGATGATGGTGGCTATAATGATAATGATGATGATGGTGGCTATAATGATAATGATGATGATAGTGGCTATAATGATAATGATGATGATGGTGATGATGATGGTTGTAATCATGAACATGGTGGTGATGGTGATAATGATGTTGTTCTTGATCATGATGGTGATGGTAATGATGGTCGTGATGAATATTGCTTCTGGTGATGATAATTATTCAGACGATGCCTATATTGATGGTGATGATGGTGATGATGATTACCACAATCATGATGGTGATCATAATGGTGATGTTAATGGTGGACGTCATGAAGATTGCTGTTCGTCATGATTGTGAGAAAGAGGGATATGATGGTTAAAATGATGGTGATGATGATGATGTTAACCATGATGGTGATGATGATGCCGACCAGGATGGTAACGATGGATATGATAAATATTGCTGCTGGTGAAGCTGATGATGATTGTGAAGGTGATTATGTTGATGATGATAATACTACTGATGATGATATTAATGTAGATCGGGATATTGTTGCTGGTGAGGTTGATGATTGCTATGTAGGCTATGATTAAGGTGAAGATGATGATGATGATAATGGCGATGATGATAATGGTGATGAGGATGATGATGAAGGTGATGAGGATGCTGTTGGTCACGATGAGGAAGAGTTTATAATTCTAATCATCATCACCATCGTTATCACTCTAACAGCCATATTTATCTCCAACTCGGAGATCACATCACATATTTAGAAATTTAATATGGAATAGAACAATATGTGCTGAACAAACAAAAATACGGTCGGTAGAACAAACATAATTTAAAGAGCGCGTTATAAGATACATAGCAGTAATATGATGGATCGGCTGACTGAAGGTGAATCTTTTATGATTTCAACAAAAGTCTGTTGCAATTTTGAAGTTTTATTACCGTTATTTAAATATTAAATAAATCGTTATTTTATTTTTACTTTTAAACTGGTTATTCAATGGAAAACCTGCATGTCACCGAACACATCAAAATGTCTCGGAAGATATCACTTTGAAATGTTTAATAGAAAACAGAAGAAATTCAATGAAACAGAATGGAATCAGTTTCAAATCAGAAAGCTGTGTTTAGTATCTATATTTCCGAATGAAGAGAAAAGGGCATTCTATGGTGCATGGTTTAATATCAAATATTCTTTTATTCATTTTCATTTAGGTAAGCTTTCAAAATAAAATTAAAACCCTCCCCGTAAATACTTCTGGTTTAGAAGACTTTTATATTATTTATTGAATGGGTTTTTAACTGAAGACTTCGGTTATATTTCTCCCTTTCATGTCAGGATATTTCTTTGAACTAACGTACAATAACGTAGTATTAATAATCATAAATCATACAGATCTCTTTAAAATTGAAATGTCTTTCTAGTTGCTTGATCCCAAATATTTCACATGATTGAGCAAGAGATGACAGGGGTTTAAATAGCATTCTATGAGATAGTACTTTATAGTTTATACGCCCGTGTGTTGTTGAGAGGATATAGATTTAAATGCATGTTGCAGTTATGCTTCTTTTATATATTCGTCATCTTTCTATGCCGTGCTTTTGCAGTGTAAGAAATAAGGAATACATTTTAATAGAATAACAAAACTTTGATCTCTTCTATAGCCTTGCATTACAATACAATTTGAAATTTAATTGAAGTGATATAAAAGTCCCTGCATACCACAAAAATCATAAAAATATCACCAAGGATACAACGATGAAAGGAAATGCCATCCTCCGGCTATGATTCAAACGATTACGTACATCTTTATATAATTCGTATCTAAGTGTAGGCTTCACAAACTACGTTAATTATGTGATTTGGTTTCCGTAATACAATAATTTATTTTTTCATTCCTCCCTTTTGTCATTATTATTTGTTTCTAACTTAAAGATACAAGCATTGATAGAAAACAGCGGCTGTTAAAATGACAAAAGCTGCGATGATATAACAGGCAAATATGAAGTAATATATAGTTTCGATACATATATATATCAACACAAAATATACCCAATATAATATAGACATAATATGAATATTATATAACAGAGAGAGAGAGAGAGAGAGAGAGAAAGAGAAAGAGAAAGATACTCATACATATATAAACAGAGTGTATCTCATTAAATACATAAAATTTAATCACTTCCGGATTGAAACAGAGTCATGTTAAAGGATTTACATTATTGAAAAATCCGTGTAAACATAGATTTAAGTAGAAAAAAACCGTAGCTGTGCCTGCGTAAACATTTTCACGATTTCTACTTTAAATGATCACAGGAAACTTCTCAGAAGAGAGCAGCAATAAAGCTTATTGCCTTTAACAAATATGGAAGCACATACAATATATAAAATGTAACTGCCATAACCTTACTCCTACCCATTTTCAAGTAGATTTTTATTTTCGAATTCCATGTTACTTTTGCTTTATATCTTTTCTTATTTGTTTAATTTTATTGAATTGTATATGTTCTTGAATGTTTGTTTTTCATTATATTGATGCGTCTATTTTTTTTTTTTTATTCTAATAGTATTTATCCCAGACATCGATTTCAACATTTCCCTGTCTCTCATAAGAGTAGGATATAAAAATTGCAGTGAGAGACTTTATGCTTTTTCTCAGCATTTGTCCTTTTAACATTTGATGCGATCTGTGCTAATTTTATGGCATTTTCCTGCTGGAATAAGCTTCTTATCTGCCTCAGTTGCTAAGGTTTGAGGTAAGGATATGTTTCTTCTGAAGAGTCGAAGAAGAGTGGAAAGGAAGTAATGTAATATAAACAATAGAAATATCAGTCTTTGTTATAAATCTCTTTTTGTTCTCTTCTCTTCATCTGTTCTGCTACTAGTTGGTGTATATCTGTCAGTATGTGTGTGTGAGAATGAGTGTGTATCTCTGTGTGTGTGTGTATGCATGTGAGTATCTCTTTCCATTGCTATGCATACAATGCATATACGTATACAATGAACTATCAAAGCATATCGATAAAGATGTGGAGCAACAAACAAACAAACAAAACCATAAACACAACTAACTACATTTACGTACACACACAAACACACACAGAAATATACACACACACAAACACACACATTGGTGTATGTATTGTTACATATATGTACACACTATATATATATATATATATACTTGCATTCGTGTATATATTGTTACATATATGTGTACACACACAAATCATATCATACATATATATATATATAAGATTGAGTGTGTGTGCATGTAGGCATAAAACAAAGCAATATATATTTACAGAGTCACATGCTTAAAAATTAAATGGAGGTATTACATTGAAGGGGAATCAGTTAGAGCATCAATATGAAACATAAATAGAAAAATACCTCCTCTATTAGAAACTATAATGGCATTAAATACAAACATTGTTTAATCAATAAAAAAACATATCCAGTAACAATGTTTCCTTGAAAAAATAAAGCGGTTTAAAATAGACACACACACATATATGCGCACATAAAGAACTACACACATGCCTGCACACCAATATACACACTCCCACACACGTACACACACATACAGATATTTATTAATATATATTTATATATATAGTTCAGTCTCCTACTTTCTCTTTATGTATGTATATATATATATATATATATATATATATATATATATATATATATATATATATATACATACATACATACATACACGCACATTATATATATATATACATACACGCGCATTATATATATATATATTATATATATATATATATTATATATATTCATAATGTGTGTATGTTTTTAGAAAGAAAGGTCGTATCGACCTCTGTACAAGTTTCAGATAGGGAAGGCGATTATATTGTCCAATAAAAAACACAATAGCTATAAAAATAAATGCAAAAGGACTTTTTTGACGAAAACGATGGCATCCAACGGAGATAAGATTATTTTTTTAATCTTTAAGTTAAAACAATATCCATTTAATGGTATTGCAAAGACAAAACGAAAACAAAAACTGTAACTAACAGTTGATGACGATGTAAAAGATACAGAAGTCAAGATGGCGGCTTCTTTAGTTCTATATTTCTTTGTCCCCTTCCTTTCTTCATTTTCAACCTCTCACACTTTAGCGTTGCTCTAATCTGTCTTTATTTTGCGCTGTGCCTTCTACTTCTCTCCCCCTTCCCTCTTTATTGGATGTATAGTGAAATATAATGTTCCAGCCGACTGGCTGATACCATGCTGGAGCACCACCGTAACGATAATAAATACTTTACTCATGTCAGAAGACCTATATATGGCATGAACGAACATATAGTGAAGTATACCTCTTTTACCTGGTTCAGCTGACTGGCCGAGACCATGCTGGAGCATTGTCATAACGATAATAAATACATTAGTATTAGTTCATGTCAGAAAGCTTACATATCGCATGAATGAATGTATAATGAAATGGCCTCAGTTTGTCGGCTGGAACAGGTAAAAGAGTAAAAGAATTATATGTGGGATATGTGGGGTCAATATTTTAAAACGTTTAAACAGAAGAGCTGACATATCACGAAGAATCCATTTTACAGTTATAGAAGAAAGATGTTTGTCTTCAGTGAGGAGCAAGAGTATGTCTGTTATTTGAGCAAGGCTGACATAACAGAACGAGTTAGGTAACTAATGCGTGTATGTGTATGTGTGCTTCTGTAAACTAATACATGCACTATGTTTGAGCGTATGTGATAACTCATAAAATATGTGTGAGTGTGTTCAATATCCTATGTGTCAAAAAGAAGGGTGTGGTTGCTGTTGGTGAAGCAGAATATTTTAATGGTTAGTATCGACCAAAAAATTCAAATACTTTCTAGTTTATAATTAATAAACTGAATTGTAAAGAACCTTATAATTATGTGTACATCTAAGGTGGATGTTTATTTCTCCAGTTATAACGTTATATTATTAACCGTAACATAAAAGGTTTATAGATCGTATTAGTACAGAGTAGAAAAAAAAAACTTTGTTCGATGTTTAGAGCGTAAAAGAAATATACGATTTAGTTGCACACTTTTAGGAGGACCTATTAACGGTATTATAAAGAGGCGTATAATTATCAGATAATTTGTTATAATTACCTGTTAAGAATACATATTATCAGTGTTACATGAACAAGTTTGTTCTCTAGGTCGATCATGTTGATTCTTCTCGTGTCATTCAACGGATCCAATAAATACAAGAAATATAAAATAAGATTTAAAGCGTAAAAAGAAAATTAAAATCCGAGTTATTTGCAGAAAGTGAATTAATTTCTATTCCCTCCGTTATAAAAAGAGCTTCTAAAAATGAAGTATTATGTAATATCAAGTAAAATTGTAAAAATTTTCCTTATTCAATATTACTTCAGTTTTCACTTTTGTACTTATTTCCGCTCTACCGGTCTTCCGAAAACAATATCATAAACACACACTTTTAATAATAATTCATATAAATTACAACAGTTGTTATATAGGTTCCTACGAGAAATCAACGATCGTGAGATGTTTTGAAGAAGGAATAAATAAATAGCAACTTACAGAAGAGAGTTAATATTGGGTCAAATCCCGAAAAGCTTATTTTTAAATAAAATAACTTCAGATTTTGACACACACACACACACACACACACACACACACACACACATATATATATATATATATACAAGATGTCCCCAAGAATGTATACACACTTTGATTACCTGAAAGGCAATATTATTAGAATGCTGTTGATGTGTGTTGGGGAACAGCCTGTATATATATATTTATATATATATAGCAAAACTATTTGAATGTATAGGTTTTATAGAGAATGCTAACCTCACCCATTTTAGCCCCATACTATTCTCTGGCTAATATATATATATATATATATATATATATATATATACATATATATAAATACATATGTGTACACACACACACACACACACACACACACACACACACACACATATATTGTTATACTTGGGGAGGGTCATATTGTTGTAATAATATTGCCAGAATTAATAACAGAACACACTCAGTTTGGTTGGTTTTCGCTTCTGTATCGTCTATATCAGTTAATTTATTCGGTCCTCAATGTTTACCATTGACTGACCAATATATATATA
>OZ024751.1:37322249-37327249 GCA_964016885.1 Eledone cirrhosa
AGCATCTATTCCAATAGGTGGTCCTAACTAGCAAAAGTCGAAATATAAACTGACGTTAGCAGAAACCGCATGAGAGATAGAGAAACTGCTATCACTGCTATAGTTCATTGCATTCATTACAATAGCTTTGAGCTTAGAGCTTTATTCTAGATTACATATAGTCAAAGCTAACAGCGTTCTGTTATATTACGAAGCAGTACCTTCATTAATACGAATATGAACAGACTGAAGGTTATAACCTTAAATCATAACTGATGGAAAACGGAACTTGAAGTGCAGTGTTGAAGACAGTAAGACAAATACTAGCGGCGTCCATCTAGAGTAAATATAATGTAATGCAATTATTTCTGGAATGCAATTTCTAATATTTATGACCAACATTTTATTTTATGTAATAAAGAAAGCTATATTATAAGTTGTAGCCTCATACAATGGAAAGATCTTGTGTCTCAATTTCAAAACTTACTTCTTACACTTTATATAAAATATATTAACATTTTCGCGAAATTCCACAGCGCCAAGGAAACTCATTGCTCCTCCATTACGATCAGTTTTCATCTGTATGTGAGAAACGTAAATTTTATTGCATTGTTTTATAGCAAATGTTGGTTTCCCCAACTACTTTTGATATACATAAAATATTTCAAGTGCATTCCTTCTGCCATGATAGAGTTCGTTTGATATATTGAGTATTCTTTGTCTAAGGATATGAATCGAGAAAGTCATCAGAACAACTGATTACATACCTCGGCTATTTAGTACATCTCTCTATGTTCTGAGTTCAAATCTAGTCGACGTTAATATTCGGGTATCATAAACAATCTTTGTTATATATTTACTCATCACTCAGTTCTACAGTCATTGTATTAAAATACAATGGAGAGTAAAGCGGTTAGAAGAGAAATGACAACTGTTAGAAAATACATTCAAATGTCTACGTGCGTGAATCTATCGAAGTATGTATCTCATATATATATATATATATATATATATATATATATATATATATATATTTGCTTGTTGTATCCCGACAATTTAAATAGATCTTTTACATATATATATAAATGTCTAATATATATATATATATATATTTCGTTTCTGAATTTGTTTAGCAAGATTCTTTATCTGAAAACGTGTGTTGAAACTGATATTGTTATACTTCATGTTGCCAATAAGAAACACACGCACCAGTTGCTTTCACTTCAATTTATTATAATAAATTTATAAATTTAGGAATTTATAAATTTCCGGTTGGTTGGTTGGTTCCACAACCATATGGTTGTTTATATATTGTCAAAGTTCTTTCGTCACACATTATAAACACACAAAGAATATAAACACACACAGACACCCGGATGTAACACATGCGCAAACTAAGCACACAACACACACACAAAAACAAGATGGCGTAGGAAAGAACAAAGGAGAGGCACAAAAAACAAAGAAAAGAACCTCTAGTTACTGAAGAGGTCACAGAATGTGTGACGAAAGAACTTTGACAATATATAAACAATCATCTGGTTGTGGAACCAACCAACCAACCGGAAATTTATAAATTTATTATAATAAATTGAAGTGAAAGCAACTGGTGCGTGTGTTTCTTATTGGCAACATGACCCTCCCAAAGTATAACAATATATATATATAAATGTCTAACGTCTGTCTCCAGCCTAGATGCCCATCGGGTCGTTGCTTATCTCCAGTTTCCATGGCGTTAAGCAATGACAGAGCAATACTCCCCACTGGACACGACGCTAGTCCATCGCAGGTTTAAACACTCAGCTGCTACTGGTACTCATTTTCAGTTGAGCATACTTGAGCTACATGAAGAAGTGTTTTGCTGAGGAACACAACACAACGTACAACCCAGTGCAGGAATCGAACCCACGATGTTATATATATATATATATATATAACATACGTACACCCCCCGCTCACACACACACACACACATAGAGAGAGAGATCTGTGAATTACGTGGCTGCGTTTATAAACACATAAACACACACAGATTTATAGATAATTGTGTGTATTTCTGTATATGTGAATGAGTAGATACAGAACTATATATTTGTGTGCGTGAGTGTGCATTTGTGTCTGTGTGTGTGTTGATGTGTGTATGTGTATACGTTCGGCAAATTGTGTCTCAGTGAACTACTTTAATTAAACATTTCTGATACGAAATTGCAACTCAATTAAGAAAATATTACTCTTAGAAAATAAATATCACTTATTTTACGTCGTTTTACATCCGTCTATCCTCCATACTTACCTTCGCAACTATTACATCGATATTTTTCTTCTTTTTTCCTCTCTTCCTCGACTGGCATCAATTGGATTATAGACCAATTCTAACATAATTACACAGACTGGTTTATTGAATATTATCGATTATATATCAGGCAAGATTTTAACATCTGAATCCAAGCGAAAATCAAGCTAAGAAAACGCCTGAAGCAATCAGAGAATTATACAGAAAAGTCTTTTTCCTATCAGGTGTTTCGTTCGTTCATTTTACTATTCTCCTACATCGATCAACAATTGTTATGTCCAATTAAGTTATTTTAAGAGAATGAAGCATCTGAACATGAAATAGCAATGTAATTAAAGTTAGTTAGTTCTGAAGCATTTGTCCTTAGATTATTGACGTAAGATCCAATTACAAACTGTTGCTTCTTTCTTTTTACTATCTTCTATTCGTATTCCTATAGGAATTATTTCCTTTCATGGTTTAGCTGACACAATTCACGCTCCATCTCTCTGCATGTCATGTGATGCATTATATAATATTTTTCGACGTATGATTGATTATCTATAGAGCGTGAACATTTGTTTTTGTCAATAAATTTACCGCAATAGAAATGCTTATGTATTTTGTTATATAAACATAATAACATACATTAACTCTAACATTTATCATATGCTACATATATCCATAGTAAATGTAATGAATGCTATTCCTATTTTGTACTGAAAACGAATTAATTCCTTTAAATTTTAAATGTTTTTGATAGCTTCGTTTGACAATATCTACAAAGAATATGAAAATATTTGTCACTTCATTCTCTGTTTTAACACTTCTATATAATACCAGCCCAGCCCAAACATTACCAACACGCATACACCACCTCAAATGCAGATAGAATCATATCTGCAACTTAGCACATCTCTTTAAATAGAGATTCTTCAAACCTGAATTAAACATCCTAGAGAAGTAGCTTCAGAAAAACATATATTGCTGAGGCCATAGTCAGATGCTACTAAATATATCTCCATATACATAAGATATGAAAGTCCCCCAATAAATGATCACTTCATTTAATAACTCCTTAATGCCCATTTATCATATTAAAATGTTTAAGTTTGAAAACTGATACATGAATCAAGGAGGAAGGACAACTTATACTTATTAAGTGTAAGAATTCTAAATACTCTGTTACATTATAATTAGTATTATTAATTTCTAGGATAATTTAAGGCACATTAAGATATTGTTTTACTCTAACATAAACAGACGTAGAATGCCAAGCGTATAAGTTTTGATATCAACGGTGGATATCCAGTCTGTTATGCTCAATTCAGTAATAATTTGGTCAATACTCTCCGATATTTTACATGTGATATGTTGAAGTGAATAATACAAATCATTTGTAAACGACAAATATAGGAAAGACTGTGATTCTTGGTAATGCTATAATCATTTATTGAATATTAATGTAAACGATATTAATATGAAACCTTGTCTGTATTGGAAAGTACTCGCTGACCGAGGTTTATTCCTGCATTTTGCTTCGAGGTATTCTCCAATATGTAATTGCACACTTATTTTCTATCAGACCGGCGCCAGAAATACAAGACCCCTTCATATTAAACTAAATTACCTCGTAAGCACATGACTACCTTCAGAAATAGTCTTATGTCATTAGTATGTCCTAAGATTATCAATAAGATAGTTCCTCGTACGAAACAAAACAAAATATCACTGATAAATTGGAAGTTTGTCAAATATACGAGAAGTGTGAAAATATTTACTTTCTACACAATGAAGCCAATAAGTATATCAGTCATTAAATGTATTTTATCCTTTAGTAATTTCATCTATTTGACTGCGGCCATGCTGCAGCATCACCTTCAACGGCTATAATATATCATATCTTTCTCTAGCTTTGGCACATGGTCAGCAATGTGAAGGAAGGGCAATTTGAGTATAACGTCTGTACGTAAGAGAAACTTTATTTCATCGACCCAGGAAGGATAGAGGTAAAAGTTCTCCGGCATTATTTGAACTCAGAACAATTCTACTCCAACGGCATCATAGATGGAATGCTTCCACATAGTTTCATTCTAACAAATTTCACTCACATGACAACTCTGAGATAAAAGAAACATACTCTAAGATGCCGGAATAAGCGTACATCCATAGGTATATGGTTTTATGAAAACATGTTTTCCACTGAATTTTAAATAATATATAATATTTTATATGCAGGATCTGTGATAATATCCTCTCATTTATAAGTCTGTGCAAAGTGTGAAATGAAATCACGTGAACATTTGTATGTTTTGTTTAATATTAAAATATATTTATATGGAATAGGAAATGGCAGCGGAAAGATACATGGAAGATAAAATAGTTATCTGAAGAAATGATGTATCGCTGCATCAATAAATATTGTTTTGCAGATGTGTAAACGAAAGTGAAGAAAGAAATATAAACGCATATTTGATATCCTCATATATTTCGTTATTCTGTGTAACAGCTTCGTTGAAAAATATTGATAGCAATATCTTTTATTTTTTATCACATTATCTAAATAGACTTATTTTTTTTATTGATGTCATTTCATTTCAATAAATATAGCATTTGCATTGTCGCTGCTTCGATGGATTTTTAAATAGAAATGTATATCGTAAGAACAATGAAAGCACGTAAAGGGAAATTAAATGTCTATAATATGAAATAGAAACATTTATTAAATTACTGCAACGTTGTTTATCAA
>OZ024751.1:37329749-37344749 GCA_964016885.1 Eledone cirrhosa
TCTGTAACCTCGTCTAACACCACCACATCGCTCTTTGAATTTAAAAAAAAAGGTCTGTGAAGTGTTGAGTGTAAAATATGATATTGTATATATTATTTCTGCATTATTTAATCAGAAGCAGACAAACATATGCATATTTTCATATAAATACTCACGTACAAACATAGATTATACACACGTACTGACAAATGGTCAGATAGTTATATAGATACACACAGATGTATACGCACGTACATACATACGCACATATATAGATATAGTATTAAATATACACACACATATATAGGCACTCATGTAAACACACGCACATGTAAATACATAGTCAAATATATCGATAGATTCATACATAGCTGTATAACTTGATAGATCGATGCGTACATATATATCTATCTACTTATGTACATATCTATGTATTTATGTAAGAACATGCATACATGCATACATACATATATATCTATCTACTTATGTATGTATGTATGTAAGAACATACATACATACATACATAAGTAGAAGATATGTACCTATGTATGTACGTATATAAGTAGATAGATATATACGTACATACAATAAACCCTGTATACACATATATAAATATAAATATTGTAAATTAAGGAGAACTATTTATATGCTTGTATGTATCCATATCTTTATGAGCATTGTGTATTATCTGATGATATTAGCTATAGGCCAAGAATATAACCAAGAGTTATATTTAATTCATTAATAAGAAGACACACGCCTACCTATAAAACTTAAATGCCATTCTACCATTCTAACCAAAGCATGCAAATGTTTCAAATCTTCCCCGTGAATAAGTTATCCATGGATCATTACCAACAGATATTTCATTCTTAACTTTAAAATGATGACAGTTCCTGTATTACAAATATCCATACAGGGAAAATTACGTTTCCAATAACTTCTAACCTCAAACATTAATCACTGTGGTGCCATAGGTATAGGACAAGACAGCGAGAAACATAACATTACAAAATGCCAAAAATTAATTGTAAATATATCTTAAGACTGGACAGAACTGGATTGGCTTGGATTCTAATGTCCAAGCAAACGTACACGTACGTTTCAAATTAAGATTGAACGAAGTTCAGCTGAAGCATTACCTCAAACACATGCGAACGTCAGCACACTCAAACACTTATGAATGCATAAGTGCCTGCCTATTTGTGTGAAAGTATACAGTATATATATATATATATATATATATATATATATATATATATATATATATAATATATATATATATATATATATATATATATATATATTCATATATATATATATATATATATATATTCATATGTATGTGTGAATCAATTTTTAAACTTATATATGTGCAAATATATATATATATATATAAATTTATATACGTATATATATATATATATATATATATATATATATATATATATATATATATATATATACACGTATATAAGATGATATATTTATATATATATGGTAGTGTCGTAGACATACATAGATAGAGAAAAAGATGAGCGGGGGATAGGCAGAGGTGGAGATTAATTTATTTAGTTAAACCACAGGCGTCAGTGTTTAGTTTATCCATATTCGTGCGTTCTCAGAAGACTGTCATGGCGGAACAGGAACAATTAGAAACACAGAGGATAATGGTGGATGGGTGAAAGGGTAGACAACTCCCTTTGGTGCTTAGGGTATATGGCATTCAGAAAATTGTAATTTTATCATACTTACATAATCCATTCCTGCTGACGTGAAAAATGATTTAGGTTCATCGATTAAACAGCACAAAAGTATGAAGTATATAACTATAATACTTATCCTTCCCTACTCAGCGTATTAATGCAAATATTGAATGAATGTATATATATATATACACACACACACACACACACACACACACACACACACACACACACACACACAGACACACATATACATATATATATATATGTGTGTGTATGTATGTATATATATTATATATCTATGTATATTATGTATGTACGTATATATCATAATATAGTAACGGCTCTACAGGACTAGAAACGTTTAATTCAAAAGAAATCAGCAGAATAGTCGACTGTCCTTGTAAAACTGTAGTATTTATATGTTTTCTGGTGGTTGGGGAAGATGGGCATCTGTGTGTATATATGTGCGTGTATGGTACTTGAATGTAAATGTGAAACTTATGCAAATGACTTGCTTATCAAAACAAATTTCTTAATTTCGGGGACCGTATATGTAACCCATAATACGTTACTCCGAAAATCAAATGCGGTCAGATATGGTGAGCGCTATTGGCGTCATTATTGATGGCACATAAAGAGTTGTGTATCAATATACACTAGTGACTTACCACTTCAATCCCTCGTCTGATTATAGGTGGTTTGTATATAGCAACCATTCTTGATCTTAACAATTAAATATACTATATAAAGTAAGCCTAAATGAATAACTTAATTTTACTGCGGTTGACAAACTCAATAATCGGACAATAGAATCATCTCGATATCACACGAGCTAGCGTCTGGAGAGGATTCAATATTTTCTTTATAACCCATCCCTATCTATCCCGCTTGTTTAACCCACACAGATGTAGACATAGACCCGAATATCTGCTCATGTGTTTCCAGAGAGATGTAGACATAGACCCGAATATCTGCTGATGTGTTACCAGATAGATGTAGACATAGACTCGAATATCTGCTGATGTGTTTCCAGATAGATGTAGACATAGACCCGAATATCTGCTGATGTGTTTCCAGATAGATGTAGACATAGACTCGAATATCTGCTGATGTGTTGCCAGATAGATGTAGACATAGACCCGAATATCTGCTCAGGTGTTTCCAGATAGATGTAGACATAGACCCGAATATCTGCTGATGTGTTTCCAGATAGATGTAGGCATAGACCCGAATATCTGCTGATGTGTTACCAGATAGATGTAGACATAGACCCGAATATCTGCTGATGTGTTGCCAGATAGATGTAGACATAGACTCGAATATCTGCTGATGTGTTGCCAGATAGATGTAGACATAGACTCGAATATCTGCTGATGTGTTGCCAGATAGATGTAGACATAGACCCGAATATCTGCTCAGGTGTTTCCAGAGAGATGTAGACATAGACCCGAATATCTGCTCAGGTGTTTCCAGATAGATGTAGACATAGACCCGAATATCTGCTGATGTGTTACCAGATAGATGTAGACATAGACCCGAATATCTGCTCATGTGTTACCAGTTAGATGTAGACATAGACCCGAATATCTGCTGATGTGTTACCAGATAGATGTAGACATAGACCCGAATATCTGCTCAGGTGTTTCCAGATAGATGTAGACATAGACCCGAATATCTGCTCAGGTGTTGCCAGATAGATGTAGACATAGACCCGAATATCTGCTCAGGTGTTTCCAGATAGATGTAGACATAGACCCGAATATCTGCTCAGGTGTTGCCAGATAGATGTAGACATAGACCCGAATATCTGCTCAGGTGTTTCCAGATAGATGTAGACATAGACCCGAATATCTGCTCAGGTGTTTCCAGATAGATGTAGACATAGACCCGAATATCTGCTGATGTGTTACCAGATAGATGTAGACATAGACCCGAATATCTGCTCATGTGTTACCAGTTAGATGTAGACATAGACCCGAATATCTGCTGATGTGTTACCAGATAGATGTAGACATAGACCCGAATATCTGCTCAGGTGTTTCCAGATAGATGTAGACATAGACCCGAATATCTGCTCAGGTGTTGCCAGATAGATGTAGACATAGACCCGAATATCTGCTCAGGTGTTTCCAGATAGATGTAGACATAGACCCGAATATCTGCTCAGGTGTTGCCAGATAGATGTAGACATAGACCCGAATATCTGCTGATGTGTTGCCAGATAGATGTAGACATAGACCCGAATATCTGCTCAGGTGTTTCCAGATAGATGTAGACATAGACCCGAATATCTGCTCAGGTGTTGCCAGATAGATGTAGACATAGACCCGAATATCTGCTCAGGTGTTTCCAGATAGATGTAGACATAGACCCGAATATCTGCTCAGGTGTTTCCAGATAGATGTAGACATAGACCCGAATATCTGCTCAGGTGTTTCCAGATAGATGTAGGCATAGACCTGAATATCTGCTGATGTGTTGCCACACATATGTAGACATAGACCCGAATATCTGCTCAGGTGTTGCGCACTATTTCTCTCAAATATTTAGCTCAGAAAAACAAAATAATCTAAAACAGCATTGTGTAGATTCCACTACCTCTCCCATTCGGTGTTGCGTGTACGTATGTATGTATATATACACACATCACATATATACACCCAAACAATCCCCATATATATATATATATATATATATATATATATATATATATATATATATATATATATATATATATATATATATATATATGGGGATTGTTTGGGTGTATATATGTGATGTATGTATATATACACACATCACATATATACACCCAAACAATCCCCATATATATATATATATATATATATATATATATATATATATATATATATATATATATATACATACATATATCTATATATGGGGACTGCTTGGGGGGTATATATGTGTGTATATATATATACATACATAAATATCAGGTCACCAGTTGGTGCTACTGGTAACATGTATCCCAGTTCAACCTGTCCCATGGTCGGGTCGTTGGCGACTAAACTGGCAACTCCGCCGAGGTTTCTTGGTGAGGAGGGTGACTTTGGACGTCCTGCAGGACTAAAAACAAAACCTGTCAACGGGCAAAGGAGCTCTTAAGAGTCAATGGCCATCCAAAATCACCGGGAGAGACGACCCCTTAGCCTTTGTCAAGGCAGAATTCTAGGAGAAGGAAAGCTCTGATATAACACCTGCAACCCTGATGGTATCCAATGATGTTGACTTGTTCTTCTTTTTGGTAAATATCATCTTGGTTAAGAGAGTGGGACTGGCTTTGTGCAGTGCCTTTGCTCACTATAAAAGCTTCACGGCACAGGCATTGCTTTATATCTGGAGATCTCTCTGCACTTGTCATCACATGGTACCATGGGCCCAGCACTATGTGTCAATAATTGTCAAAATTGTAGTGTTTGTACCAGAGTTTTCAAGTCGCTGGCTGGACTAAAATGTCAAACTCGTTCAGCGCATCGGTAGGGGTTCTCCTACATGGATATAAAGTAGTGGCCGTACTCGAAAACGAGTTGGCAGCCACCATATATACATACATACGTACACATACACCCACCTTATATCTATATACATACAGCCACCGTATATATATATTCATACATACATGCATCCTATATATATATAAATACATACATACACCTACCCTATATATATAAATCCATAATACACACATCCTATATATATATATATAGATGTATATATATAAGGGTGTGTGTATATGTGTATAGATATATATATATATAGCTGAGAGCTTTCTTGCATCATCCAACACATATTTCTAGATAAAAGTGACTAGAAGTTAGTTACGCGATATTTCAAGCAATTTAATTCCATTTCTTTCTTTTTGCTTTCCTTTTCACCTCATCAAGCAATTGTTTGGCACAATAGACCGGAGCAATGCAGACAACGCAAGGACGGTGAATGTAGGAACAACGGAAAATTGTAGAGAATCTCTAACGAAAAGAATTGAATAAGGAGCCTGCTTGTGTATTCATGTTTCTATGTGAATGTATGCGCCTGTACATGAGTGTGTTTCTGTCTCTCTCTCTCTCTCTCTCTCTCTCTTTCTCTATCCCCCCTCTCTCTCTCTGTGTCTCTCTATCTCTATATATACTTATTTATGTATGTGTGTGCGGGTGCATGTCTCTGAATATGTGTGAGTACGTAGATTTGTTCGAGTGGTCATGGGTGTAAGTCTGAGTGCATGTGTAATTTCGTGTGTGTATGTGTGTGTATGTGTCAGTGTGTGTGCGTGTGTGTATGTGTGTGTGTCAGAGTATAGGGGTGTATGTCAGTGTGTGCGTGTGTGTCAGTATGTACTTATATATTTGAATTTTTCATTTATTTCTCTCCCAGTGTCCTATTTTATGTAAGTTGAACAGATTGACGTCAACTTAAGACAGGATAAGGCGTTAAAGATAACACTGCTCTGAACAAATGGATGAGGAGATGGAGGGTGTCAGGGTGAGAAGGGAGACATATATATATATATATATATATATATATATATATATGCGTGTGTGTGTATATACATACATCTATATATATTTATATATATATTATATATATATAATATAATATAATAGATGTAGGTATATATATATATATATATATATACTCACCCACACACACACACATATATATAAACATATATATATATATATGTGTGTGTGTGTGTATATACATACATCTATATATATATTTATATATAATATATATATATATATAAATATATAAAGATGTATGTATATATATATACTCACACACACACTATATATATATATATATATATATATATATATATATATATATATATATATATATATATATATATATATATATATATATATATATATATATATATTATATATAGGGAGAAAGAAAGGAAGAAAGAAGGAAAACAACGTAGGTTTCAGAGCTTTTAAAAGAAAGACACTTTGAAAGCATTGTAATGATGAATAAAAAGTAAGACGTGGGCAGGTAGGTGTGTGGTAAAGGATTCGTTTGAAGAGCTGCTTTTTACTGAATGTGGAAGTAAGGCTGTAGTAAATGATGGTTTAGAAACTGTAGTATTATGGGTAGGTGGAGAGGTGTAGGCGAGGTTGGGGAGGAGTCTGGATGAATGAAACGTTTAAGCAGGCTGTGAAGAAAATGTCAAGTGCAGCATCTAATAGGTAGGTGCACAGTAGAGCAAGAGAACAGAGCTGTATAGCTATATATATATATATATATATATATATATATATATATATATATATATCTACATATATATATATATGTGTAGCTATACAGCTATATATATATATATACATATATACATATATATATATATATATATACACTGATAGATAGAAACACATGCGTGGTAGTTATATACACACACATACACACATTGATGGATAGACACACACATATGATAGGCATAGATAGCTTCACACACACACATATACACACATATTCACACACATATATACACACATATGCCTAAAATCCTATCCGTGGTAAACAGTAACATACACATACACAGTCACACACAAATACACGTGCATTAAGAGATACACAACTGCACACAACTAGAGAGAGAGAGAGAGAGGGGGGATAGAGAGGTGGATAGAGAGGGGGAGAGAGAGAGGCAGAGAGAGAGAGAGAGGCAGACAGAGAGAGAGAGAGAGTGTGTGAGAGAGAGAGAGAGAGAGAGAGAGAGAGAGAGAGAGAGAGAGAGAGAGAGAGAGAGAGAGAGAGAGAGAGAGAGAGAGAGACAGAGAGAGAGAAACACGGTAACAGATACAGGCACACGTAGATAGAAAACTTCTAAATATGAAATGTGTACAGCATCCCAACATGGTAAACTACCAATAGTCACGATTCTAGTTGGGAAAACCAGGTAAACTACACAAGACTTGACCCTGCCAGCTATTTCACTTCTCCAACGGTACTTTAGTCAATTTTCTCAACTATTAGGCTATACTCACTGACTATTGTTATAGTCCTTTACGTTGTGGAAGACTGCATTTCAATATTCATTTCCTAGATATGTAACTACCAGACAATTGCATTCTACAGTTTAGACAGATGACGCGATTTCTATTTGCAAGACTATATAATTACCTGTTGGTCCACCTCTCTGCACCCACCTGCATGTGTATGTATATCTATCTATCTATCTATCTATATATATATATATAACGAAGGAGTTGTGGTAAGGAACCAGAAGGACCATAACGCACCAGAGTACTCAATACTTACGGTAGTAGAGTGGGAAATAGGAAATAGGAAAAAGTATGACCCCGACGGCAGAGCTCAAGCCGTTTCGACGGCTATTTCTGGACTCTCTCTCATTCAGAAATAGCCATCGAAACGGCTTGAGCTCTGCCGTCGGGGTCATACTTTTCCCTATATATATATATATATATATATATATTTATCATACACCTATGCCTATATATATATATATATATAGTGGCTGCCAACTCGTTTTCGAGTACGGCCACTACTTTATATCCATGTAGGAGAACCCCTACCGATGCGCTGAACGAGTGTGACTTTTTCGTCCAGCCAGCGACTTGAAAACTGGTACAAACACTACACCTGTGACAATTATTGACACATAGTCCTGGACCCATGGTACCATGTGACGACAAGTGCAGAGAGATCTGATACAAAGCAATGCCTGTGCTGTGAAGCTTTTATAGTGAGCAAAGGCACTGCACAAAGCCAGTCCCACTCTCTTAACCAAGATGATATTTACCAAAAAGAAGTACAAGTCAACATCATTGGATACCATCAGCGTTGCATGTGTTATATCAGAGTTTTCCTTCTCCTAGAATTTTGCCTTGACAAAGGCTAGCTAAGGGGTCATCTCTCCCGGTGATTTTGGATGGCCATTGACTCTTAAGAGCTCCTTTGCCCTTTGACAGGCTTTGTTTTTAGTCCTGCAGGACGTCCAAAGTCACCCTCCTCACCAAGAAACATTAGTGGGGTTGCCAGTTTAGTCGCCAACGACCCGACCATGAGACAGGTTGTACTGGGATACATGTTACCAGTAGCACCAACTGGTGACCTGACATGTATATATATATATATATATATATATATATATATATATCATACAGCTATACCTTTACACATTCAGACAAAACTGCAATTATACATTGTCATATAACTACATATATACATTCGTACAAATATATATTTATACGTTCCTTGAATCAAAGGACTATACACAATTATATATTTAGTTTTCTGTCATCTATTTCTGTTTATTTGTAGCTGTTGATCATGTGACCCCCCCCCTTTATTGTCCCTATTCTTCTTCTTTCCCTCACCCCCCCTCCTTTAGTGTCCCTATTCTTCTTCTTTCCCTCAATTAATTTATTTTCTTCTCTCTAATGACTGCTGTTACACTATTTCCTCTCCTGTTGACACCCCCTCCTCCTCCTATCTTTATACAGCATTGCCACAGCAATCATCATCATCATCGTCATCATCACTGTCATCACCATCGTCATCACCATCACCACTGTCATCACCATCGTCACCATCACCACTGTCATCACCACCATCACCATCACCACTGCCATCACCATCATCACCATCATCATCACTGCCATCAGTACCATCACCATCACCACTGTCACCACTGCCATCACCATCGTCACCATCATCATCACCATCATCATCACTGCCATCAGTACCATCACCACCACCACCAGCATCAACTTCATTAACATCATCACCCTCACCATCATCATCATCATTAGCAATATAAACAGTATGACGTCCACACAATAATATCAAGCTGATAATCATTACAGTTAGTTCATTAACATAATCAGTTTCAGTATCATCATTATCCTAATTATTATCAACATCATCATTATCGTTGTCATTAGCAACATTACAGTGAGTCAGTGCCATGAACAATATTACAATTATCAACATCACATTCCTTGCAATGACCATCATCATCACCACCATCACCCCCATCATCCTCCCCACCATCACCATCACCACCATCCTCACCACCACTACCATCATCACCATCACCACCATCACCATTATAATTAACAGGATCTTCATTAATATTGCCATTATAAACATCCTCCTCAATTTCACCATCATTAACGCATTGATCGATTAATAAACATTAATTTATTCTATTTTTATTATTATTGGAATAGCGTCAGATACCATGCTTTGTAGCATAGAGTTATGGCCCTTTGCGTTATGTGTTCAAATCCCTACAAGATTAAATTTGACTTTCATTGGGGTCGATAAAATAAAGTACCAGTAATGTACTGGTATAATTACTGGCCTTGTGTCAAAAGTAGAAAAAACTATTAGAAGGGCGGTGGATTGGTAGAATCGGTAGAGTGTCGGACAGATCTTTACGGCATATTGTTACGGCCCTTTACTTTCTGATTTCAAATCCCGCTCAGGTCAACGTTACCTCTCATCCTTTCCGAGTCGATACAATAAAGTACCAGTAATGTACTAGGGTCGATTTAATCGACTTTCCTCTCCTTGTGCCTAAAGTAGAAACCGTTAACTTTGCCTTTCATCCTTACGGGGTCGATAAAATAAAGTACCAGTAATGCACTGAGTAATTGCTGGCCTTGTGCCAAAAGTAGAAACAATTATTATAATTATTATTATGGCGGTGGATTGGCAGTATCGGTAGAGGGTCAGACGCCATGCTTTGACGCATAGAGTTACGGCCCTTGCCATTCCGAGTTCAAATCCCGCCGAGGTTAACTTTGCCTTTCATCCTTACGGGGTCGATAAAATAAAGTACCAGTAATACACTGGCTTATTGCTGGCCTTGTGCCAAACGTAGAAACAATTATTAATATTAATATTATTATTATTATTGTTTTGATGACATTCCTTAATAAGTACAAAGTTGCAGCAAAAATGAAGATATTGTCATTATGGCAACCGTCTTTGGCGTTTTATTATGATAATATTTAGTTGTGACCATTTTATTTTAGCTCCTGCTATTGGTTGTTAAGAAAACTGCTATTAATTACCATTAGTTTCAAAATGTGATTTTAAAAAAATTCTTAATGGTACCACTCCATGCTGTTTACGAGGGAAAGAAATATTTATTCCACCAACACACACACACCACACACAAATACCACATACACATCATACATACTCTACACACACCACACACACATATACCACACACACCACACACAAATACCACATACACATCATACACACATATACCACACACACCACACACATATACCACACACACCACACACATATACCACATACACCACACACAAAAACCACATACACCACACACAAATATCACATACACCACACACAAATACCACATACACCACACACAAATACCACATACACCACACACAAATACCACATACACATCATACATACTCCTCCACACACATTCATCTACAGACCGACACACACACCACACCCACATAGACAAACTGAAGCAGGATCCAGACACACATCCAGCAATACACACCCATTCACACGCGTCTACACTCAAACCCAAGCACACTCCACACACTATCACAAGAACACATCTACAAAAAATACACCTACTCGCATACATAAACACACACACATACACCCACACACAGATTTCTACAAACAGAAACCCAGGCATACATACACATCACACACACAAAACCAAACACGTATTACTCATACACTCATACACAAAAACACACCGTCACACACATAGATCGGGCACACATACACCTGAATTTCTTTTGTATTTTGAATATTTAACGCATTCTTCGTTAACGATTCGCAGTGATTAAACCCTGAACACATTACCACGTTCTGCCCCACGTGAAGAAGAGACATTTCCGCGTAATTGCGAAGTTCCTACTGTTGGAAATTACAAGAATGTATCTAGCTGCTATGGTTGCTGTACGAAATTGTGTTGGTAATTAGAGTCGCTACACACTGTCACACAGTGCCTTTGTCCTCATATCAATATGTACCTAAAGAAATATTACACGTGAACATACACACACATATATATACATACATACACATACATATATATATATACATATATATATATTTGTATATTTGTATCTTTCTCCTTCCCTCTCTGTCAATATATATATATATATATATATATATATATATATATATATACACACACACCAGTATCTTCCTCCCCCTCTCTCTCATATATATATATATATATATATATATAGTATTTACAAAATACCATCTGTTTTAGTTTAATAGTATTTCCTTATTAGTTTTTACATTCAGTCTTGAACAATACATTTTCTCAACCCTTATGTACATTAACATATCTAGTATCCCTATGGTCAAATGGCTGGAGTATTACTTTCGTATATAACAGCAGCGAGGTTTGACTCATTCATTGAACCCTAATTTATCATTTCTCAATCGTTCCCGTGATGTTTACTGAATTTGCCATATGCTTAATGCTAAGTATGTGACAAATTCTCCACAATTATAAATGATTTTGAATCAAAATATATGGATGATACAGTCTGAAAACTTTAATACACACAGTTTAAGCGATGGTATTTTTCAAAAGCAAAGCATTAGCAAAGTTATACGAAAACATGATATAAACATGATAACACTGGTGTCCAATCATGTTTCAAAGATATGCTGGTCTCTCTCTCTCTCTCTCTCTCTCTCTCTCTCTCTCTCTCTCTCTCTCTCTCTATATATATATATATATATATATATATATATATATATAGTGTTTCGCTGTACATTCCTATTTGTATATCGTTAGCTTGGCCACAGTCATAACTTCGATTTTCCTAAATTTCTGAGGGTATGTAAGCCATTATATATTGTTGAATCACCAATCTGACGAGCAGATTAATACTCGAGACGGATCCGAAACTTCCGTGGGTGATGATTTTCACCAATCATCTGCAAAATATGCGTAGAAGGTATATTACACAATACAAACTTAAACCTCATCGTTTTTCTTATATACATTGTTTGTATATTGAGTACTCATATTGGTACAATCACCAGGAATTCTCTGAATCATATACACTATATATATATATGGGCGTTGGGAGGATATATATGTGTGTCTATAAGGCGTATATAACTTTCAAGGACTTTAGATTTAGAATGTTCATATGTGGAACAATTGCTACCATGTTCCTACCATGTTCGGCGCTCTTCCTACTCTGAGAACTCACAACAATATTGATTATTTCACTCAACACCAATTGTTGAAGTGTGTACCACAGATACGTATTTTATCTAACGCTAAAACAAGCTTCGAACGTAAAAGTGAAAGAAGCGAAAACGAAAACGAAAACGAAAACGAAAACGAAAAACTAAAATAAAATAAATTATACAACGATTATTTTCGCACTCTAGCACCTTTCTGAGTTCATTAGACACAGTATTACTATTCTGGATTGGTTTCTTGTGATTAGGTCCGAAGACATAAATTATACGAATCTGAGATAATAGGTTGTTTATGGTTTCGGAAGGGAATTCTGTTATTGTGAAGAAATAAATAGCTTCCACTAGAGCAAAGAAACGGTAAGAAAGATTTATCACGTCAATCTTCCTGCTTCTTTTTTGTTTTCGCTATCTACTTCTCTGACCTCATTATTTCACTCTATTAATATTCTAATTATACATCATGTCGGAAGCCACAATAAATTCTACAATATTCAATTAAATTGATATATAACTGTTTTATTAATGTTTCTGCAATTATTTATATTATTGGCTAGAAAGTACCTCAGACTTGAAACATATATATATGTTTATCGCTGTTCAAATACATGCAAATATCAGTCTGTGCGCATTTTGTGAGTGGGTTGTATCTATATACATATGTATATACATACATATGTATCTATATACATATGTATGTATATCTGCTGTATAATATACCAATAGAGAAACAATTAACTATTTAATATTTTATTATTGATTTAGCAGTATAAAGAATTGGTCCTTATAAATACAATGTAAGGTATTAGTTCCAATAATTCTCGGCTTCCCTTATGTGACCGTCCAGATGAAGTATCCAGAACATTTGGTATATTATCTAAATCTTATGTACCTGAACATTATAGTGAATGGCAGGGCAGGGCATGGCATAGCCCCTTAACTCCTGGAGTAATCGTAGGGACGTTGTATTGACATAAGGCTTTTCGAGGGCATTTTAAAACTTGGCGGATTCCAATCCTCTCCAGGCCTGAATACATCAGATTTCTTGCAGAGAAGGATAGAGTGAGTGAGATAATGAAAGTGAGAAAAGATATAGAGAAAGAATCGACCTCAGTACTAGACTGGTACTTTGTTTATTGGCCTGATAATGGTAAGATACATATACATATTTACAGTACTGATCACCTCCTTAAGACTATAAGTTCACATCACTGTCTACGTTATATATATATATATATATATATATATATATATATATATATATATATATATATATACATCATGGAGCAACGTCTGTCTATTCAATTTATTATTATCTTTAATTATTACCCTACACTACATTTATCTCAAAAAGAAATCTCCACACGTTTGCAAGCGATGGAGAATATTGTAAAGATAATGCTGCATGCATTTCATTTCTATTTATACACACCTTGAATATTGAATCGGTCGTCTATTTAATTATATGTTTTAATATAAATATAAATCGCTGCATTTAACCCAGAATTTCAGAAAGTTAATGAATCAAACTAGGTTTGAAATACACTTAATTCGTATTACTGGGAATCTATATTCTACAGAATCGAATATAGACAATTATCTTAAGTTTGCATTTCTTATTTATTCATTCCCACTCGTACTGTCGTTTCTATTTGTATATAAAAGACGAACATATGATATGCTGAAAAAGTCTTTCTATTTCCAGTGTGTAGTTTTGTGTTTCACTGTTAATTCAAATAGTAACCTTTCACAAAATAATAGCCAACATTATTATTATTTGTATTCTTACCTGGCTTTGTAATTTGCTGCCAAAGCGAACGTTACATCACTCCTTACTATATTTAGGAACATATTTATTGAAAACATATGAATCAATTTCCAACAATTACCATACATACTTCTCTCTATGGTGTAAGAAGACGTTAATACTTAAAAGAAGTTGTATAATTGCTTACTTAATATAAAATTTCGAAAATATGTATGAAAAGAGAATTGCGAATAACATAACTGAATATTTGAATACGATGTAACTTCATATTTCACATTGGTGTGTCAAAAGAAGATATAATGATATGTCTATCTA
>OZ024751.1:37349749-37362249 GCA_964016885.1 Eledone cirrhosa
GCCGTCGAAACGGCTTGAGCCGTCGGTGTCATACCTCTTCCTATATATATATATATATATATATATATATATATATATATATATATATATATATATATATATATATATATATATATGTATATATATATATATATTTAAGAATAAATAGGTTGTTTAGTTGCAGGAAGGATAAGGTCTACTTATAAAAAGTGGAAAACAAGAACGGGAGATCATTTTCCTTCATCAATTGTCTGCTGGGGGTCTTGGACATTTCAACCACCAGGAGACATCTGATGAAGGAAAATTTCCTCCCGTTCTTGCTTTCCTCTTTATATATATATATATATATATATATATATATATATATATATATAGGAACTAAAATTTTAGTCCAGAATTAGCCGTCGAAACGGCTTGACAATTGTTTTCTCTTCAAAGTCTGAGTTTGGGTTTATTCTTTCTTAACTTACTTCAGCCGTTGCAATCATTAATAAATCTATAAGATAATAGGTATTATATACTATAAATACTTCTCAGCTTCCTTTCAGTTTATTTCCACAATTTTCAGCTAGTGTATATCACTCTTCGTTAGAATTCCTTCCATCATAGCACTATAGCCATCTTTCAAATACCCCTTGCTCTCTATATCTCTCTTGGTATTGCTATACACACATTTTCCTTTCATTTTTAAATTTTATAATATTGAATAGCACGCATGAACTCCTCGGCATAATTTTAATTCTACGACTAAACTAATCACGTGAGTAACAATCGTCTGTTCCGTAACAGTTCAGGCACGATGTTTTACTAAAATAGTTTGACGAACAGTTCGTTAGAAATGGTTCTCATCAAATTTAGTTTATGCTTATCGTACTTGATCAATTCTAGTTGTCTCATTTTCTCGTCATTTTCCCTTTGTATAATGTACAAAGTTATTTTTTGACTGAATAAACCTTAACTATTTATGTAGTTTTTCTTTGGTTAAATGGTGATCAATCCATCGTAGATTTTCAATCAGTGGTTCCCAACGTCTTTTGCACCATGGCCCACCTCAACATCTCAGGATTTCTTATGCCTCACTAATTGATATGAAAATGCCCCCTTTGATATGAACACAGCGATGATCTACTAAAATGTGTAAACCTAATTGTCATATAGTTGGTGACAAATGCACAGTAACATGTGGGGTTGAGTTGAGACAGGAGTTTCCATAGAAACCTTGGTATAATAGTAATAACAGAAAACCTGAAGTGTGTTCTTATTAACATCATTCTCAAATTACTATCCTTATATATTCATATTGCTCTACTGTGGGTCGTGTGTCCCACGTTGGGAATCGCTGCTTTAATCTTTCTATTCATACATCAGCTCACTGTAATACGAATGTAAAATAAAATGTTGTGTCCCTCATTAATATCTCGTCTGTTTGGAAAAAGTCAAAACAATTCTGCTGCTTTACAAATACAGAATAAACTGTCATAATTTTCAGTATTCAATTCATTCAATAATCTTCCCAATTTCAAATACACACCTTCAGTTTAATCCATCTTCTCAACGCTCAAGAAACCAGTGGGTTTGTGCCCCTGCTTGATGGAACATTTCTAATAAAATCTTAATAAGGATTTCTAGTATAGGCACAAAGTCAGTAATTTGGGGGAGGGGAAAGTCGATTAAATCGACCCCAGTACGTTAATGGTACTTTATTTTATCGACTCCGTAAGGATGAAAGACAAAGTTAACCTCAGCGGGATTTGAACTCAGATCGTAAAGGACCGTAACTCTATGATGCATGGTGTCCGACTACAATAATGCATGATAATCATTTCTATATATTGATATATATTTAGCTCTGTGAAAATGTTATGTAGGTGTGATTATTTATGAAGATTTAATAAAAAATGCTGTATCCTAGGAAAGAGATGAGAATATTCACGCGTATTCCGAGAGGATAACGAAAATAGAACAGCAAATAATATTTCATATTTACTTGCTGTAAATGAAATGAATTTGGATTTGCATTGCATTTACCGATACACTATCCTAAAGGCACTGATATTTCACTATACTCCTTTATAATATTTGAATTCCTGTCATTTAAACAGAAAGCAGTAACGCAGTGTGACGAATATTTATTAAATGGCATTCTGAAAATATTATTTTCACAGTTATATTCACAAATTCTGACAAATTTACTGGTCTCTGACATTGCAGTACCATAAATATAACCAAAGCGTAGGTTGATGCAATGTCTGATATGAATTATTGACGAACTAATTAAAAGGAAAATAAATGATTAACTGAAACGAATAGAAATTATTCCAGTTCCAAAGATTAGGAATGATACATGTGGAAAAAAATATGATGAATTGATAAAATACTGCAGAGTATTTAGTTAGGCTTTTATTACATTTTCTAATTTAAAATTATTTTCCTTGTGTCATCGAAGATAAAAATACACCAGTCGAATTATGTAGCCGATTATTTTTCCCTTATCGCGTGACCTACATATGTGTGAGTTGTTGCTTTTAGCCGATATAAGAAATTATTTTTATCACCAACACAAATGAACTAGACTCCTGAAGTAGAGTCCAACTGTTAGTAAACAATGACAAAACATAGTTTCGATCCTCATTTGATGGCAATTCATTTCAAATACTCCATTAAATTCGTTCTGATAGACAGAAATGTTATCTTATACTACCTTAAGCGATTAATCGGATATTTCGGTTTTCGCCACAGATCTTTATTGCAATCCTATATGTCTACTTGGTTGCTAGTAACAATGGATTGTACATTTACCTGTGACTGTCTATACTTTCTTATTCACAGATTAAAATAAATAAGTACTAGGTAAACGTTATTATTCCCCATCTATTTTTGTAAATAGTAAATCAATACAACAACAGTATTGAGTAAATCACATCCTAACCTGAAAGCTCGAATAAAATACGTCATAGCCAATACATTTTTATACAGACTTGCAAGATTTTGTAAACACGCATTAGGCATATCTGCTAGACGCGTGTGTGTGTATGTGTTTGTGTCTGATCATTATTTTATGGATTGGCAGTATAGGTAGAGGGTTGGATGCCATGCTTTGACGCATAGAGTTACGGCCCTTGCCATCCTGAGTTCAAATCCAGCTGAGGTTAACTTTGCCTTTCAACCTTATGAGGTCGATAAAATAATGTACCAGTAATGCACTGGATAATTGCTGGCCTTGTGCCAAAAGTAGAAACAATTATTTTAAAAGAAAACTATATGATGCCACATCATTACCTATTATTAAATAAATTAAACAATTACATGGAAAAAGGGAAATATAACGTCTCATGTTTCTCTTACTATAATTGTTTCTACTTTAGGCACAAGGCCAGCAATTACCCATAATTAAGCCCATTCGTAAATTTCGATCACGTAATACTAAATTAGTATAATTTAATATTTTATATTATACTTAGTTAAATTTATTAGTTGGTGTCATGTCGGAATTTTTTCAATTTCCATGGAATATGTTGTGATATGAGTAGTCATGAAAACTTTATACACCAAGTTGTACTTTGTTTAATGGTCGTCCGGGTTTTCCCATCGCAGCAGGCATTCAGCTTGTGATCTTGTCATTTCATAATAATGTAGATATCTCTATTTGTTAAACATGCATGCATACATATATGTATATATATGTATATATATATATATATATATATATATATACATATATGTATGCATGCATGAATATTTAAATCAATATTTATATACATATATATATATATATATATATATATATATATATATATATATATATATATATATATATATGTGTGTATATATATATATAGGTTCGCTGGAAGGCACTGTACTCATGCCCTATGTGATTTGGTAGGTCGTCGGATTTGGAGAGGTCAATTTGTCCACGAATGTGATTTTCGAAATCCTCAAGCATTTAAATAAATTATTCATAGCAACTTCAGTTCTTCTCTGTCCTAAAGTGTTGATAGTTTTATCAACATTTCAACAGCGAACATTAAATTGAAACACGTTACACTCACAAAACTCCAAAAGTAATACACAACCCTAGAAATTGCTAGTAACACCATATATTTATGAGCATTGCAACATTTCATTATTTGTTACACGGCTAATACATGATGTTTACATCATTTACTCTGAAGACTAAATATATATCATTATAAACAGAAGAAATAAATGAAGACCAAAGATTGACTATCTTCCAGCTGGTTTTCCTCACTGGGGATCTCTCGCCTCGTCAGCGGTTTAAATATAATGTATTGCTTGCGCACATACGTACAGACATACACGCACACACGCACACCCACACCCATATATATATATTCCTACATGCAATCTCTCACATATACTTACACGTGTATTAAATTACGTGTACACATACAAGCGTGTATGTGTGTGTGTGTGTGTGTGTGTGTGTATTTGAAGTCATTTCAAATGCATGTATATATATTTACTAGCATATCACAGGAGAAGCTCTCTCTGTGTGTTTGCATATATAGGAAGCTTGTATCAAATGCATGGCTGTATACTACGTATATTTATATACATAAATAGATTTTGCAGTAGATAAAATATAATAAAAGATATATGTTTAAGTACATGAAACAACAGCTAATAAATAGCTTACGATTCAGTAAACTTCAGATACGAACGCTATTGAGGTCGGTCATAGTGAAGCCATCAGTTAAAGCATAACGTTTTATCGTGTGCTATCATTTGATTTGAATAATCACCATAAATGAGATCGTTAGGTCTTGGGTGGAATCTATACTTTGGCGACCAATGAATGCATGCTAACTAACCAGACAAACCTAACAAATTGCACTCCATACTTGCCGGCCTTTCAAACACGACGTTGATTTCTCCAGTCCGATCATATAATTGCTTCCTAGACCATTAAAGAACACAGCTCTCGTAAGCAACCTTATAAACTGATGATGTATATCAGTATATATTATATCGTTTAAGGTTTGTGTGTGATTGAAAGGAATGGAATGAATAGATGAGATTCACAAATAAATATATCCCTCTACTGTAAGCATGCAGGCAATGCATAAACATTATATATATATTCACACAGACATATATTTATATACATATATATATATATATATATATATATATATATAATTATATATATATATATATATATGGAGAAGAAGAGACATATACATGTACACATACACACACAGTCTCACATGCACATGTATACGCAAACATATATATATATATACCTCCACACACACACGCAATTATATATGTGTATGTGTGATTGTGTGTGTATGTAATTTCATCTAAAATTGATACACAATATATATTCAATAGCCATGTTTCTCCATGTAGACCCATGATCAAAGACATTCCAGTCGTAACTATTTCGTATATTTGTATATCAGGAACTTATTATGTAAAGTAACCTTCTTTGTTTTAACTATGGTTGAGTGTTAACTAATGGATGCTTCGCTGCTCTTTCTTGCAGCTTCAGCAACCAAGAAGAAATCTTTATACTTATTCAACTGATATATATATTTTTGTATTACGGTGAGTGATGTAATGTAGCGTGTCAGCTCTTAGTGAAGATTTAATAACTCCCACAGAAGTAGGTGCTGCTATCTGTCTGCATTTCTATAACTAGTCGCTGTTTCTCTTTAACTAACCTCCATATACCCAATCACGAATCTCTAAATATAAAGATATGAGATAATATCACACGGACGATTCTGATCAATAACATCTGTTTAATCTCGTAACCTCGACACAAACATTTGACCTGCTAGATACAGAAGCTAAACCACTCTTAAATCACTTTCTACAGTCATAAAAAAAGTAATTGTTTCTATTTTAGGCACAAGGCCAGCAATTAACGAGTACATTACTGGTACTTTATTTTATCGACCCCGTAAGGATGAAAGGCAAAGTTAACCTCGGCGGGATTTGAACTCAGATCGTAAAGGGACGTAACTAGGCTGGAAAGCATGTCCGACCCTCTACCGATACTGCCAATTCACCAAAAAAAGTAATGTTGGCTAATACTGGTTAATCTCGTAGCTTCTTACACAACAGGCTGGATTTATCTCGACGCCTCCAGTTTCTCGATGGCCTTTCATCCTTACGGGGTCGATAAAATAAAGTACCAGTAATGCACTGGGTATTTGCTGGCCTGTTACTATTTCTGAATGACACGGCTAATTTCAAAATTAACTTAAATATGTTTAATAGTGCGGCCCGCCTTATAATGAAACACATACTATGCGGCCCACTGCTCCAAAAAAAGTTTATCCACGCCTGATCTTGTGGGTCAAGTGGTTGTGGCTGGATTTATCTCGACGCCTCCAGTTTCTTCAATATAGAAAATAATATTGGATAATACAACAGCATCTCTCATCATAGGTGGATCACGGTCAAGGAAGTAAAAGTTCTAAACATCGGCGTCAATAACCACCAAAATATATAGAGAATATGGCTATCTTTCGATTTAGCACGAACAGTTTTTTCATTACTGTTCAGTCAGGGAGAAAAGCCAAATGCATATTAAACCTTCTAGGGTTAAAGATGTTAAGGTTTGCAGAAGAACGTGACTTTCGTAGGGAAATTCTGCTTTGAATACACTCTTATAAGATCTTTCCAAAGTCAGAGGGTGGTATTAAAAAGTGTTATGAATTATTTCTACCAGGAAAGGTTCAATATGACATTATAGATGTCAGTAACAAGGGAATCTGAGGGAAGTAGCTTGCTTACTGGTTCTTTATTTTATTGAATCCAGAAAAATGAAAGGCAAATTGACCACATTTGGAGTGTAAAGTGCCAAATATAAATGCCACAACTCTCTGATAATTTTGCCAATCTACGATATTTCCTCTACATTTAATAATTGTTTCTACTTTTGGCACAAGGCCAGCAAATACCCAGTGCATTACTGGTACTTTATTTTATCGACCCCGTAAGGATGAAAGGCAAAGTTAACCTTGGCGGGATTTGAACTCAGAATAGAAAGGGCCGTAACTATACGTCAAAGCATGGCGTCCGACCCTCTACCGATACTGCCAATAATGTGAAGTTGTTTGAATCAAAAGCTGACTTTATACTATGCCTCGCTGCTCAAGTTAAACTATTTTTCTTGCTGCCTGAAGGCTGTATATTTCAATAAAGATTTTTAACAGCATGACGTGATAGGCAATGTATTTCTGAAGGGCATTAGTAATGAGAATGAACTAACATGGCAAAAATTGAAGTGAAATGTTATTCTATATGTAGTAAAATGAAACGTGATGGATGGAGGACATAGTGTCATGTATTCAACTCACACCAGCTGTTATCGTCTTGCTTATCAGCATTCGCCAAATAAGATAGATAAAATATTGATTTATTTTCAATAGGCAAAATGATGTAGTATTTTATAGACGGGAAATGAAAAGTTGTGATAACAACCATGCTTTGCTGCTAAATGGCGTGAAATGAATACGCGAATTAATTTTGCTTCAATCTGCAACTGTAAGTTTATCATGGAATGTTGTCAGTAACATTAATACATTATTGATATTAATTGAAACCAACCAATCACTGACATAATGTATTTCATACGTAATTTTATACATGTGTCCACCAAATACATACATATATATATATATATATATATATATATATAAAGGTTTACATATATATTTTATCTGGCGATTCTATAGACATGTTTTATGATATATATATATATATATATACAGTGACATTCCGTTATAACTCACGGGGTATAGAAAAACGTTCGTTGTAACGAAAAATTCTTTATAACGAGATCGACTTAACACATCGAGCGTGTCACCGGGATTGAAAACAAATTCCTTATACTGAAAAATTCGTTTAATGGTATTCGTTATGACGGAATTTTAGCTTTATATATAATTATTATTCAGGCTACATAGTGAATTGAAGCCTTTTACTTGATCTCCGGTAGAAATATAGTCCGGTGCTCTACTGCTTTTCACAAGACAAAAATATGTCAAATTCGACTGATATTATTGTTGAAAAAGTGCGTTAACCTCATTTGGGTTGAAATAGCAAGGTTTAGCCATAGCTGATTTATTCATCCGGAATGTGTGGCAGTAGTATCAGTAATTCTTGTTGCAGTCAAATTCTCAGCAATTATCCGGTAAATGACCCACAAATATTCAATTTACAAAGGAGCTTATAATTTGAAATGTTTCCTATTCTAGTTAAAACATCCTGTTTGCGGTTAAACTGATAGAAATAAACTGGAATCCGATAAGAAAGAAACAAAAAAAAATTGAGATATTAGACAAAACATGTGTTGCACTAATGATGAATCATGTGATGTTTCACATACAGGGATTTATTCATTAGGCTCAGTTCAATAAAAACCTCACTGGAAAATCTCGGTTTGTTTTTCTTATATACACTCTGCTAGAAGGCGCATGGCTTGCAATCGAAAGGTTGTGAGTTCAATTCTCGGGTGATGTGTTGTTTCCTTGAGCAAGACACTTTAGTTCACGTTGCTCCAGTTTACTCAGTTGTAGAAATGAGATGATAGGACTGGGGTCCCTATCATTAAATCACCCAAAACATCAACGATATATACCTTGGAGGAGGCCAGCTAAACCTGAATGGGTGTGAGCTGTAACAGCAACAACAACAACTCTGCTAGAGCATGCTAATATTCGTACTTCCTCAGTTAACATCAAACATACTGAGGCACCTAATCTATCTCACTCTATTACTGGTACTCATGTTAAGCTGAGTATATTTGATCAAAGTGATATGAAGAGTTTTGCTCAAGAACCAAACACACAACCCAATCCAGAAATCGAACGAACGTCATTATGATCTTTAAGTCCAACACATTTACCAATAGACAACACATTAGGCCAAGCGTGAAGGAATAGTCCTCGCAAAGTTGCCGTCGACCAAATTTTCATTCACCAGCCGAAGTTATATTACTACACATTGCTCAAATTTCCATATAGTGCGACAGAAACTGCTGCCACGTGGGTAGTTGCTGTGAAGTGAACCCCTTAAAGACATCACCATACACCCGAAAGAGCTAAAAAGCATGCTGAAAAACCATCAAACATTACAAAGGAAGTACAAAGATTATATAATTCCTAATTCCAACAAGATTACATAACCTATACTTTCTATTATATAAATACCAGCCTGAAGCAAATACAGCGTGGAAGCACTTAATTCTATACAACTCAACCTGTGAATCTGTTCTATTTACTGAGGAAAATATTCAAATATCAAATATATGCATAACTACAAATATTGGTGTACAGACGATAGACGCAGACAGGAGCGTGTACACATACAGACAGACAAAAGGTACTTGTATGTAGACATATATGTGTGAGTGGATGAATGCATGCACATGTATGCATATATTACTACACACACACACATATATATATATATATAAACAGATACACACATACAAACACACACACACATATATACATAGAGAGAGATAGATACACACACACACTTATATATATAGAGAGATACACACACACACACACACACATATATATATATAAACAGATACACACATACAAACACACACACACACATATATATATATAAACAGATACACACATACAAACACACACACATATATATATAGAGAGAGAGACACATACACACACACATATATATAGAGAGATACATACACACACACACACATCATATATATATATATATATATATATTAATGGGTGGTGTGCATTACATAGCCATGCAAAGCACTTGACTCTACGAGAAATATAGTTTGTTCTTAATACATTTTACATCTATTTTTACTTTATTTCAGTATTGAAAAATTCTACTAGAATTCTTTCTAAATAGATCTTCACACAGACATTTGTGTGCATATATATATATATATATATATATATATATATATATATATTAGAGGTGTGACACACGAGTTGTGATATATTAGTCAAACGGAAAAGAAAATATAGACATATATGTGCATATCAAAAATTTATACTTTGCTAAGTATTGAGTACATTATTTACTCTGATTACCTCCGGTTGAACCCGGGATACACACACACGCATATATATATATATATATATATATATATATATATATATATATATATATATATATATATATATATATATATATATATATATATTATATAAGGGCATTATAACAATTACATATATGTATTCTCTGATGACGAGATGGTACCTGCATGCCCCCAAACGTGGGACAATATTTGGCCACCCGAACGATATTTACTTTGCTATATCATATATACCGCTTCCATATCTTTACGGCAGTTTACATATTGGAATAAGAGCTGCCATACTTGATTTCTGTCTATTATCCTCTCTAATATTATACGATATGTATCTGTAATATATTGAATTATGTAATCAAAGTAACAACTCACCGCAATCTTATTAGTGGCCTTGTGCAAAAACTTGAAAAGCAATAAGCTTGTTATCTTGAAAAGCCTTCATATGAATGTTATACAAGAATAATGCTCAGGTTTTTGAATGAGAACGCTCTATACACAACCCACACAAGTATAGAGACACGTTATATATATATATATATATATATATATGAATGTATATATCTCTGTGTGTATATATATGTGTGTCTGCATGTGCGTATGTCGTGCGTGTTTAGACGTGAATGCATGTGTGCATCTATTTCTTAAAGATATTTCCCAATAAGAGGATTAAATCAAAATATTCCGAAACAATATTCATTGCGTTTGCATTTAATGATCAAATTCTATGTATTTATCTGAATTAGAAACACTTTATATATATATATATATGTATATATTTTTATTATTATTGAATCTAGTGTTTGCTGTGTTTTTATATAATTTTCAAACTATGTTTTCTATTCTCCAGTTAAAGAAGGATTTTTTAAATAAAATTTCCGTATTCCATGGAATATTCTACTGATTATTAATTAGGATAAAAATATTAATTAAACATAATCTGTTTCAGATTGTAAAAATAATAATTACAGAGATTCTAGTTTATCATTCTTATTACAATGGCAGATGTTAATAAAGATGCAAGGAGATTTTTATAATCCTATTCACGATCTATTTTACATTCATTCTCCTCAGTTCTGGATCGATGGTAATGAAAATTGTGCTTCAAAGAATGAAGTTTGAAGCTATTTCAAGTAGAGTACTGTCTTAACATTCAATCACAGTTTTCTCGCTTTTATTGATTTAATGGTGTTGACATAATGTAAATTTGACCAAACCATCTTCCTAGCATATTTTTCTCTTTCCTTTATTTGATGTTCGGCGTAGATACAATAATTACCATCTCGTACTGATAACCTATATATATATATATATATATGTGTGTGTGTGTGTAGCGTGTGTGTGTGAGTGTGTGTGTGTATATATATATTTATATATATATATATATGTGTGTGTGTGAGTGTATATATATATATATATTTAGGGAGAGAGAGTGAGTGAGTTTTTCTAGATGTCTGTGTTTAATTAATGAAGCACTATATGTTGTTATACCTGCTGTGACAAATGCAATTAAGTTCGCGCGCGCGCGCGTGCGTGTGCGTGTGTGTGTGTGTATACACACAAAGTTGTGTACGCGTGATTATGAGTTGATGTAAGTGCGTCTATGATTGTGTGTGTGTATGCCTATGTTATTTTTGAGTGCGTGTTGACGCGATGTACTTCATACGAATGCATTCCTTCTCTCAATTAGCTAAATATGGCTTCAAACCGCAGAGAAAAGTGTTAAGCTAGGAAATTAATGAATGTATTAAGGACATCAGAAATAACCACGATATTTTGTTAGAGAAATACTAAGAAAACACTGCTATACTACAACACAGAATACTACAGTTTGGACACGTCATGAATCTATTAACCTATTGAAGTAGCACTCACCATGAGTATAAGACAAGTGATGTATGACCAAAATATCAGCTGCCGACATAGGAAGACGTGTGAGTGAGGTCGTCAAGACCGGAAGCTCATCAGACCGGTGCTTATCCAGGTTTCCTTGACGTGGAGTGACTGAGAATTCCAAGCTCTTCCCATGGAAAGGACGCCAGTTCATTATAGGTACTCAGCTAATATACTAGAGCAATATGAAATGAAGTCTTTTGCTCAAAACACAACTCACACTGCTGCACGTCGGTCTGTGGAGGTCAAACTCACCAAGTTCCGGTTGATCTCCGACAGGTTCGCGATCATGCCCTTTGCAGTGGAGACTTCTGGTGTCCTTGGCCCAAGGGCTACCACCCTATTCACCACCATAGGCGCTGAGCTAGCCAACCGCAGGTGTGAGCCTCGCGAGTTGGAGTGGCTTTCCCAGCGCGTCTCCCTTGCCGTCCTCCGGGGAAACGCCTTCTCCATTCTGTCCGCCGAGGCTGTGGGGAGTACAGCACGTGGGACCCCATTTGCTCACCATACAGATTAATAGGCAAAGTTATAAACTAATGTAATAAACATACCCATTCTTAGGAAT
>OZ024751.1:37377249-37379749 GCA_964016885.1 Eledone cirrhosa
ATACGATATATTGCATTTTGGCAGTAACTCTTCGACGTATGTACCGAATAAACTAACATAATTGTTGCAGGGAAACCAAATTTGGTTTTACATGGAGTAAAATGTGTGTATGCCTCAGCCAGATGGCTGGAAGAGGTAAAAGAGTAATATATATATATATTATTTCTACGGATAAAGTTTAAGCATATATATAAACGTTATTATATATATATATATATGTTTGTGTGTGTGTGTATGTGTGTGTGGATGCATTTATATGTGTGAGACAGAGAAGTGGGGAGGGAAAGAGAGAGAGAGAGAGAGAGAGAGAGAGAGAGAGAGAGAGAGAGAGAGAGAGAGAGAGAGAGAGAGAGAGAGAAAGAGAGAAAGTAAAACGAATTTCGAATGTTATCTTTTTTATTCCATGGCGTCTAGAAAAGTGTGGAAGGGTTTTATGTCACAAATTGAAACACAAGATAAGACATTGCATCAATAATATGTATTCAAAGAGTGGTTGTTAGTTAAATACTCCACAATTATTATCGTAACCACAATATTTGTTTTATTACTAAATAAATTAGAAAACGTATCTCTTGAACGTTGATAAATCGTTGGTAAATCATGTAATATACTCAGAATATTAGAGGTTTGAATTGTAAGTACTAATATATGACCTTATGCTCCTCATTACAGCAAAACTAAACAAATATTACTACCGAGTCTCATTAATAAATTAAATAAAAGATTATTGTATTCACTTCGATTTATATTTGGTAATACATATATTTAACGTGATTAAATTTCTATAAATCTTTCTAAAGAAGATACAAATCTGTGCAATGGAGCAGACAAACGCCCTTGAGGAACCTTGTGTCTTTAATTATAGTTTGATACCCATCAGGGAGTATTATTTGTAGATAAAATACATCGTCTTCTACGCTGTGTTGGTTCAATATTTTATCGGATCCATAAGGAAAAATAACAGGCTTTATCCTCGACCGGATTTGAAATCAGAACCTAAACATTCACGTACGATATACATGGGTGCAGGCAAAGCGGTTTGGCCCCACAAAATCGTTATTCGGGGTTGGATCAAATTGGACTGCTTATGGAGATACCTGAAGTATATTCCTGAATTTTATAAACCCCACTGAAAATAAACAACTCAATCTGCATTAGGGGTGATGTTTCTTTATATAACTATCTTAAATCAGGTTAGTGATCCCCTTGTATCATTCTGATGACCATTGCTACGTTGGAAATCTGTCATAAAAACGCTATCATGCATCACTACAGTTCATTTAAATTTACCTAATCCAATATAAAAATTGATCTAATCGAAACTCCATGAAATACATTAGAAGACTATGAATATCAATTCGAATAGTCTGGAATGGTTATAGTGTATTCATATGTCTTTATTCCTTTGTGCACGTTGTATATTTTCCTCTACAGCTGATATTTTGACATCTTTTACCAATTACATTCCATAACGTAACTCCCAGGAGTGTTTAGAGGTGCCAATAAATGTGGTTGCCGTTAGGACTAAAATGTCTTTATTTTTAACATAAATACATCAAAGAAATGGTACCTTTTAATAGCATTCTTGACGTTGACAATTCCTTAAAATATTCCCCAGATTCCAAAGTCTAACCTATAAGAAGAGGATAGGGATATTATAACAGTGTCTGTAAAACATTTTTGTACAGAAGTTTAGACACAGAAATTCTAGCAGGCAGTGCTAATGTAAATTTTATCATGCATATATTTGTTCACAAAAGCTTGTGATTTGTTTCACAAGGCCGTCTATACTGTATGAAATGTTTGTTTGGAAAGCACTTAATCTGGTAATTCCAGTGAAGCTGCTGTGAACCATAAATGATATCAGTGAGTTTCAGGTTACTCTATTAACAGTATAAATAGGTTTAGCAGCATCGGTTTCCAAGTGTGAATATAATGACACGTTTTAATGTATCATGCTACGATTAAGATTTAATGACTTGATCAGGAAACTTTAATAACTTCTATTTGTAAACTGTACCATCTTAGACCACATTCATAAATGGTTTCATATTACTGTAGAATAGAGTGAAACTTGTACAAGTAGTTTTCCTTTAAACGTTTCCAAATATTAACATGATTGTTAGTTTTTTCTTCTTTCACCAGTTTTATTCGTTTAACAATAGCATGGTCGCTAGTTTATATTATAATGAGGTTGGTACTCAAGAGTCTTTGTTAATTTTCGTCAACTTCCTAACATGTTACGTCTCATACCATGATTCTTGTGTTTTAATGAGAAAGGACCCCATTCCTGTCATGTCACAATTTATCTAGTGGGAAGATGCAGGAATTGAACGCAGAACACTTAAAATACTATTCATCTCATTCGAATATGTAATATTTCTATAAATCTTTTTTCCTGAATCTTATATTTTATTTCTTCCAAAAGATTCAGAGGAAATGGTAAAACGTCATTGCCAGTTCATATAGAGATGGCGTAAGCAATCCATAGAAAGATGGG
>OZ024751.1:37384749-37394749 GCA_964016885.1 Eledone cirrhosa
TTCTGCAATTCGTCTGTACAAGGATACTAATTTTAAGCAAATTAAAATTAAAATTAAAGTTTTAGGTTGATTAAAGCTAAAACCAAATAATAAATATATTTCCAAAATGTATATTAATTAGGTCAATAATACTAAAAATTCTTTCTCCGTCATAGGATACATGATATTATTTTGTTATATTTTATCTGTAAAAGAATTATAATAAAAAAAATTTATAATAAAAAAAAAAAAAAAAAAAAAAAAAAAAAAAAAAAAAATTTTATAATAAAAGGTTAAACTAAATTAAAAAATTATAATAAAAGGTTAAAATAAGTTAAAATTAATCTATAAATTAAATTACTGAATATATATTAGTAATATTTAAAGGTTTTTCAAAATTAATGATTACATAATATTTTCTCATCTGTAATAAAATATTAATTAAATTAAATTTATAGGTTAACTAACATTTAAATTAAATTAAATTCTAGAATAATGTTATTAATTAGGTTTATAATATTTAAATGTTTTTTTTAGTTTATGATTACACGATATAATTAATTCCTGTCTTTTATTTAATAAGATATCCCTAGACTTCATTATTTCAAATAGTTCTTGGGAACATAATCTACATTCCTTTCTATTATTTTGATAAGGGGTGGCTCTTTTGAGCACACTCCAGGTCAAATCATATTTTATATTTTTATTTTTATAACTATTGATTTTTTCTGCTAGAGATGTTGTATTAGCCAGTGCGGCATTTTTAAAGCTATGTTTGTGGGTATTATACCTTGTCTTAAAATTGTTAGAGGTAGCTCCTATATATGAGCAAATAGAATCTTTAGTTTTAACATTACATTTATAGACTATGTTGTTAACAAGACAATTCCCTTTTAATGGGCAGTTTGTTTTGTTTCTACAGTTACATCCTTTCGTTAATTCTGTATTTGAGGAGATATTATTGTTAATTTGATGTACTGGTGGTATACTTATAGTTTTCTTACATTTATATGCATTATATGCACTTATATTTTGTTTTATGTTATTTGTTGTAGAATATGAGAATTTAACTGTAGACCTATTTAAGATTTGATGGTATTTGTGGTTTGGCGGGAAGTTTTTCTCAAGGATATAAAAAAATTTTTTAGCAATATTATCCTTAACTTGTAAATTAAAAGGAGCATTATACCAAGTAACTCGTCTATTACGGTTTCTATGTTGTTTATTATTTTTATTATTTTTATATGTTGTATCATGATTTTTACTAGGAGGAATAATGTTAATGATCTCACCACAACTATTTTTAGTTATATTTGTAGATTTAGGTGTTTTATCTTTTTTATTAGGAGTTTTATTATTAATATTTATTATAGTCTTATGATGAGTAGTTTTTTGAGGGTTACTATACTTTATATTAGAAGATTTAGTATTTTGGGGTATACTGTGGGTGGCATTTAGGTGTGTACCTTTCATTTGGTGTTTGTTGGTAATATTATGCTGTATGTTTTCAGTATTTTTAGTAGAAGTTATATACTCTAATCTATTTTTGTGGCCACTTCTATCTAGAGCTTCATTATAAAAGGTCGCATTTTTATCAAATACATCTTGGTTAGAAGAAAGGTTAGAAATTCTAAGTGATATATTATATGCAAGGTTTTTAAGGATAGATTTAGGGTGATTAGATTGTGAGTGTATGTAATGTAAGTTTTGGTTAGGTTTATGGTAAGGTTGGTATATACCCGTAGCTAAATCTAAAGTTATATCTAGGAAATTTACTACTTTACTTGTTTTTTCAAAAGTAATATTAAGATTATAATAGTCCTTAAGGAAAGTTCTAATATGCTTTTTGTTTTTTTCGATTTCTGAAAGGCTAAGGTTGTTAGAAAGAAGAAGACAGTCATCACGATATAAACCACCTTTGAGGTGGGGAAAAGAGGCATTTATGTTGAAAAGGAGAAAGAGGCCCACAAGATCAGTAATTTGGGCAGAATCGCTTGAACCCATAGTAATATCAAAAAGATTACTATAAGTGTTTCTGGTCCAGTATTCATTCTGAAATTCAATAAGTGTTTGTCTAGCGTGTGTAATAATGTTAATGTCATCCGAAGTTAAATTAGATCTATTTTTAGCAAATATTAATGCTTTGTTCAGGAGTATGGGTGATATAGAAGAATAATAGTTATCTATATCAAACTGTAGGAAAGAAGCAGAAGATTTACACCTAATATTTTTAAACCAATTAATTACCTGGGAGGTGTTTTCCCAGAGTGGTAAAATAACGTATTTTCTTATTTGTGGGATGACTCTATCTAAAATTTTTTTGCTAATTATTCCAATATCTGATTTGGAGGGACATATAAGTCTAATAGAAGGATTAGAGTTAAAGTTAGATTTGTGATCTTTCAGGTTGAAGTGTGGACTTCTCAATGCCAAAGGTTCAGTTCTATCTTCAATATTTAGTTTTTTTACTATGTTGTGTGTTTTGTTGTTGATGTTGGTGAGTGACGCATTATTAGATTTTTTATAACTTTTTCTGAGTTCTTTATATATGAACTCATTATAATGTTCAATATCCATATGATACAAGTTACCAGTTTTGTCCGAGTGGACATGGATTTTTTTAGACTTTTTTAGGTCCAATAGGGTAGAATCAAGGTCCTTTTGAAAGACGGATTTATACTTTTTAAATTTGAGGTGTTTAATTAAATTAAAAAGGTCTTTCTCGAAGTCTTCAAGTAAAAAGTTGTGTGGTGGATTCTTGTAAGTGTTGAAATCATACATATATTTCCGATCTGCTTGTTTAGATTTTCTATCAAAGTGGTAGGCTCTCCATCTAACCCTTCTGATAAAATTATTAGTTTTCTGAATCATAAGGAGTAAGAAGTCGTCCTTAGAAGGTATTGGTATGTTTTTTAAGGAGGTTCCTAAATATTGTTTTTCCATTGTGATATGGATGATGGACAATTGAAAGAGCTCAACTAAATGTATATGGGTTTACAAAATCATACATATATATATGTATATACATAAATATAAAATTAATACACACATACAGTACAAAAATACGAATATTTCCGTGAAAATAGGAGCAAAATTATGTAGATAAATCTACCAAGAGTTTACGGTAGTGTCCAATCCGTATGAAGAACTCAATGTATTCCGGATATCATGGAAAGAAGAGATGTAATGAAAATCCAATTTCGGTGAAAGATAAACGGTATACAGAGTCAAGATAAAATATTAAACAAATAATGAACAAACAATTCCTTATATTAAACAAAAAAAGTTCACCATTTAACGATCGTTTCTAGGGTATATATGTGCTATAATTGGTATGCATATTTAACAGATCTATGTACAAAATTATACAAAATTATACAAATTATCAAGATTAAATATACATACCTAACTCATATATACGCCGTCTTCAGAAATAATGAAGTATATTTATTGATAATAACAACAATTCAAAATATCAGTTCAAAATTGACCAATGAAAACACAAAGGGTTAAAAAGCAGTTTGGTGTGTGTATATACATGTAAAACCCTACACACATTTTACAAAAATGTGTGTATAATATGTATGTGCATACTAAAAAGATGGATGCAAATAAAAAATTTCAAGGTTAATATCTCTGTAAGCTTAATGCGCTGATAAGATACGCAATGATACTTATGTAGTCAAGCATATAAATATATTTTTTTCATACTCACACATATCAGTATAATCACACATACATGTGCGTATATATATAAATATACACATAACCACAAACACACAAACACACACACACCCCCCACTCACATTTATATATGTGGATATAAAATCATAAGCAAATAGAAATTAAGTCACTCACATAAACACACTGGTACACACATTTCAAGATCAAGATACAGAAATTAGGTGGGAGGGGGGGGGGAGGGGTCAGTATTAGGTTGTCAGACCAGACAGCCTAATATAAATGTATCTATAAATTATGAAAAATAAAAAAATAAAAACAATAAAATATATTACATATAATATAATGTACATACGCATACAGATATACATACACATACATACATGTACGCGCACATAGAGATATCTACACATACATACATACACACATACCTATACTGTCATACACACACATACATTTACACGAACATACACATACACATATAAAAAGATAAAAATACGGACACACACACGCGCAACACATACACACATACACATATATATATATATATATATATATATATATATATATATATACATATATATACACACACACACACATAGACTCATATATATATACATACACATACATATACTTATACATAAACATATATATCCCACACTCATACCACCATGAAAACACATACAAACATCCAGATGTATATATATATATATATATATATATATATATATATATATATAAACATACACACACGTACACATATATGCACATATACATACATATATACACACATACACATATATATATATACACACACACATAAAATACAGACATGCACATATATATATATATATATATATATACATTTCATTACCCTTATATATACACATAGTATATATACATACACAACCTCACTTATACACATATACACATAAGTTATATTACAATAATAATAAAGAATAATATATATATATATATATATATATACATATATATACACACATATACACATATACATACATACACATACATATACATACATACATACACATACATACATACACCTAAATATAAACATATATAAATACACACATACGAATAAAGACATATATTCACACATAGACACCTATATACACATATATATATATATATATATATATATATATATATATCTATATACACACACATACACATACATACACATATATATATATATACACATATATACACACGCACACACATACAGACACACATACACACTCACATATATATATATATATATATATATATGTGTATGTGAGTGTGCGCAAATACATACATATATATACACGCACACATACAAACACACACAAACACATACATATGCATACATGCACACACACACACATATATCACATAGATACGAAGATAAACATATAAATAGAGAGACATACAAATATATACAGAACCCATATACACATACATGCAAACACGCATATACATATATACATATATACACACATATATATTCCTATATACAAGCATACACATACACACACATATATACATATACCTACACATATATATACCACACATTCACATACACGTACATATATAATACATATATATACATACATATACATACATATGTATGTACAATCATATATACACACTCAATCTTACATTCATATTTACATGCTCATATATGTATTTTTATATCTAGAAATAAATACCAAAAAAACTATATAGACACCCATCTACCCATATATTCATACATATACACTTACAAAAACAGATGATAATAGTATGGGGGAAAGGGGGGGGTTTGGAGAAGGGGATCAAAGTAAATATATGTTTCAAGAAACCTATAATATTTTCCATATCTTAATTCAATGTATGTTCTTACATATTTTCAATGCTAGGAAATACGAAATCTATGCATCACAAAATAAAAAAGTATACCATTAATCATATGTCAACTAAACCAAAGATAGTCAACATATTGATTTCCAAGGTGTAAATTAGTTAGGTTTATAATATTTGAAGCAGAATTATGAAGTCAAACAGTAGTAGATTATTAATTACATTATAACTAAATTAAAGTTAATAATAGGGAAAAGAAACCCAAATAAAAATAAAATAAAGTATTACATCGGTAGTAGCATATAAATTATATGTTAACTAAGTTAAAAATTATATATTTATTTCAATAGTATATGTTAATTAGTATATGTTAATTAGGTATACAATACATAAAGCAGATATTGTATTTCATCAATAGCATAATATAATTATATGCAAATAAAAATCAAAATTAATACGCATACACATACATATACATACACATACACATACATATACATATACATACACATATATATATATATATATACATATATATACACACATACATACATATATAGTCACATAAATATACATACAGATACACATACAATACACACATATATACATATACATATAGATATACATATCTTTTTCAAAAAATTTGCACAGAATATATTAACTAGGTATATATCCAAAAACACCTCCCATTCTATGATTACATGAAATTCTGCAATTCGTCTGTACAAGGATACTAATTTTAAGCAAATTAAAATTAAAATTAAAGTTTTAGGTTGATTAAAGCTAAAACCAAATAATAAATATATTTCCAAAATGTATATTAATTAGGTCAATAATACTAAAAATTCTTTCTCCGTCATAGGATACATGATATTATTTTGTTATATTTTATCTGTAAAAGAATTATAATAAAAAAAATTTATAATAAAAAAAAAAAAAAAAAAAAAAAAATTTTATAATAAAAGGTTAAACTAAATTAAAAAATTATAATAAAAGGTTAAAATAAGTTAAAATTAATCTATAAATTAAATTACTGAATATATATTAGTAATATTTAAAGGTTTTTCAAAATTAATGATTACATAATATTTTCTCATCTGTAATAAAATATTAATTAAATTAAATTTATAGGTTAACTAACATTTAAATTAAATTAAATTCTAGAATAATGTTATTAATTAGGTTTATAATATTTAAATGTTTTTTTTAGTTTATGATTACACGATATAATTAATTCCTGTCTTTTATTTAATAAGATATCCCTAGACTTCATTATTTCAAATAGTTCTTGGGAACATAATCTACATTCCTTTCTATTATTTTGATAAGGGGTGGCTCTTTTGAGCACACTCCAGGTCAAATCATATTTTATATTTTTATTTTTATAACTATTGATTTTTTCTGCTAGAGATGTTGTATTAGCCAGTGCGGCATTTTTAAAGCTATGTTTGTGGGTATTATACCTTGTCTTAAAATTGTTAGAGGTAGCTCCTATATATGAGCAAATAGAATCTTTAGTTTTAACATTACATTTATAGACTATGTTGTTAACAAGACAATTCCCTTTTAATGGGCAGTTTGTTTTGTTTCTACAGTTACATCCTTTCGTTAATTCTGTATTTGAGGAGATATTATTGTTAATTTGATGTACTGGTGGTATACTTATAGTTTTCTTACATTTATATGCATTATATGCACTTATATTTTGTTTTATGTTATTTGTTGTAGAATATGAGAATTTAACTGTAGACCTATTTAAGATTTGATGGTATTTGTGGTTTGGCGGGAAGTTTTTCTCAAGGATATAAAAAAATTTTTTAGCAATATTATCCTTAACTTGTAAATTAAAAGGAGCATTATACCAAGTAACTCGTCTATTACGGTTTCTATGTTGTTTATTATTTTTATTATTTTTATATGTTGTATCATGATTTTTACTAGGAGGAATAATGTTAATGATCTCACCACAACTATTTTTAGTTATATTTGTAGATTTAGGTGTTTTATCTTTTTTATTAGGAGTTTTATTATTAATATTTATTATAGTCTTATGATGAGTAGTTTTTTGAGGGTTACTATACTTTATATTAGAAGTATAAATTAAAAAGTATAAATCCGTCTTTCAAAAGGACCTTGATTCTACCCTATTGGACCTAAAAAAGTCTAAAAAAATCCATGTCCACTCGGACAAAACTGGTAACTTGTATCATATGGATATTGAACATTATAATGAGTTCATATATAAAGAACTCAGAAAAAGTTATAAAAAATCTAATAATGCGTCACTCACCAACATCAACAACAAAACACACAACATAGTAAAAAAACTAAATATTGAAGATAGAACTGAACCTTTGGCATTGAGAAGTCCACACTTCAACCTGAAAGATCACAAATCTAACTTTAACTCTAATCCTTCTATTAGACTTATATGTCCCTCCAAATCAGATATTGGAATAATTAGCAAAAAAATTTTAGATAGAGTCATCCCACAAATAAGAAAATACGTTATTTTACCACTCTGGGAAAACACCTCCCAGGTAATTAATTGGTTTAAAAATATTAGGTGTAAATCTTCTGCTTCTTTCCTACAGTTTGATATAGATAACTATTATTCTTCTATATCACCCATACTCCTGAACAAAGCATTAATATTTGCTAAAAATAGATCTAATTTAACTTCGGATGACATTAACATTATTACACACGCTAGACAAACACTTATTGAATTTCAGAATGAATACTGGACCAGAAACACTTATAGTAATCTTTTTGATATTACTATGGGTTCAAGCGATTCTGCCCAAATTACTGATCTTGTGGGCCTCTTTCTCCTTTTCAACATAAATGCCTCTTTTCCCCACCTCAAAGGTGGTTTATATCGTGATGACTGTCTTCTTCTTTCTAACAACCTTAGCCTTTCAGAAATCGAAAAAAACAAAAAGCATATTAGAACTTTCCTTAAGGACTATTATAATCTTAATATTACTTTTGAAAAAACAAGTAAAGTAGTAAATTTCCTAGATATAACTTTAGATTTAGCTACGGGTATATACCAACCTTACCATAAACCTAACCAAAACTTACATTACATACACTCACAATCTAATCACCCTAAATCTATCCTTAAAAACCTTGCATATAATATATCACTTAGAATTTCTAACCTTTCTTCTAACCAAGATGTATTTGATAAAAATGCGACCTTTTATAATGAAGCTCTAGATAGAAGTGGCCACAAAAATAGATTAGAGTATATAACTTCTACTAAAAATACTGAAAACATACAGCATAATATTACCAACAAACACCAAATGAAAGGTACACACCTAAATGCCACCCACAGTATACCCCAAAATACTAAATCTTCTAATATAAAGTATAGTAACCCTCAAAAAACTACTCATCATAAGACTATAATAAATATTAATAATAAAACTCCTAATAAAAAAGATAAAACACCTAAATCTACAAATATAACTAAAAATAGTTGTGGTGAGATCATTAACATTATTCCTCCTAGTAAAAATCATGATACAACATATAAAAATAATAAAAATAATAAACAACATAGAAACCGTAATAGACGAGTTACTTGGTATAATGCTCCTTTTAATTTACAAGTTAAGGATAATATTGCTAAAAAATTTTTTTATATCCTTGAGAAAAACTTCCCGCCAAACCACAAATACCATCAAATCTTAAATAGGTCTACAGTTAAATTCTCATATTCTACAACAAATAACATAAAACAAAATATAAGTGCATATAATGCATATAAATGTAAGAAAACTATAAGTATACCACCAGTACATCAAATTAACAATAATATCTCCTCAAATACAGAATTAACGAAAGGATGTAACTGTAGAAACAAAACAAACTGCCCATTAAAAGGGAATTGTCTTGTTAACAACATAGTCTATAAATGTAATGTTAAAACTAAAGATTCTATTTGCTCATATATAGGAGCTACCTCTAACAATTTTAAGACAAGGTATAATACCCACAAACATAGCTTTAAAAATGCCGCACTGGCTAATACAACATCTCTAGCAGAAAAAATCAATAGTTATAAAAATAAAAATATAAAATATGATTTGACCTGGAGTGTGCTCAAAAGAGCCACCCCTTATCAAAATAATAGAAAGGAATGTAGATTATGTTCCCAAGAACTATTTGAAATAATGAAGTCTAGGGATATCTTATTAAATAAAAGACAGGAATTAATTATATCGTGTAATCATAAACTAAAAAAAACATTTAAATATTATAAACCTAATTAATAACATTATTCTAGAATTTAATTTAATTTAAATGTTAGTTAACCTATAAATTTAATTTAATTAATATTTTATTACAGATGAGAAAATATTATGTAATCATTAATTTTGAAAAACCTTTAAATATTACTAATATATATTCAGTAATTTAATTTATAGATTAATTTTAACTTATTTTAACCTTTTATTATAATTTTTTAATTTAGTTTAACCTT
>OZ024751.1:37402249-37414749 GCA_964016885.1 Eledone cirrhosa
TTATCCTTCACTTTTACTCTATAATTCTCTATACACTCGATATAGCTCTTGTTGTTGCGACTTAATATAATTATCATTAATTAATATCACTGTTAAATCATTAATATTAAGGAATAGATATATAGATATATATATGTGTTTATGTATGAGTGTATGTGTGTGCATTTATGTTTGGTTCCATTTTGATCGTCTATGATTAATATATTTAATAATGGTTTCTTATATAGGTTTGTGCCTATATAAGAAACCATTATTAAATATATTAATTTTTGGGGAGGGGAAAGTCGATTAAATCGACGCCAGTGCGTGACTGGTACTTTATTTTATCGACACCGTAAGGATGAAAGGCAAAGTTAACTTCGGTGGGATTTGAACTCAGATCGTAAAGGGCCGTAACTCAATGCTGCAAAGCATGGCATCCGACCGTCCACCGCGCTTACGCCCTAATAATAATAATGATAATAACAATGAAAATAATAATTGGCAGTCAAAACTTCAAAGCAAAGTTTGATATATTAGGAAGACGTGATACAATAAATTGCATCCTTTGTGTGAATGAGAGACATTAAGAGCCGGGACATGACATGTCATTATAACGGACTTTGAATAATCAATGGTTTCTATTTTATTTGTTAGTTTTCTTGTACTCAGCTGAATCTCCCTCCATGGACATGCAGTGAGAATACAGCAACCATCATTCAAATGTCCTCTGGATGCGATCTTTAGAATCGATAGGATCATTGAATGTTCCATGCGGGGTTTTTAGCAATAGAAATGTAATTACGAAAACTGAACGAGAAGAAGAATGAGAGGATAAAAATATAAGATGAAGACGAGAAAATAAAATGAAAATAAAAAGGAAAGGAAAGGCTGGAAAATGACAAGCGAAAGGAGCAGGAGAAAAAGGAAACAAAAAGTATAAGAACAAAAAGTTGAAGAAATGTAAAGTGATGTAGAAGAGGAAAGGGAAAATTATATATCAGGAGTATTATCAACAATAATATCATAAGCAACTTTATATATATATATATATATATATATATATATATATATATATATATATATATATATACGTGTGTGTGCGTGTGTGTATATATATATATATATATATATATATATATATATATATATATATATATATATATACGTGTGTGTGCGTGTGTGTATATATATATATATATATATATATATATATGATACTATCTGTGGTGTTACATACGTACAACTGTTTCTTTGGGTGGGTGTTTCAGATTTCCACTAAGAGAGTCGCCGGATCCTCAACCTTGGAAACTATAACGTCCAAACGCTGAGGATATGGGACCTAGATAAACAATTGTACTTGAAATATACCATATTTAGTCTAATAAATAATTAAATATCACAGGTCTTTCTACAGTTTCATTGTATCAAACTTTACATATTTATTTATGAATATATGCATGATATATATAAACAGAGTGTCCCCAAAACATATAGAGACTTCAATAGCATTCTAATAAATATTGCCTTTACTGGTAATAAAGGTGTGTATAAATGTTTGGGGTAGACCCTGTATATACGTGTGATAGTGTGTGCATAGACAGATATATAGTTAGGTAAATATTTGCCTCCACTAAATGCCGCAAGATATGTTGGGGGCTCTACCGACATCAACCAACTCCACAACCCACTAAGTAACAATGACCATAATAGCAATGCACTGTTTTCTACTGAGCAGGATTGATTAAAATATAAGATTTAAGCCTCTGACATATTTACAACAGTTAAATATTAATCTTCAATAAACATAGCATAACTATGTCAATTACTCGTGTATGCTTTGTTGAAAGAATTATGTACTTTAATCTAAAGTATTTTGAATGAGAATGACATTGTATGTTAATCATGTTGTTTGGTTACAGATGTTTCAGAAGAGAAAATTGTGAAAACCTTATTAAACCATACATTTATTGTGTAAGGTTACATATGTGCTAGATTTCATAGGGATAAAATAAAGTGGTTGTAGAAAAGGCAATCCTTGGTTGATGGGGAGAAGAAATGGTAAGAATATTTGCAGATTAAATGAGAGATTAACATAAATGTTGCGGCTATACTGTTTGCAAATATAAACAGTTTTTAGTTTGACACACATTAAACGATATTTTTATATTTCCAATAGAGGAATATATATATATATATATATATATATATATATATATGAGAAGAATTGAGTGCTGCGTGATTGCACATGGGTTACAAATGAAAAGAATTAGTCCTTCATCAGTGATTTTCCAACTATCATTGGTAATTCATTGCTTTGAAAATCATATACCTCCAGTTGGTGCGAGCAATAGCTAAATAAACTTATTGGGACAAGTAATATAGGGTAAAGCGAGCGAGACAAGTAAACAAACAAAAATGGTATAGCAACGGAAAGATAGGAAGAAACAAGCACATGATATCTATTCAGCTTAAGCTGGGTGAATTTCATGGGCGAGAGAGAAATACAGACCGTCTGACGTGGGTGAGGTGTGAGTGAGAAAGGACCCCACACAATATATATATATATATATATATATATATATATAATATATATATATATATATATAAAACAAAGAAAATGTGGTAAGGAACCAGGTGACCATAACGCACCAGAGTACTCAACACTTAGGGTAGTAGAGTGGGTAATAGGAGAAAGTGTCAGGATCCCGACGGCTAAGCACCGGCCGTTTCGACGGCTAGATCTGAACTGAGCCAGCAGTATATCGTATATGCTTCTACACTCTTTTCATATATATATATATATATATATATGGTGGCGTTATGTGAATTAGTGTGTATATATGTGACCGGCTTTTCAGCAGTATTTACTACTTCATAGAAATATTCCAACTGGTTGCAATCTTAGCAATTCAACATTATGCAAGTACAATTGCACACAGTCCACCAAGTAGTCTATGCTATTGATTTTAATTCCCTGTATATAAACTCAAAGATAAATAAACAATGCAGAAAAAAAAACATATGTAAAATAATTTATTGTCTTATTTTTTGTTATTCTATTCTCCCTTGTAAAGAACTGATCCAATTAATCAATTGTCTGTTGACCTGGAAGCTGAAAGATTCAGGTCAAGCCATGCTTCAAGTAGAAGCGCACCATTAAAATAGAAATATATTTAGCCACTAAATGAATCAATACAAGTAGAACAAGGACACTGATTATTTCAACGCAAGTGAAATGTATGTAATATATTTTCATTCTTAGCTTCGCTGGGGTTAACTTTGCCTTTCATCCTTACGGGGTCGATAAAATAAAGTACCAGTAATGGATTGGTTAATTGCTGGCCTTGTGCCAAAAGTAGAAACAATTATATATTTTAGTAATCATGTATAATTCAATGCTAGAAAAAAATATTTAATCGTTCTTCTCTTTAACTGTTCATCTTTACATTATGGATACTTAGTTGAATGTGTAATTTACCGCTGGCTATATGCTATTCAGCATTGTTAAGATACATATACACACAAATATATGTATGTATATGTGTGTGTATATATGTGTATGTGTATCTCTTTATATATATATATATAAATATATATATATATGGCTGACTAAGCACACCTGCTTTTTCACCGAATTTGAATTACGTTCCTTCTTCTTCCTACTTTCCCTATTTCTATTTCTTCTTTTGTTCATCATTCTATCTTCTGATGAAGTTCTGGTATCCGAAACGTTAAATCAGTTTTCCTACTATATCAACGGTTAAATTAATATAATTCTTCATTGGACTGTATCATTTACTTCATTGTTTCCTTTTACTTTTCTCATACATATATATATGTACATATATACCATATGTGTAACACAAAACCAAAAGATGTTTTGCTATTCCCATTCCTATAATCTTGTGTTTGAATGTATATTATATTTGGAGTTTCTATTAAGAGAGAAGATGTCGGCATCTATTTGTTGTAGATAGGGCCATTATTATCAAATGTATATTACTAGGTATGTGTACCATGATTTTCTAAACGCTTTAGACCCAGACAACCTCTATTTTGTGAGAGCTGCCCCAGCATAAGTCTAGCCTTTTATCATTGTCTTCGAAAGAAGGAAATTCAGGTAGAGCAAACAGAGGATAGGGGCGGAGCAATTATCTAATACACTAAAGAGTCTAACGTGTTTCTTGAAGAATAAGATATGCAATCAGTTGAATGAGAACGATATAGCATATTCCGAAGTTATGATCCCATTTTATCAATTCCTATACTAGTTTGAAAACCATGGATGTAATATTTCCCAGCAAAGACACATTGAATAAATGAAGTATTAACAGCATACCTGAATTGAAGTCTAATATATCTGTAATAGGAACGAGATGGGTATTATCTGCTTTCTAAATTCATCAATTCACATTTAGTCACACGTCAGCGTATTGTTCATAATATTTGATTCGTCATTTAGGTAGAAATATTTAGATATATACATGAGGGTGAAGAAATAAAACCGTTATGAGTTCATGCCTTTTCTAAACGGCATTATCGACTTACAGGTTAGTAGAACTACACAAGACCGAGCAATTTGGTTTTTGCTGAGCGAATGCATATCTGCCGATTCGTGCTGAGAGCGATAAGAATATAATAGTATATGGAATGTTTATGTTGCGTATAATTAATAATTTTATACCATAAAGCCGAGGCTTTTGGAGAACAACATACACTAAGCAATTGTGATAGACGCTTGCATATAGCCTTCAGTTCTAATAGATTATTGCCTATTGATGTACATAACTGTATTGATTAATATTCAGAGCCAGCAACGTGGATTGTTTTCTTGTTATTTTTTGGGGACGTAATAATCAGGGTTTGTGTTTGATGTATACAATACATCTTGCAAAACGTCAATAACCAAAACAATGAATAATATATATATATATATATTTATATATATATATATATTTATATATATACATTTATATATATATATATATTTATATATATATATATATTTATATATATATATATATATATATATATATATATACATACATACATATTCATAGACACAAATATACATACATATATATACGTACATACATGCATATTCATAGACAGAAATATATATATATATATATATATATATATATAGAGAGAGAGAGAGAGGGGGGGGAGATGTGTGCATGTTTGTATATATACTTGAATGCTTGTATATTTTCTGTGGCTTACGTTATATTTCATATGATTATATGTAAATATATTTGATAGAAAAAGTAATTCATTAAAATAGACGAAGACAATAGTACTACAGACATACACACACACATACATACATACATATATACATACATATATACATACATGTCTATATGTAATGTGATAGTATACATATATATATTAGGAATGAACTTGAACATGGAAATTGTATATATAAATACCCAAATTCAATCACACATGCTACATATATATATATGTGTGTGTGTGTGTGTGTAAGTGTATACATAACTGTATATGTATATATGTGTATATATACAAACTCACATATATATGCAGGTCCATACTCACACGCATTGTATATGTATATTAAACATATATGCACATCTACATGCACATATATAATAGTAGTATGCAATTATTGTTGGTATCTTATATAGAAGAGACTTTATTAAGAAAGCTCTGACCAAGAACATGATGAAAGACATGTAACGTAGAACAAGTTGTATATCGTTGCTTTAGAATAGATTCTGGCTAATATTAATAAATCACAACTGTTATCGTAGATAGAACGGAAATCAAATACGTACACATACACCGCTATATATACATAGTGACATATGAATGTATATCTATATAAGTGTATATATGTGTATATATATATATATGGTGGCTGCCAACTCGTTTTCAAGTACGGCCACTCCTTTATATCCATGTAGGAGAACCCCTACCGATGCGCTGAACGAGTGTGACTTTTTAGTCCAGCCAGCGACCTGAAAACTCTGGTACAAACACTACACCTGTGACAATTATTGACACATAGTGCTGGGCCCAAGGTACCATGTGAGGACAAGTGCAGAGAGATCTCCAGATATAAAGCAATGCCTGTGCCGTGAAGCTTTTATAGCAAGCAAAGGCACTGCACAAAACCAGTCCCACTCATACATGTATACATACATGGCATATCTATACCTATATATATATATATATAAGAGACGTAAGATAAGAAAATTATAAAATTAACTTACTTACTAAAATATCACTTCCAACTAATTAGTTTCTGGAATGGAGTAGATACATCTTCCGAAGAAGGTGTATTTTCTCAATGGCTAGGAAGTAAGTCCACGCTTTGCTATTTCCTATTCACTGATTTATGTTTTAATAAGCTTCCAGTGACCTCGCTTTGCCTGGAAACTTATATGAGAATTGACTTTCCTGATGACGGGATGTTTCTCAACACCTTCTTCGGAAGATGTATCTACTCCATTCCAGAAACTAATTAGTTGGAAGTGATATTTTAGTAAGTAATTTTATAATTTTCTTATCTTACGTCTCTTATATTATTGTTCTGCAACCCCATGCATTGAACCACAATGTTATTAAGACAAAACCTATATATTTGCTAGCATGGATATGCATGTGTATGTATATATATATGTTACTAGATATAAATTCTTAATTATATATATATATATATATAAATATATTGTATGATATATATCAGTAATAGCCTCGAAGAGCAATGTATTCGAATCCATGTATATACACATACATATACCTACATATACATATAAGCAGCATACAAACACAGACACACACATATTCATTCCTATATATATATATATATATATATATATATATATATATATATATATATATATATATATATATATATATATATATATATATATATATATATACATATATATATATATATATATGTATACATATATATATATGTATACATTATAGAGTATATATTTTTAAATGAGTGTCTCTATCTCGTCATTGAAGCATTAGTTCTTTGAATCGTTTAATTCAACGATTCGAGAAATTCCATTCCAATTATTTTCACCATTTTATTCTTCGTTGAAACCTTTATATCTCAAAAGCAGAAGCAAAACACATTACCCTTGTCTCAGGTTTGCAGTCACACAACGAACGCTTTACAATGCCAGTCACTTCGTTTACCAAGCGAAGTAATGAAAAACGTGTGGGTATTGAATTTTAAAAACCCTTCATTTTAACTGGTTGCTTAATTCATTGCGATTAAAATAGTGGATTAAATCGTTTCTATGTGAGCCCTACCGTATTGTCTGCAATTTTCTTCTGTGTTTTTTTACTCTCCTAGAACGAAATGAAACCAGATATGGCAACACAGGATATTAATCATCCTATATGCCTTATTATTCATTTTCATTCTTTTTATATTCTTGTAGTGAATCGCAAGCGTTAAATTTAAACAGTCTTTTTATATTCATAGAATTCCACAGAACCCACTAGCGGTATTGAAGCGGGATACATTATAGCGAAGGGGAACCAAATAAACCATATCAAAGAATTAGGAAGAACGAAATAATATAGACATAACGTTGGTGGTTTCACAAACATAATTTCCTGAGGGAACCCACATATGTTGGTCACAATCCCCTCTCTCTTACTTTGTAGATACAGAGTCATGTCTTTATTTGTTCATATTGTAACGATTATTTGCTCTTAATTTTCTCGTGTGATATTGCGTGACAAAATATAACGTTGGTGTATGTTTATAAGATGTGCTTTCTATAGACATAACTGCATAATTTGATGCCCCATCCAATCATGAATACAGCTTCACAGTTGTCCTCCACTAGAGAAAGTAATTTTATTAAAATTCAAATCTGGAAGGGGTTGACTTTATTCATAGTTTCAGATTTTTATTCATGGCATCTAGAGATTAAATAAGGTGTCAATTTTCGTAAAGAAAAATTGTGAGATTATAATTTTAGCGCACATGATTTTCCCCATAATATATTCAATCCATCGAAGCATAATATTTGAATATGTGAGGCACTATCTGTCTCGGTGGATTTATATTCCCTAATAATTAACATTCCTCTCAATATATCTTGATTACTTTTTTTTTTTTAACACTTTTCATATATTTCTTTATCCCTATGCATTTTTAATTAGATCGAATTTCCTCATCTTACATTATAAGATATTAAACAGTGTATCAGCTAAATTGTACGGATTATTTATATCTCTATATATATTTTTAATTATATATATCAGATATTACTAACAATATCGATATTGGTTTCAACGTTCCAATTGGCCAACCACTACTTGAAAACATATCAGTAACACAATATTTCCTGTGTGAATCGGACTAAACAAATGTCCCCAAGGAATTCGTTCGATAAAGCATCGTTTTATCGGTTCTCTCGACGTTGTCTGTAAGTATCGTTAGCGATATATATCGCTAACGATATACGGACACACACACAAAGTCCCCATCCCATACAAATGTTTTGGGAATTGATTTCAGTTGTGATAGATCATGGCTTCGATCCTGAGCTGTCACATTGTATTCTCGAGTGTAAAAAATGCATGTGCTCGCAGCAGCTAGTGGGTTAACATTGCTATGGACGAAGTGTGAAAGAGGTATAAAGGTAGATCGGCTCCAATATTGGACTGGTACTTTTGCTTTATAAAGACCTCAAATATTTGAAAGGTAAAGTAGACCTCTTCGGGGATTGATCGCGAATCTTTCTATCCGATGATCTAACGACTCTGCTAATTCGGCGTCTCTCTTATTTAATGTAGTTTCATTTACAATCAACCCCGACCATTGGCGTCCCAAAAGCAATATTTAATATTTACTCATATTCTACAATAAAATTTACACAACGAACAGTGATTCGCTTTAATTCCTTCCAATGTTACAGCAGTAAACAAATTATAGCTTATCATCCAGAATTAGAGACGTCTCGTGTATTTGCTTAGAAAGAATAAACTTTACTGACGTAGATTTATAGTTAATTGAATCAACAGAGTTAACTTATATGAATTCGATTATTATACAGAATCAATTTATGACATAGATGTACAGCAACAATGTTATATTGAATTGCTGTACACATACACACACTGTATATAGCTAGGGTGATTTAAAAAGGAAATGATATAATTTGAGATGTAAATATCCCAGAAATTACAAATTCTAGGGCAACAAGCCTGAGCAAGTTTAATGTTGAGTAACATAAGATTTATTCCTCAAAATTTGAATGAGGAATTCAAAGTTATGTATATATATATATACACAGCCTGTGTGTACATATATATATATATATATATATATATATACACATATATGTACGTGTGTGTATGTATATATATATATATAAATGGTAACACAACAGTTAGTTCACCATATCGAGAACAATTGTTTCACCTTAGCGGATCTTCAGCTCGTAATCTGTTGTGTTACCACTTCTACCTAACTCGTCCCATGGACTGAGTGCTCTACCACTACGGATATTACCCTCTCTCTCTCTATAAATATATATATATATATATATAGAGAGAGAGAGTGAGAGTGAGAGAGAGAGAGAGGTGTGTGGTGTTGGTGTTGGTGGTGTTGTTGTTGTTGACGACGGACCGGTGTCTGTTCTGACGATAAAGTTTCGGCATGCTCTTGAAACAGCATGCTGGAAAACAAGATTTTTAGTTACTGCCTGAAGTAGATCATGAATTACAAGGTCTGGTGCTGTAATGCACTAGGTTTACCAATCGGTCATCAGAAGGGAGGTAAGTGTGAATGCTAAACTCGATATATTCAAGTATATTACTATTTCACATGACTGCCACGATATATATCCATACACAATTATGTATATAAGGAGGTATGTATATAAAGACTCTTGTAAGTTTCATAGTTGAATATTCTAGAGAAATAGGCAACCCTTCTTATGTGATTTCCTAAGAATCCTATTTGGTGTAAATACACCTATTTCCAAATAAGATAGCATAAGAGATATTAGAAGCCGTCTACGTTTTAAACCCCATATTTTTGTTTATATATATATATATAGATAAACAAAAATATACGTTTTAAACCCTATATATATATATATATATATATATATATATATATATATATATATATATATATATATAGCTGACAATAACGCCTAGTAGTGTACGACAATGTGATTCCCTGAAAAAACACAACTGATTTTACTGTGGAAACAACATGATTTAAAATGATTTATAACAAGAGGAAACGATATAATATCAAATATTACGAGAAAAGAAAGTTTGCAAATGCCTTAAGTTCACTTGCACTTTTGGTGAGTATTCGTGTTATAAACATAGCATTATTTTGACTTAACCCAATCATGTAATGCACTAAACGTACATTGCTGGAAAAACAAAACAAAGATGGATTATGTGAAGAAGAGGAGATAGCATGTTATTGTGTATATAAATATTTGGAGCAAGTAAAATAGATAGATAATGATGAGAAAAAACCCCATTTATATAATGTATGTCTTCTTGCCACAGGTATATCGTTGTGAGCAGTAAATAAATCTATATATGTATACATTGACATAAACATAATTCAGCCGGACACGCACATGTGCAAGAAACACAGAGATCTATGTTCTATACACACACACACACATATATATATATATATATATATATATATATATATACATGAAGAGAGAGAGAGAGAGAAAGAGAGAGGAGATAGAGAGAGAGATAGATAGATAGATAGATAGATAGATAGATAGATAGATATGTTTCTTTTATTTGCCACCAGGGCATCAAAAGTGGGACAAGTACAATGGGGGGAGTTTACAAAACAAGGCGTCCTCAATAAGGGGGAGGCAATAGATAGAGAGATAGAGAGATAGATAGATAGAGAGAGAGAGAACCAGCTCGAGCAAATACAATACGATTATATATACGCATATATCCACGACATACATAATACATATATATGCGCAGATATACAAGTATGTGTAGCACATTAGCGTTTGAGGGCATTTCTTTGCGTGTTTGTCAATGCGCATGTTTATAGATATGAACCTAAAAAGGAAAAAAAATAACCCCTATAAAGTAAAGCAGAAACAATTTGGAATCACAGGAACGACTAAATCGACGTTGCGTCTTGGTAACTGACTAGCGAGATTTATCGATTGTCACTGACTGTAAATTGGCAAAAATGGAAAGACTGAGTGACAGGCTGAAGTGATGAGACGTGAGAACAATACATAAATAGTCGAAGGATCAGAGAAAGGCTGAGAGAATAAACATAAATAAAATATAATGAAATGTGCAATGGACCTCTCTCGGTTTCGACAAAGAGTTTTCTAGATGTTTTATCAACGAAACAACCTACTTTTGCAATAAACGCATGTGTGGCTGAGTATTCCACAGATATGTGCAGCTTTAACTTGTTCTCTGGGCGATTGAGCATGACACAGTATGTAACAAGTACAGACAAGTACAGACAAGTACAGACAAGTACAGACAAAAAATATGACGGCCTTCACAAACGATCTCAACTGACCCAATTTCATCCTAAGGCATCGGTTATTCTAAAACGCTGTAGTACAATATACACTTACAAGATACAATATACCTTTATAATATACTTTTACCGTAGGGTCGTATAGTGGGCCTAATTTTTGCAAAACAAACTCATCAAAGAGTCACTCATTCTATGCCTTCAATGCAAAGTCAAAATAAAAAATGATCTACAAATGAAACAAGAATAAAAACGTTTGTAAAGCAACGTTACCGCGAACACATTAGATATCCTCTTATTTAAAAGAGATTATCAAAACATATACATCACAATGCTGTTCGTACCATCTGTAGTATATCGTAAGAGATGTGAATAATATTAAACTACCACTAACAACGATTTAACTAATTATAAACGTAAGTGTTATTTCAGAAACAAATATACATCCCTTTATGACTGCGAAACATAATCATTGCGTTGGGTCAAATGTTTTTCAAGCATTTAGGCCAGGTTTTACTTTACTGTTTGAGAATACTTTCCTTCACCCTATTCCTTAATGTAGATGGCCTTTAAAAAAGCGTTATGTGCACTGCCCTATTAGGCTACTGGGTAGCATTTCATGAAAAGCACCACCACACCTCTACTTTCTTTAATTCTAAAAGCTTCCATTTGTCATTAAACAGTTTCGTTAATGAAAACTAATAATATCGAAAACTATTCGGATTCGTCAGCAGACTACGAGATAACATAAACTATTATTTATAAAGCAAAGAAAATGTCAGGTAGAACGACACCAACACACTTTATTGCTATGGGCGAATCCTACGTTAAACGTCGTTTCATCAGTGTTAAATCTAACTCCATGATCGAGACAGTTCTGAATGTCACATATTAAAACAAACACATATGCCATTTCTAAGAGGGATATAGTGATCATTCAGCGCACAACTAGTCAGAGTCAAACAAAGCATGGCTGGCCTGCCTAGATATAAACTATGACAAACTATCT